>JAYKQN010000024.1:12500-400000 GCA_036785175.1 Eupleurogrammus muticus | reverse complement strand
TCATATCTTTTAAAAACAGATTTGTTTTTCCAGGCCTTTTCTGACCTCGTTTTCTTGTTCCAGAGATCGTCACATGAGGCATCAGCGGGTGAAGACGTGGACGCGCCACGTAGACATTTTCACCAAAGACTTCCTGTTCGTGCCTGTCAATCAAGAGTAAGGACACCACCGTATCTTGTTTCCACCGCGAAGATGTCATCAGTGTTACGAGCTTGTGTTAGAAACGGTATTAGATTTCGAGTTCAGTGGATCTCGAGAAAACCAACAAGACCCAGCAATCATGATGAAAAGGATTGTGTTTTTTTAAGGATTTAGCAATCCTGTGACTCACTAAACCGACATTTAGTTGTATGACCACAGTTTTTTTTTTAAATAACAGCTTCACATCTGTGTGGCATGGAATCAACCAACTTGTGGCATTTTCAGCTGTTATTACACTCAACAACATTCCAAAATTCATTTGCATTTCTTGATATTTGCTTCAGAATCAGTATTTGTGATGTCGACAAATTCTCAATTGGATTAAAGTCCTGGGATTGGGCTGGCCACTCCATAACATCAATTATATCGGTTTGGGTCATTGCCTTGTTGAAACACCTATTGTAAGAGCGTGTCCTCTTCAACATAAGGCAATGTGACCTCTTAAGTGTTTTTGACATATGCAACTGATCCATGATCGCTGCTACGTGATGAATAGGCCCAACACCATAATTATATCATGATGTTTGCGCCATCATGCTTCACTGTCTCTAATGTGTCTTGAATCCAGAGTTCAGGAGGTGGTCACACAAACTGTCTGTGGCCCCGAACCCAGAAAAGAACAATTTTACCCTCATCGCTCCACAAAGTGGTCTTCCATTTCTCTTTAAGGCCAGTTGTTGACACTTTTTTGGGGGGATTCTTGCAAATAGATTAGCTTCACACAAGCATCTTATTACTGTCACGAAACTTCATTGGATGAGCTTGATTGAGGATGATTGTAGATTATTTTTTGCTGAACCAACACACACGCACATTAAGAATGCTGGGTCCTATTGGTTTTCCTGAGAAACTACTGCACCTTCCAGTAAATTGTTACCATCTAGCAATAAAAATGATAATAATAACTGTGAATATTTCTGGTGAATCACATTTTGTGGCGGCTTTTATTTTCAACACTACTGAATACAAACAGAGACAATAAGTGTGTGTGTGTGTGTGTGTGTGTGTGTGTGTGTGTTCTGTGTCTCAGAGCTCACTGGTTCCTGGTGCTGATTTGTTTCCCTGGTCTGGAGGAGGTCCAGTACGAGGAGTGTCAGAGCCTAACAGGTGAGGTTCTCCTGGCGGCCTCGGTGCAGCAGAGCGTCCGTGTTGATCGAGCCGCCAGCTTTCAGGGGTATTTGGGTCGCTGATCAAACCCTCACGCTGGAGGCAGAACACCAGAAACGAAAGAATTAAATGTTCCAGACATGAAAATCCTCCGAAGGCACCGAGATCCAACCGCTGGAGACTGCCGTGTGTCAATTTCTTTTTTATCTGTTTGTTCTATAAATAATCGTAATAAAAGGAAAAACTGAGTCTCCGATAATCCGTCCAATAATCCAACAGCCAGTTACTGAACTCTTGTTTTCCATTTCTGTGCACCTGCTTTTAGGAAAAAACTTTGATCGTTAAAAGGGATTTTTTTGTTATTTTTAGGCTGTTTTTGTGCACTTTTTTTCCAGGCAGTAATTTCACCTTTTTTACATAATTGTTATGCATGTTTAAGCTGTTTCTGACTGTTTTATGCAGCATTTTTTAGCAGTTGACTTCTTCTTTTGCTCTTATATAAGACTTTAGTCTGTTTTGCAGCATCATAAAGCCTGACGTGATTTCATGTTATTTATTTTTTCTATCTTAGATGATTCAGTGCGGCCTGCCATCGGTCAGTGGTCACAGCAGCCACCGGTAAATATGAAAAAACACTCTTTGTCACATTTCAATCAGCTTATTAAAACTAATTCTTCATTGTGTAAGGAAGGTCAGCATCTGTTTGTTTCGCCAAAGTGAAGCTGAGTTTGTGTGTTTGTCAGGAGTGCACTCGGCAGGGCTGGCAGAAGAACGCTGCTTTAAAGAGGTAAATCTCAGTTCAGGTAAGACTAATGTCAACCTGCCGTCTCGACTGGACGCGTCTGATCAGCTGATCTCTGCAGGCCCTGCATCCTCGTCATGGACTCACTGAAGCTGTCTTACCACGAGAACGTCTGCAGGCTGCTGCGAGAGTGAGAGGCCTTTTATATCTCTATATATTTATATATATCAATCACTTTAATAGATAAAGAGCAGGAAAGACATTAAAATTTTCTACCAACGTGGCGTCCGCTCAGTTACCTGCAGGTGGAGTGGGAGGTCCGCAGGGGAACGCCCCGCCTCTTCACGCCAGACACCATGAGGAGCTCCAGCTGCAGGGTTCCCCAGCAGGACAACAGCAGCGACTGTGGCCTCTACCTGCTGCAGTACGCTGAGAGCTTCCTGCAGGTAATAAATATTATTATTGAAAACCGCAGCAATGCTTCGGGTTAGGGCACGTACCACATAGGCATAGTATGCTTTCAGCAGTCCCAAGATTTTCCTGCCTTTCCTGTTTCTCTAGTATCTTATCAATAAAATGCCCATAAAATAATCATTAAAAAGAGATAACAAAACTATACTTAATCAATAACAACACAAACACCTGTTTGACATCAGTAACAGACCAATACCTCATCAATAACAGGCTTCTTCATCAACATCAACCAATGCATGATTATACATGTAGTATTTCATTAGTAACAGACCAATACTTAATACTAGTGCTTCATCAATCACAGAGCAATACTTCATCACAGTACATCATCCCTCACAGGCCAGTACTAGCATTGCATCAGTACTTCATCAATCACTATACTTTATGAAAAAACAGACCAGTACACCACCAATCACAGACAGTACCAGTCCATTACAAAGCAATACTTTATCAATAAAACAATAACACCAATCTATATCCTTCTGTAGTTAGTTCTTATGTTTCTGTAGTACTATGTAGAATATTTAGACTTAAACATACCTAAATCCTTTGTAATTATTAATTAATATAATACTGATGTATTACTTATCATATGAATGTATTAGTATTCCTAGAGCACAGGTTGTTTGTTTCTGGGGCGTGGTGGGTAAATCGAGCTCTCTGATTGGCCGCTCAGAACCCCGTGGTGCACTTTGACCTCCCTCCACGTCTGGACAACTGGTTCCTACGGCAACGCGTGCGGCAGAAGCGCGAGGCGATCCGCAGCCTGATCATGAGACTGCACGAGAGCCAACAATGCGACTGACGGACACACACACACCGAACCCCTGATCAATGTGCAATAAATGTTATATCTTTCCAGACTCTTTAATATATTTTGTTCAACGTTGTAAATATCTGATTTAATAAAATTTTACTATGATAAAAACACATTGTTTTTTCGTAGCTTTCCTCCAAAAAGAACCTCAGCTCAGCTTTTATTTATTATATTATTTTCTCTTTTTCTAAAGCTCTTGAAATGCAAACTGACACTATAACAAAAAATATTCCTCACATGTTCTTACTTGTATACTGTATAGTAACATGTACACGTATGGAGCATTTATAGTATTATGGACATGTATGTAATATGTATATTAAGTGTTTATAACGCCTAATAGGTATGTAGACAATTTTTATTGACAATTTTAATTAAATAATTATGAATGTTTGATTCTGTTCTTCATTATTTTGTATTATTTACATTTTATTTTGATATTAAAAATGTAAATGTTTTGATGAATTATAAAAGTGAACTTCAGGTTTATTATGGGTATTTAGATTATATTATTAATATTGATTAGATGTCCATTAGAATTCAATAATTGATCGGTTGGATCAGTGATGTCACAGAATGAGGAGAGTGTGTTACTATTGTCTGAAGCTGACAAAGGTCACTGGGTTACTATCAGAGTGTGTGTGTGTGTGTGTGTGTGTGTGTAATCTCTAGGCTTTTAGCAGCACACCCCCTGCAGAGGACCAATCAGCTTAGAGCTCATTGACTGGATCAGGCAGGAGGAGGGAGCGATGGGACAATAAATATTCTTCATTATTGTTTTGTGAAAAGACTGAGCCTGACCTCTGACCTCTGACAACTAGTTACAAGTTTATCCTTCAGAGCTTCGGCAGATTCTCTGCTCTTTTTCTCTTTTCTCACCATTAAAGTCTTTAAAGATCATAAAACATTATAGTCAGATATAATTACATCACTATGTTATAGGTATTTTTTTTGTTAATCTCATGATCCAATAAAAATGTCTCACAGTCTGGACAGGATGAGTTAAATAAAATAATATAATCAGTTTGTGAGCTGAATATATATTATAATGATTTCTATAAATATGAAATAATTATTGTGTTCACCATTACAACCAAATTACACATTTATTACAAATATCAAGCTATTTCAATGTAATTGGAGCTGATAAATGCTGATGCAGTCAGTCTGTTCTTAGTTTTCTGACTCTAATCTGATTAAAGTGTATCAGAGTTAATATTCTGGCTCCACTGTGACCTTTGACCTGCGAGTGCTGGGTGTGTTTGGGCTCGGAGTTCAGTGTATCAAGACGAGCGACCACCTGGCTGATTACCACTCGTCAGCTGACAGATCCCACTGAAATCCTCCGCATGTTTCCTCGACTAACCTGCAGCATATACTGATAAATACTACCTTTACTATATAATCATAAAGTATGATTACTTTACTCCATTACAAACATGTATTAGTTAGAAAATGTACAGTCATCAACACAGGTGGTCCTTTACTCACTGTGATTCACCCTCGCTCTCCTGCAATATCAATAGAGGCCAAAAAATATGTACCAAAAAAATATGTTTTAGATAAGAAGTATGCATTTTAATTTCATGCAATTTAATTTTTTTATATATTATTTACGTTTTATTTTAATATAAATGTAATTTTACTGTAACCACATGAAAAAAACATGTGAAAGAAGGGATTGTGTTTAAAATTTACATTCTTCTGCTTAACTGCATGTTTTTTTAATAATTACGTTTTATTTTAATATTAAAAATGTAAATGTTTTGATGAATTATAAAAGCAAACTTTTGGATAAGAAGTATGCAATTTAATGTTGAGTAGAGAACTGGATCCTTGGAATGTGCCATTTATCAGTAAACTGCTAAAAAATACAGTGGTTTGTTGCAAGATTTGCAGAAATAATAAGTGCGAACCCCTCTTTTTAACATATGCATATATATTAAATATATTTTATTTGCATATTATATAGCTGTATAACACTATATACTCTATATAACAATATAATAAACATATTTTAACAATTAAATAGTCTATATATAGTCAGTTAACATATAGTATTAAGACATTATAGCCATATTAACACCTATAAAGTCTTAATAACACAACACAATAATGTTACACATTCTATAGGATTCATTTTATTATATTACTGAACACTAAATACAGGGAATGTTAATATAAAGTGTTTCCACAGATCATCATCCGCTCATCTGATTTGTGTGATCCACAGTCTGGAAGGGTTCCGGAGATAAGACGTTTCACCTTGAATCCAGAAAAATCGGACGCACCTTGGCGAGGACGAGCGGCGTCGGGTTCCCCCTTCTGCCGTGTGACTGTTTGTTTCTGTTCAACATGATTAACCTGTTTGCTTGATTCCCTTTAAGCGACACTGAGCCGCGCAACCCCGCAAGCTGACAGTCATCCACTCCAGCGGCTTAGCAAATGGGATTAAAGCGGAGAGAAAAGTCCCATCTGCTCACCTGGAAGGAGGCGGCGAGCCAACCTGTGACGGGAGACGTCCCCACCCTGTTTCCTCCTTTGGTGAATGATGAGCCGAAGACAGCACTGAGCGGCGAGTCCCGGAGCATCTTCTAGAAATGTGTGGAACGCGTTGGAGGCCGGCGCTGTGTGCATTCGGGGTCATGCTGTTGTGCGGGTGCATCTCTATGGAAACAGGTGTGTGGTGTTTGTTTTACACTTTTCGGGCACATATGTGAGCTATCGCTGAACGCCTGTCTAACTGCGGACGTCTGCAGGCGTCCCCCCTCAGGAGCCAGGGTCCAGGGGAGAGCTGAGGGCTGCAGATCAGCTGCTGTTCAGGCAGCACACCGCCCTGACGAGACGGAAAAGGAGCATCCTGCTCCCCAGCGGAGTGAAGCTCTGCAGCCAGGACACGTTGGAGCAGGCCGTGAACAACCACCTCAACTTCTTCCACCTCAGAGGTACGTCGCCTTCATCCCCTCTCTTACTCAATCGGGTATTTCCAGAGTCACTTATCTGTGCATCTTTATCTCACTCCCATCAAACCTCTAGGTGTTTCTCTGAAGCTCTTTATCCGCACTACTTACAGGATTAAAATCCGTCTGCATCCAACAGTTCAGAGGTCACAGGTCATACAAAGAACAAGAGACAAAAACACAACCTGCACAGATACAGATCACAAATGTAGTAGAACACAGGTGTAAAGCACAATACAGTAGAATACAGGTACAGGACAACACAGGAGTAAAGCATAAATACATTAGAACACACAGCTACAAACACAAGTGTAGACATCAAAACATTGTGTAAATCACTCAGTTAATGATGAAAGTAAATATCTTTACTTTTACATTACATATGATTCATTCATATCTTTATGTGTGTGTGTGTGTGTGTGTGTGTGTGTGTGTGTGTGTGTCTTTCAGTGTGTCAGGAGACAATTTGGGAGGCATTCAAGATCTTCTGGGGCCAGCTGCCAGAGCGAAGCATGTACCAGGACTGGGTGAGTCGCTGCATGGATGGAACTGTCAGCATCATGGAGACAGGAAGGTTCTTCAGCCAATCAGAGGAGCACCTCAGCCTCATCAGGACCGTAAGTTACAGACTCGTCTAGACAATTAATTTACCTAGTATGAGGAAAAAGATATTGATCAGTGATTAGACATTAAAATACAATCAATGACAAGAAACAGACATGTACATGTATGTAGATCAAATCAAAGAGAAAAAGATTTTTACTTAAAATATTTTGAGTTGTTTTGCAAATATCTTCTTATTAAATTCTTGTTGAAATCACATCTCTGCTGTTTTGTAAATTATTTAATGTAAATGATATATATATATATATATATATATATATAATGTATTTTGGTACATAAAAAGGAGATGCTAAATTTGTCCATGTTATTTATATGATAATTTTTTACTGGTTCACCCTATTTATCAAATTGCACTGAATTTGACCCATGAAGTAAACTGAGTTTGACTCCCCTTCTTTACAGTCATGATGACAATAATGTGTTTTTTTTTGTTTATTTTAGGGCATTTCCATGGTTAATATGAACAGGTCAGTGTACCTCATGTGTTTATTGTTAAATGTCATACGTTCTGCTGCTCATGAATCTTGTTTTCTTCATCAAGCATCAAAACTAAAAAGGACGCTTTTAAAACCTATTTCTATAAATATTAAATTTATAAGACTCTTACAGGTAACGTTAGCATCGTTATACTAATCACTACAATCACTGTCACATTATGTTTTGTATATTTGGCAATCCTTAATAAGATTTTATAAGTTAGCTCCATTAAAAACATAACTGATTTATTTAAATAATAAAAAATGTTTATCTTACAACATTAATTAGGAATAGAATTAATTGTCATCTGACAAAAGTCAGTCCAAAGAAGCTGATTTTAAAACATATAAAAATATCTCAAACTTAGGAATTCAACAGACAATTAGACAAAGGTCTCACCTATTTGTAAAACACAGATGAACTATGTGTTTATTGATCACTTAATCGATCCGTTCCTTTATTCATCCTACTATTGATCCCTGTGCTTGTGTGTTTCATCATCTGCTGCAGTTCCTTCAGTCCAGGTCCTCGGTGCAGGTAAACCACCAAACACAGATAGAAGCCACGTTCTAAATACTATATATATATATATATATGTATATAAACTACAAAAAAGTCCTTATATGAATTTAAGATGTATTTGAACATGTGAAAGTATTTAAAGTGTTTGTATATGAGGTGCTTGCTGTTATTTACTTTGGCCTGTTGCACTTTTTATAATCATATGTTTTCTGTTAAATCGCTGTAAAAAAAAAACAAAAAAACCTTGCTATAGCTCTTATTTCATAAATTTAAAGGGGAACGCCAACTTATTAAAGGTTCACAGATGTTCTTATGGACATTAGGTCGTTAAGTGTTGTTTCTATGAGTTTTTCGTTGCAAATCCAAATACTTAAATTAAATACTTAATTTTGTTTTCGAGGACTTTAAACATCACTGCTGCTGATTTTACGTCCAATATTCACATTTAACAGCTTTACTCTAGATTTTTTCACTTTCAAGGATTGAAAACATTAAATAAACTGTTGGAAACTGCAAGAGAACTTGATATTAAAACAATTCCCCTTTAAAATCACAAACTGATGTTTGTCATGTCACTTATTTCAGCTTCTTTGTGTTCATACTGGTTTAGGTTTCTAAATGTTAAACAATTTTTGATTGATTGATTGATTGATTGATAACCTTTTATAGTTGTGCTGTAAGCAGATGTAATGAAATACAATGTGAACAATGAGAGAAAGGAAAAACAAACACACTATAATGTTTGTGTTGTTCATTAAATGCAGTTTATCTGTTTCTCAGCAGCTCTGAAGCATCAACTGTCCAGACAGGAGAATCAGACACTACGGCAGGTAAATCTTTACATCTTCTAACCAGACAAATGCTTATTTTATGCAACTTTTACAAATGCATTGACAATATAAATATTATAATTTAAAGAAATAGAAAGTCACTGAGGCACTGACAGGCACATGCATAATTCTTTCTTATCAGTGACCACCTGAAATTTTCCCCTCACGGGTGGAAACCCAGAAGTGAAGATACCTGAAATACCTAAATAAATCTTTATGGAGGGGAGGTGGCTGTCGAAGGTGGCCTCCTGGCACACACCCTGCTCAGAATAGATCCGTAAGCCTATTTACAGGAAGTGATCTGATCATTGTGGCGACAGAGGGGGCGGAGTTACTGCAGGACAAGTCTGAGGGGGGTGCTCTGTCCTTTCAGATGAACTGGAAATGCTGGAACCGCTGAAGAGCCCTGCATGAAAAAGAGCACAACGCAATAAAGAAGCGTGTGCACGAGTGGTCTCTTGCTATTGTAGAAAGCTATTGTAGAATGTGTAAAGGGAAGTAAAATCTGTTTAACTTTCAAATATTCATTGGCTCCATATGAGAATGAAATCCCTCATACTCTCAGTTGATGGATGAATGAATGAGCATGCAATCTACTCAGATCTTTCAGCAGATTTATCCAAATATATTAACTGCAATCTAATATTGTCATCCTACAGACAAAGAGGTACACATCATGGGATCAGAGACCACAACAGACCAGGGTGACATTTCACCAGATTATGCGGTCACTGCAACTGAAGGGTTGGCTCAAGAGGCGCCTGCAACAGCACTGACAGATATATCTGTGGATTCGACCTCTAATCCCACCGAATTTGAAGGAAATACCGTTGAGGTTTCCACACAGACAGTCACCCACGGGCCACAGGGGGGAGACAAAACTGCCCTAGGTACAGCGGAAGAGGAGGAAGCAGTTGAAAGTGAAAAAATCCCTGAGATCATTTCAGAAGATATGGATGTACCTGATCCAGATGTGATTCAAGAAGGACCAGAACCGCCCACAGAGGTTGTAGTCGAGGAAGTCCTAAGGGAATCTGTTGTTCTACAGGAATCCACAACACATGCTACAGAAGCTGTCACTGTGGAGAAGGACGAACTTTCACCAACAACAGCAGAGGACACTGTAGTCCTACAGGTCAAAGACATGGAAGATATGTTTCTCAGTACCAACCCAGATATAGCCTTAACCGGTAAAACTGACGTTACCTCCGATGCAACTATATTTCTAATAACAGATTCAGATTCAGAAGAATCCAAGATCTTCATGAGTGAGACTCCAGAACCAGATTCTGTCTCAGAAGTAGAGACAGAGGTTTTCTCCAAGGTCTCTATTCCAACCACATCAGACAAGGTATCGGTGGACATCAGTGAAGGCATTGGAGAGGAGAAAGCACAAGAAGACAGACTGACTTTAGGGTCAGAGGTGACTTCTGAGTCTGTTGTCGCGATCTTACAAAATTACAAGGATGAACTTAACTCTCACGTCACTGAGGATATAGTGATAGAAACAGAAAAGCTAGAAAAGAAAGTAGAAGTCGAATATGAAGGAGGTGCACCGGTTATAGAAGGTGAGACAGCTGCTGGGTTACAGGAGGATGTGGTTCAAACTGGAGGAGATGTATCCGAAATTCCAGAGGGTGATGGTACTGCTGAGGAACCTATGGAAGAAATTGTCGAAATTGTACAAGAACCAGAACCTGTAGAAACCAATGAACCAACAGAAGGTGCTGCAAAGGTAGAAGAACAGGATAAGGAAGTGGAAGGAGGAACTGCAGAACCCAAAGTAACAGAGCAGCATGGAGGAGAAGGACTGGAGAATACAGAAGAGGGATCTTCTAAGGAGGAGGTTATTGCAGGAGAACCAGAATTTACAGAGGAACAGACTGTAGGCAAAACCCTTCTAGAGTCGGATGGGAAGATAACTCCAGTACCTCCAGAGGTAGAAGGTCCTCCTGAAACAACCAAGGAGAGCACAGCTGTGAAAGCAGTCATCCCAGAACCCCCAGAAGTTGTGACTGGTACACAAACTACTTCAGAGGTAGAACCACCTGAGGAGAACACCCAAGACTCTTCTGCTACACTGGCCGATAACTTGGGGAACAACGGCTTCGGCCTAGAGGACAAGCAGGCCATCACGGTAAGGCCTCAGTAGGTTTTGACAGTCCTGTTGTCGTATTCGAATTACGTACCAATACCAAACCTATATCCATCTATTCCTGTGTATTCAGATTGGTAATGAGGTAGACAACACCTTAATGCGGTCCCCGAGGCCCCTGAAGGACCAGGTGGTGGAGCTGAGCATCAAGCTGAGAGGAGAGACCTACAACAATGCTCTGAGAAGCCCAAGCAGCTTCCAATACCAGCAGCTGGCCAGACATTTCACACGCAAGGTGACGGCTCGTCATACAAAGTAAAGGTGTAGGAATCATTGAGAGAGGTTCTGGGTTCAAGGCTTAACAGTTTAGCACGCAATTTGTAGTAGGACTCAAAGCTAATGGCTATGCTAATGGTAGCATATACTTAATTGAAATATGACGAATAAGTGACATAATATCTGCAGTTATGGGATAAAAGTAGCAACTTCTAAACCGAATAAAGAAAAAATGAGGGTCCAACATGCTGCAGCTACGTTAGCGGGAAGCAGGACACACGTGATCGGAGAGGTTCGTGCGATCCGGTGATGTCACCGTGTTATTTTGGAGAAACAGATGAGAACACCGAGCCGTGGCTGGCCCTCGTCTGTCTGACGTCCAGCGTGCTCGCTCCTCACCAAACTCCCCCCCACCCAAAAAACACTTGTGGTTTCCTGCAAACTGCTGACTCAGGACGTTTGGCCGGCGCTTTAAAGGCAGCTGTGGTTTTTGACGCATTAAGAATCTTCACGCTTTAAAGCTCAGTTTTGTCTCGCGCTGCCAGCTATAAGATGAGCGACACGCTGAGCAGGAGGAACATACGGTATACGGGCGGTGACTCACCTCCAGGCCCAGTCCCTGGAAAAAAAAAACACACACACACACACGCACAGTTACCAGGAAAGCAGAGAGTGCCGGTCTGTTCCTGTCCTGTCAGAAGTGTTTCAGGCCGTGGGCCACCGTTAGTGACGTGGGAACAGGTTTATTTCCAGTTCATATTTTTGATATAAGCCTAAAATTGAAATAGGAAATAGATAGATAGATGGATTGATCTGATCTAATGCTGACTACATTGATTGATTTGACTCTTTGACCTTTAGATAAGCATTTCTTTTCATCTCTTCACCTCTCAGATTGAAGACACCTTCAAAACACTGCCAGGCTTCAAGAACGTCTATGTGGTTGAGTTCAGGTACGATTTGATTCACATTCCTGACTCATAACAACAGCAATCTAGTGATTTTTATCCTTCAACTCAGCAGAAACAGGCTTTAAGAAGGTTGTTTGTTCTATTGATGTGTTGCTATTTTCTGTTTCAGGCCACAGAAGGACCTAGAGCGGTAAGCACGGCTGAGGTTTTTCATCTAGTAATAATAGTATTTGTTTCTAGAAATTGCCTCGTCTATCTCACCAGCGTGAGCCATATTTCCTTTTAATACCATGAACACGGGAGAAGATGCATATACTAGCCTAAATACAAAAGTTCTTAACCACCACAAAATGCATTAAAATACAACATTTAGTTACAGACTTGCAATTGAATGGACAAATCCCTGTCAGTAAGCCTTGGGTTTCAATTAACTGCAGGGCTCCTTTAAATGTCGGGTATAGGCGGATATTATGATAAATAACTGCCTGTTCCAAAAAAAGTGAACTGGCTCTGCATAGGGTCAAATGTGATCTTCAATGCTTGGTTTTAGAGCATCACTGTCATGCTCCAATGACAATAAAGAACACCTATATTGAATCGATTTATGAATCAACTGGAAAGGGAATCAGAGAAAAACCTGTGACCCTGGACTTTTTAATCAGAGTCTTGTGCTGTCATCAGGGGTTTGGTGGTGCTGGTTCGCTACGCCATCACTCTGGAGGTGGACGCTGGTGGCATCGCCAATGAAACGCTGGACTTCATCTCACGGCAGAACAATCTGGTGGAGAAGAATTACCCCGGTGCCGCCGAGCAGCCCACCGTCGTCTACACCATCACCGACTTCCGCAACTACATCACTGAGGCGCTGCATAAAGACAACTTCATGACCAACAGCAGCCTGCAGACACAGGACGAGCTACCGGAGAATGGTAACCCCATGAACCACTTTATTTTATAATCAATTTCATTTTTTGTTAATTTTAACAAACTCTTTTCCGCAGAAGAGAACTTGCTTCCTTCGGCAAAGCCAACGAGCCAAGCGGCTGATGCCTTTGCCAGCGTGGTAAGTCTGAATGATACCAACTTCTTGATGCATATGAGAACGAGTCACTTCCTGTGGGTTGACCCAGGCGACACCCTCCTCTCAGGAGAACGTCCTCGCTGCAGAGAAGCCGCCCCACACTCCGAGCCATGAGACTGACAGCAACGTTTTCCTGAAAAAGGACGACTTCTTGTTTGGCCCGTTCGACCTGTTTGACCCCTGGAAAGGTGCTCAGAGTGTGGCGCCAAGCGAGAACGACGTCATAGTAGACGAGAGTATGATTCCTACACTGCCTGCGGGTCTCCGCCAGAAAACTGGGGACTTACAGCCAGGCGTATATGACTGTAAGTTAACAGCAAATGAGATTTATTCAGTTAACTTACCTTTTAATGTATTTAGGTTCAATTTTCTGTAAAATCATTAAAATTTTGTCAAATCATTACCATAAAGTACAAATGATGTAGTTTGTCATTGCTAAATGAAATTTAGTTGTATTTTAGTTGATTTATCATATCAGACCGCCTGTCGGGCTTCACTGAGCATGTGAAATTAAACATTGAACCTCCACATGTGTTTTTATGCTTTACAGATCATGAAAACATAAAGGATAAAACACCCCGAGGGGACCAGGCCATCCCTGCTTCCTCTCTGATAGATCCTCAAACAGGCACTGAGGACTCAATGGATGACTGGTCTGGTTCTACTTTCTCTGGAGATGACCAAGAAGTGGATCTCTGGTCATTGCAGCTGGTGGGGGCAATTGATGGGAGGGGCAGCCTGGACCCAGGGGACCCGGAAATCCTCCCACCACCAGATATGGAGGAAACCGGGGATGAGGATGAAGACGATGAAGCGGATACCGTTGCTTCTGAGTCGCCAACTGGCATGCAGGATGGTTTCATTGTGACAGGAGTTGAGATCACTACAACCCCTTTAGAAATAACACTTCCAACATTTGAGAAATCGAAGCAAGTTGGAAGCATGGATGAGCCCATCCTGGACCAGATTCTGCTGACGCCACACATCACCACTGACCTACGGTATTCCACCGCCACGCCAGCTCCGATGTTCTATCCCAAAGGAACCTTGACTGTTGAACTTTCATTGCAAACAGTGGAGGCATCCGGCATCTATGATGAGTCCTCCTTGACTGATATTTTGGTAGGAGCTCCTGAACTACCTGAATCTTGGACTTTAGAAGCACCTGCATTTACAGGACCAACTGACACGGTAGTCAAGCATGAAGGAACCACTAAAGAAACTGATGATGAGGAGGAAACTCCTGAAGCAGCAACATCTGGGACAATCCCCAAAGCAGATACATCTGAGGAGGACATGGTTCATGTTGTTGAGCCTGAAGTCCCTGATTCGCACACCTCACCAACCGTACAGGTGCCTACTTTTATAGAAGTACAGCCAGTCACGGGCAGAGAATCCAGCTTTAACATCGTCATTGAAGAACCGTCAGATGTGGAATTGTTGACTGAAGAAAATGAACAGCTGCTGCCAGAAACCCAACACCATGATGAGATTGAGATTTTAGAGGATCTCATCACAACAATAACTGCCGCTCCAGTGCAAACTTCTTCATCTGTGAGTTCGGACCACAGCAACAGCATAGCATTTTTGCCTGAGGAAGACTCACCTTTCACTCGAGTGTCAGATTCTGCTCCAGAAGACGAGGAACTGATCTACCATGAGGACCCAAACCATGAAGATGAGGATCTGGTATATTATGAGGACCCAATTAATGAAGATGAGGATGTCCCCACATTGGCACCATCTGGGGTCAAGACAGAACGTCCAACATCATACGCAGCAGAAATGTCCCCAGGTGTTTTATCACAAGGTGAAGGTTTAGGTACAACCTTCAAAGGAACTTCAGAAGAGAAAGGAATTATGCTCCAAACACCAGCATCCTCATTTCAGGAGACCAATGATAGCTCTCCCACTACAGAGATCCAAGTCAAGCAAGAGTTCTCGGACATACCGAGCATGGACGTCACCTTCGATGTCTTTCAGTTGGGTGGTGTCGGAAAAGAAGGTGACAACGATGGCTTCTCCAGTGGGGTGCAGGGCTCAGATCTGGACGCCATCGCATTGCCAACCAGGCCAGGCAGAGCACTGATGGTGTTTTTCAGGCTCAGGGTGACCAACATGGCGTTCTCTAGGGACCTCTTCAACAAGAGCTCCACTGAGTATAAAGAACTGGAGGAACGCTTCCTGCAGCTGGTTAGGACTCAGAAAATCTAGACTTTTGTATGTGAAACTCCACATCTACATCTAACCCTTTTCCATTTTGTGTTCACAGCTGGTTCCATACTTACAGTCCAACCTGAATAACTTCCAGAACCTGGAGATCCTCAACTTCAGGAATGGCAGCATTGTGGTGAACAGTCGGATGAGGTTCGGTAGGCCGGTCCCCAGGAGCGTCACCAACGTGGTCTACCTCATCTTGGAGGACTTCGCCAACACGGCCTACCAGACCATGAACCTGGCCATTGACAAGCACTCGCTGGATGTGGAATCAGGTAATTCTGACAGCCCCCTCATGAAAAAAGTCCTGGACACCACATTATTATCGCTATCAGTGATCTATGATCTATCTATATCGATATTGATAAAGTTTATTTGTTCTACTTTTATTGGTGCTTAATGAACACAAACTGAAACTCTTCGGATTGGAGTTCCTCAAGCAGCTTTTGAGGAAAGTGTCTTTTGGGGAAGCTGTTGGCAGTCGCAGGTGTTTAATCCTTCTTCAGCTCTGAGGACTCTCTCTGTCTCTGACACTGTAATTCCACTCAAGACTCTGATCTAATACCTCAGATAATCTGCCAGCCACACACACACACACACACTGATGAATCAACTTCATGTTTACGTCTGAGCTCCACCGTCCATCTGTGCCAGATTTGTCTACGTTTTACAGGTTTGAAGAGTGTTTCGAATCAGAATCGGTAAATTTAATGTAGGACATAAATACATAGAGCTGCTGCTCCATGATTTTCTATAAATTATTGTCATAAACAAAATAAACTGAAGTTGTGTGGAATCATTCAGTAGATCAGATGATAGATCTTATTATCAATGAATAAGATGGTGTTATTTTCTGGTTTAAAAGCATATGGAAGACAAAAACTGTAAATATTGATAAAACTGACTCGTTATATGTAAACAAATGTTTCGGTGGCCAGAAGTGGTGTGTGAGTTAAGCAAAGATCAATCATTCTGATCTAATCTTCTCAAAGACAGACTGTCGGGATACTAAGAGGATTTAGAGGTTCTCAAGGAAAAGGTTCTTCACAGGTGTCCAACGCTTTTTTCTGCTGGGTGCATGCAGCATACTGTTAATGTATTAAACACCTTTCCTGTTTCCGGGTTTTCCGTAAGCTGATAATATGTCACAAGATGCATTTTCAGGTTGATCTGCTGCCCTCTAGTGAAAAAAGAGTGGGTTTTTTTTTTTGGATTCTCACAAATTTTACAAAACACAACAACGGATTGTGATGTTTTGAAGGCACTGGTGGTGTTTTTTATCCTGCAAAAATATGTATGATACCAACCGATATTAGGAACTCCACCAGTCATTATTAACATAAAAAATGAGAGTTTAGGTTTTTCTATGAAGTCGGAGAAATGACATAACCAACCAACCAGATCTCTGCTGAGCTGCAGCTCTCTAATCTGTCTGAGCCAATCAAAGGAGCGCCTGACAGCCCCGGTAACCCTAATCCTCGGCGTTGAGTCACCGCGGTCAGGACTCAATGACCGCCACAACGCGGTATGGACGGGATAATCGCTGTGCTCCGATCACCCTGCAAGATGTGTGAAAGCAGCCGCACACATTTTGTATGGTTTTAGAATATTCATGCATGAGTATCTATTTGTTCATGTTACTATGGGTAGGTATCTCATGAATATTGTCCAGTCTTTTATGTCTCTAGAGGTTAAAGCCTTCTTTATTTATTTATGTAATGCTTTCCAGAAGTCCAAATATTAGTGTTTTTGTAGCCTTGGTTAAAGAAATGACAGGTGCAGTTGTTGCATATGTAGAGCATAAACTGAAAAATGAAGCTCAGCCTTCCATATGCATGAATTAAAAAAATAGATGTTGTGGTGCAAATACAAGATTTTTGATTAAAGCTACAATTTAAATATCAGTTTATTAAGGCTTATTTTTCAGATTTTATTGCTTTTGTCTATAAAATGTTCCTGAACTTCCTCCGCTCCACTGTTCTTGTCTCCTACCAAGGCGACAAAGCCGACCCCTGTAAGTTCCAGGCGTGCAACGAGTTCTCCCGCTGCATGGTGAACCGCTGGTCGGGCGAGGCCGAGTGCGTGTGCGACGCCGGCTACCTGAGCGTGGACGGCCTGCCATGCCGCAGCGTCTGCGAGGCGCGCGCCGACTTCTGCCTCAACGACGGCAAGTGCGACGTCATCCCGGGCGAGGGCGCCATCTGCAGGTGGGAGAAGCTTCAACACACCAACTGCACAAAGCATTAAAATCTCACCGTAAAGTACTGGAAAGGTTCCCAAACAATGTGACCAGAAGTTGATAAAAAATGTTTTTTGTTATAATAGTGCTGCTGTAGAATCAATTGTGTGTAGCACGAGTTTGGGGGTTGGTGGAGTTGACCTCTGACCCCCGGCCGCAGGTGTCGCGTCGGCGAGAACTGGTGGTACCGCGGCAAGCACTGCGAGGAGTTTGTCTCCGAGCCGCTGCTGGTGGGCATCGCCATCGCCATGGTGATGGGCTTCCTGGTGGTGTCGGCCGGGATCATCTTCTTCCTGTCCAGGATGCTGCGTGAGCAGTACGACGCGGGGGACAGCGAGGACCCCACCAGGTGAGCGCTGTCTTTACAAATTAGATCATTATCATCATCATTATTATCATTTAAGCCAAGGCCCAGAGCTCCTGACCATAGGTCCTGGTCTTTGCGTTGATGGATTCTGTGAGTATGACCTTTTTTTCTCTTTAAGGCGAGGCGAGAGCAACCCGAAGCT
The DNA here is from genome assembly GCA_036785175.1 of Eupleurogrammus muticus. NCBI lineage: Eukaryota > Metazoa > Chordata > Actinopteri > Scombriformes > Trichiuridae > Eupleurogrammus > Eupleurogrammus muticus. The sequence goes on along the minus strand of JAYKQN010000024.1, from coordinate 381,918 downwards.
CGAGCGGGTCGCTGAGTTCGCGTCGGACGGCGAGCCGGTCAGCGCCCGGTCCTACAGCCGCCTCGACGACGAGCGGCCCCGCTACCACGGCGGCTACGAAGACACGCAGCCGCCGTACTACTGGTGCCTCGACCCTGACCCCACCCGCTACAGCGTCGGCTCCCTCAGCACCGATGACTCCGTAGACCAGAACTACCCGCTCACTACAGAGGTGAAGAACTTCTACATGTGGTTGTTCTGTTCGTTGGATGGACCCCAACCCCAACACCAAACCTCAAACCTCCTCGGTCTATGTCTCCTCTTCCTCTCCCCATGTGACCTTTGACCTTGTTGCAGGAGATCCAGGAGCGTCTGAAGATCATCGAGTTGTGCTGCAGAGGTCAACCCTGTGACTTCGCGAGACAAACTCACCTGTGAGTGATTCACCATCCTCACATACAGTTACGTACATGTGAGGAGAGTAAGAGTGTTTTAATAAGGCAAGAAAAATACGGAAAATGAACATATGAAGAAAGATTTTACCTGCCAAAGTAAAGATTATAAAATGACGCTAATGGAAAAATCCTTATTAAAGGCAGATTTTTTTATTCAGCATATATCTAATTACACACATACAATTTTATTTTTTAAAGCCTTTTAACACCTTTATTACCCGTTACACAACATCTCCATCACCGGACTGATCTTCACTATCTGTCATTTATGTGCCAAAAGTATTTTAAGAGTAGGAACCAAATATAAGTATATGAACAGTTCTGGTTTCTGCCTCTCACCACTCGTTTGTTGATGTTAGGTTAGGTTTTATTTGGTGGTTGAGCCCAGAACCACCAAACTAATCCAGTTCTCTCTGTTTTTTTTGGGGGGAAGATGGCTGGAAAGGAGAGGGAGCTCCACCACGTAGGGGAGCAGCACAAACACAAAGGTACTGGCACAGCTGCTTTTGTTGATTTATGCACATTGATCAGTACGAGCAGTTTACATTATCTCGTTCATCTTCATCACTCATTATGTTTCTCTGTAGAAACCCGCCTTTGTCTTCACTGTGAAGGAAGTAAGAGGACTTCTGATTCGCTGGAAGGTGAAGGTCACGTAAAACGCTGCCGCCTTGGAATTTTACTTTTAATTTTTTTCTTTTTTTGCTGTGAACTGAACTTTGACCCCCGGCGGAGGTCATCCGCTTCTCCTCTCCTTTTTTTTTTGTCTTTTCTTCGTCCTTATCGCCTGACATTTTGTTTTTTGAGCAACGTTTTGGCTTTTTTTTCGGGTCCTTTACATTTTTCACCTTTTACTTTCTTATACTTCTGATGTTCCCCGCTCGCTTTTCGTTCACTTCGGCTTAAATTCGCTGACGTCCGCTGTCACAGAAACAAAACTGTCAGTGCCTTCACTGCTCTGGTGGCTTCTTCTGGGTAATAATGCAAAGAATTCAGAGCATCAGCATTTCTATATTTTAACAACTTGTCTGCAGCAACTACTTGTGTCCTGTTTTATTTATTTTTTCTTGCATGCCGTGTGAATGTTTACATTTTTCAATCAATGCTGGAGTGTTCAGTGATTTGTAGGTATTCCCCCTTAATAGTTACTTATTTTCTAGTTTAAAATGGAAGTGATGTGATGTGATTTCTGTCCTGTTCCTATGTTTAAAGTTATCAACCTATTACTACTACTACTAATCAACCCCTTCATCACCTTGAAACTTCAATAAAACCCAAACAGGGAAAAAAAAAGAGATGGAGAGAACTGGTGAATCTCTTTAGAGACGTTTCTGACACACTAGGATCAGCACGGCCTGATGGCGTCTTTAACTTTATGAAAGTTAAACGTGTGTGTGTGTGTGTGTGTGTGCCTTGCATATTTTTCTGACTGTGTGCATCCTCTTTTGTGGAATTTTTTCATAGAAGTTTAAAAGTCCAGTTTTATTTGGCCCATCAACACAATCGTACTAATCGATTGAGATGCTATGGGGGGCCAAGAGGGACATTATTCAGAATATACCGTTTACACACGTATGAAACAAAACATGCTCATTTACTATGTGCTATATACAGACACCAGATTTAGCAGGAGAGTCACCAGGTTTAAACACTGCACTGAAATCTCAGAAGTGTTTATGACAGCATTTCAGTAATGTGCATTTTCATTGTGTGTATAAAAGCATTTCATTTGTGTGTGAGAGAATTTCAGTTGTTTGTGAGACGGTAGAACATTTCAGTCGTGTGTGTGAGTGTGTGTGTGTGTGTGTGTGTGTGTGAGCATTCCCGTTGCCAGTGTGAAGTTTTTACAACTGTACGTGAATGGCCCCTCATAGCCTATGCTGGATGTCTTCCATGTTACAGTAAGTAGTATTCCACAAGTTCCACTCTGCTGTTCCCATCTGCTCGTATGTCAGCACTTCATTTCTGTAATCGTATATGAATTTTTTTTTCCCCCAACAGTGATATCATCCAACATCAGGACTGTACTGTGTGCAGGTGTCTCTCCGGCGCTTTTCCCCGAGTCTCTGAACAGGTCTTCTGTGGCTTTAATGGGTAAAACACAGTGAGAACAAGTGTCCCTCTGATCGTCCCCCCTCCTCCCAGCCCCCGTCCTGTCAGACGGAGTCAGCTTCAAGTTACGTAACCGTTGCGTTCGGCATGAGGAGAAAAAAAAAACAAAAAAACAACAGAACGCCTCAAAAAACGGTGATCAGGTTATGTTTCGACAAGTCTCGTCTGGAAATTCTGAGTCTGGTGATGAAAGCGACTGCAGGGGTCAAAGGTCACATTTGACATTAACAAGCGAGCTCCAACCCAACTCTAATCAGTAGTTTTAGATACTGACTGTATTACATTATACTATATTAGATATGGACTGAACTGCATTAAACAGTATTGAATACAGATTGTACAGATATTTATTATACAATATAAGATATTGGCTGTACTGCATTAGAGAGTATTAGATATTTTATACCTCAGTGTAAGTTTTATGTACTTAGACTTTTGCATTGTGCAAAAAATCCCTAAAAAACACCCTTAACAAGAAAAAAAGAAACCTCAGAGGAGAGAGTAAGAAGATGGCATACAACAGATAATGTGTGCAGAGAATGGAAACAATACATCAGAATTTAGAATAACAGAAATATATGGATTCATGGTGCATTCACTGCAGCATTAACTGTGAATGAGAAAACACAGGCTAGATTTGTTGAGTATTAGATATTGACTGTATTCAATTATACAGTTATAGATGTGCTAATAATATAAATTCAGTATTCAGTATTTGTGTTTTTTTTTTTTTTTAGCTTTTACATGTTCTAACTTCTTCCACTGCAGCTGCCTCTCAGCAGTTTGCACCGATTACAGTGACGGGACACAAATAGAAAAGTCCGGCATGTCGTCACGGCGACACGGGGAACACATAAAAAACCTGTCCCGCCGCTGGACGGCGTTCAGGAAAAGTCGGAAACCCGGTGAACTCCCCGAAAAAAAAAGAAAATCGAACAAAACTTCCCCACGTGCCGGTTTCCGAATACTCTGTTAAATACTGAGTCATAACCGTCAACACGCTGCAAGACTGGACGCATGTTTCAGGAAAACATTCCCAAACTGTGCAACAGCTTTTCAGACGAATCACGGAAAACAGATGTTTACGGGAAAAACCCTGTGATGATTCCTTCCAGCAGCAAACTTTTAGTTTGATTTTAATTCTTCACCTATACACTATATTTACCAGATGTTGTGCTTTTATTTTGAAATTCAATCATATAATATATATATAAAAAATAACATGACACCTGATGAGTTTTGTGATATTCCTGCATGGAATAAAAACCTGTATCTGCTTGTAATCATCATAAATGGTTGATCTTCTATCTTCTCTCTGTCTTTGTTGTCTTTCTGTCCTGTTTTTCTGAGATATCTGAATCCATCGGTCGATTTTAAATTATCTTTAGTCAGAATTTATGTCTCCTGAGAACCAAACAGCACTAAAAGTAGCAGCAAAATAAAGCCTCCCTGGTATTTTCGGGGATTTCCTTTTAATTCTGGAAGACATCATGTTATTGATGTCTTTTTCACTAGCAGCTGAAGGATTATTTTGGGGTTTTAAGTCCTTTGCGACTTCACCTCACGGAGATTTTCTCCATGTAAGCTGGCGTGGAAAAATATCCCTCCTCTTCTCCGCTCCGCGTTCCAAACCCTGAGACAGCTCCAAGTAGGGGGGAGCTCGCATGGTGGCGTCGCCCCCCCCCCCTCCAAAAAAAAAACAGGCGACATCTGCAAGCACTTTCCAGATCACTGCAGCAGCTGAACATCGTAGAGAAAAAACAACAAAAAAAAACTCGAATATGATTCCTGGATGGGTCTTTTGTGCCTGGGCGCATCATCCATCTTAAGCGGCGTTCAGCATAAATCAGAGATGAAGGTCGTCGCTTTACTGCCAGTTTGGATGAATCCCCGCTGAGCAAGGAACGAGCACCTTTGCATGCTGGGAAAATAATCAACCAAACGCTGATGGAGTTTCAGAAACCGCTGATGATCAGGGACTAATCAATACATGAATCATTTGCTGATCGGACGCGACAAATAATTTGTCTTTGGTCTGATTCCAAGACCCGAGAGGACGAAACAGATGTTCTTTCTCATGCAGAGCGATGCATTGTGGGTCGTTTGCAGCTATGTTGCTAGGCAAAACGTAAAGTTTTGCCGCGCCGCCTCGTAAACTTCTGCTCCCTAGAAATAATGATCGTCATTTATTTGTTAAAGGTTGTAGAAACGTTCAGGCTGATTTGTGGTTTAAGTCCATATTTGGGTTTGAGATCACGACTCAGTTCATATGTTTTGTGTTTAAGGAGGGTGAATACAGACATAACACACTGTGCTACTTCCAGAGGAATCCAGAAGTCATCCTCCCTGATGAATGGAGCTAGAACTGATTTATGGCTCCATAAGACCTGAACATGGAATTAGAGGTCTGCTCCTCCACGCTGGAAATCTGGGATTTAACAGGCGGGAGGATTTATTCATCCAGTGCTTTTCATGTTCATCTTAAAGTGGAGATTCCCTCTGAAAGTGTTGCTCTGATCTAGGAATTCAGACAGTATGGATGAGGGCAGGTTATTGATTCACAGGATTTGTGTCACTGTGACTAAAACACAAAAAAAAAATAATGTCTAGAACTTCAGCTCAGATATTTTCTAATATTTCACTGTGCAGAAGTTATTATGTTGTGCAACCAACATCTAAATGAATGCCTTTAGCAATAAAAACACATTAGAGCTATAAACTATCATTCTGATTATTACTGATCATTATTGATAAAGGCTGTTATTATGATTGACCTTAGTGATTTACTATGTTTTAAATTCCAGAAACCAATCATAATGGAGCCAATAAATCAATCAGAAACAAACCAATCAACTGAAAAAAAAAAAAAAAAAGGAATATGTATATATTATATATAAAGAACATTGCTTTCTAATGCTAACATGATAGCTTAGCTTGTTGGCATAAATAACTGCTGTCATTGGTTGTTTGGCTAAAGTCTATTATCCAAAAGAATAAATAAAAGGATAATTCTGCACATATTTTGTCATCTCTATGGTGTAAAATACCTCACTTGTAGTAATATTAATACTGTTAGTACTTTTTATTGGTATCTGTATAAAAAGTACTAATATCTGTTAAAGGTTTTGTTTATTGTGAATCACATGGTAACTTATGAAGGAATAAAGTTATTGCATTACATGTAATAGTGGTAGTAACAGTAGCTATAATGCAACTCCATGATACTTGAGTCTTAAGTGGAAAATGGCCTCTTTGTTTCTAATTGGCTGTAGCACCTAATTAGCCTAATTGGCAGGGTTCAGGGACAGCCTCCTGGATTAGGCTGAGGCCTCGGGCCTTTGCCACTGTTTTGATCTGGAAGCATTTAGTGTTTATGGGGGAAAGCGTGGGGCCGCTTTCCCCGCTCACCACGATCAAGCTTGAAACTGTGAGGAAAATATGTTATTTGACTTTATGTCACAGTTTAGTGGATGTGAATCATGTTCCTCCTCCAGCTGAAACTGATGCTGTTTTCTTCCTGTGATGCTCTGCTTGTTTGGCGTCTTCCGACTTCCTGTTACATGTGACGGGGACACGTGTTCACGCAAACCCTGGCCAGTGTTTGGGTTTCTCCTCCTCCTCCTCCCCCTGAACCCCAGTCCAGGAGGACACGCGCCAGCGATCCGCACGTGCGCAGCGGAGGTGTGTTCCGCGATGTGGGCGTGGCTGGGCGAAGGGGGGCGTGGCCTGTGATCTCGGCGGCTTTTGTCGTGTGAGGCACGTGGCTCGCGGCTCCGGGGGGATCGGCGTGCGTGAGTGTGAACAGACACCGCTGACAGTGTGTGTGAGTGTGAGCGTCCCCTTGTTGAGTGTTTGGTGTGAGGATGTTAGCGCCTGCTGGTTTACATTCCTGCTGTCAGGTGAAGCTGCTCAACTAACAGCACACACATCCTCACGTGCTTTATTCCCATATGTACTCATATACTGCTGCTTAACGCCTGTTGCTGCACAGACTATGATTTTGATAATAACTATTTGTCCAAAAAAAATATTATTCATGAATCAATGCTACTGATCATTTGCATCTTGCTGTCATCTTTGGCCTAAAACTTTCATATCTCTATGACACCTCCATCCTGAATGAAGTGTCTGCACGTGCAAAAAGGTAATAAGTGAAACAGGAGGAGAGAAGTTTTGATGAAACAGTGGAGGGAAAAAAAATCATGTTTAGAAGGTCCAGAGAGAAACAGAAAAGGAGAGCGAGGAGGGAGGGAAAGAGGGAGTGTTACAGTATGGGTGTCTGTGACGTCATGGAGGCCACGCCCACCCCCGCTGAGGCTATAGATGCTGGCATTGGTTTGCTTGATTTATTAGGCTTTGCATCGAGGACGTCCCGACAGCTGAACAAGTCCTAAGACCGTCCAACCCGCGGGGAGAGACGCTCAGTGAAGTTGTCCGGCTCCGGGTTCTGCTCCTCGTCCTCCTCCTCCTCCTCCTCCTCTTCATCCTCGTCCCCTGGAAGCTGATCATGGCGGGCATCGCTCCCCTCCTCCGAGTCCTCCTGCTGCTGCTGCTCGGAGGCACAATCCTGCTCAGCTGCGTCCCTGCACAAAAGCTCAAAGGTTAGTGCCCAGGAAAGCTGCAGAAAAGCAGGAATGTACAGGATACATCATGGGAAAATTGCAGAGGAACAGCTTAGAATAAATGCACTAAAAACAGGAAAGAAAAATGATGCATGTGCAAAACTTCAAAGGTTAAGTGTGAAAATAAAAGAAATAAACATGCAGCAATAACATGTTTGGCGTGCAACTAACAGCATGGAAATAATTCAATGCAAAACATGACTCAGTCAGTCCAGAAATGTGCAGAATTATCTACTTAGTCCACTATTCCTATTCCTTTATTCCATTACTGCATAAGTTCTTCATCCATTGATTCCATTATTCTTTTATCTCTTTGTTCCTTTATTTCATAATGACTTTATTCCATTGGTCCTTTGTCCCAATATTAGTCCATTATTAATTTATTTTGTCATTGCATTTTTCCATTATTTGTTTGTGCCTTTGTTTATTTTATTCCTTTATTCCTGTGGATGATCATTCATTATTCAATTTTGTCATTCTCTATTTGGATTATATGAAGCTGACTGGAAGATCCAATTGATAAATTGTAAAAAGTCTTACAAAGAGAACTTAACCAGAAAGTGTTTGGGTGGTTTGAAGATACACGCGAGTCTTTAGGTGGTTCTAAAGAAACGTGAGAGTGGATGGTTTGAGGATGAATATGAGTCTTTGGACGGTTTGAAAGTGAATCTTTGGATGTTTTGAAGGTAAATTTGAGCCTTTAGATGGTTCTGAAGACACAGGTGAGTCTTTGCCTGATTGGATGATAAATGTGAGTCTGTCTGGTTTGAAGACGAATACAATTCTTTGGACAGTTTGATGAATGTGAGTCTTTGGACGTTTCCGAAGAAACAGGTGAGTCTTTGTCTGGTTGGATAATACATAAAATAAATGTGCCTCTTTGGGTGGTTGGAAGACGAATGTGAGTCTTTAGACAGTGTTGAAGATAAATGTGAGCCTTTGGAGATCAGTCTGAGCCTCTTCGACAGTTCTGAAGATAAATGGACTGACAGCGAGGTGGTGTTAATGGACTCCTGTAGGCTGTCAATCCTAGGATCTGAGCAGCTGTCAGGGGCCCGAGCGGTGAGCCGCCGTCATGCCGCTTCACGCTAAAACAGACGTTTTTTTTCTCGTCTCGCCGTCTTTCATGTGGAGTTTTATCCCCCTCCACTCAATCAGCTGCCGCGGAAAAGCCTCCGCCGCTGCCAAGAATGAGCTGCATGATTCCACATGTCCGGCGCAGTCGACCTCTCCGCAGGCTTTTTTTTTTTTCCCACACTCGTCTGCAGGACGCCAGCGATCCGCTAAACAAACAGAGCAAAGCTGGACGGCCAAACACGGATGTGCAGCTGTTGGAAACACAGGAGACCCCTGAAGGCCCGATTCATTGTTCTGCTGCAATACAGTTAATATAGAAAATAAAAGTCAGGTTAAAGTTTAATTAATCACCGTTCTACTGAGAGATCAAATATTTAAGATTTCTCAATTAAAAATTATCTTTATTTCAGGTTTATTGAGTTTCAAACTTTCACTTTAGATCTCTACAGAGGTATTTAAGCTTTAAGATGTAAAGTTTCAGCCACAAAGCCAGAATCCTGACTAATCCGTTCCGTTTTCCTCCTCACAGTGCGACGGCAGAACATGAAGGTCCGGATCAACGCCACCGGCGACACCATCGTGATGAAGTTCGTGCGCCCGAGTCCCGACGTGAAGCTGGAGGGTTACATCCTGGGCTACGGCAGCAGTTTGTTCTCCAAACAGTTCATCCAGCTCCCGGAGAACGGGAAACCCTACGAGACAGAGATGGGTAGGAAGAGAAGTCCATGGACAATCATTTGCCAGTTTTCTAAAAAACTACTGACGTCTACTGTGTGAGATCCTAACCTCATGTACAACAACAGCATCCTGTTCATTACACATGAAACTGAAGTAATTAAATGCTTAATGAGATCAAATTCTTTAACTTGGAGGAGGTTATTTTAGCGTTAATGTCTTTAATGTGTAAAAAAAACAGCTTCACATATAGATCTACAGATATATGTTATCTGTCTTTCAGGAGAAGGTTTAACCAGAGTTTTTTTTCTTCACACGTGAAACCTCAGAACTCGTGGGAAACTGGAACATGAGAAAAGTTGAACTTCAGCAGAAGCGGCAGCAGCTGTCTCTTTCTGTCTCTGCTGCTCTTTCTCTCTTTTTCTCCGTCCATCGCAGCTGGCGAATCAAACTTCTTCCATGTTGTGTTCGGTTTTCGCTCCGAGGAGCAAATGAAACCTGCAAAACGAGTGACTTTTTTAATTCAATCTTTTTATCGCCGCTACTTCTGCCCTGAAGCCACCTGTCAATCAAACCGTTCAAAGCCGTCGACATCTGCATTAAATTAAATTAAATTAAATTGGAAACATGAGCCATAGGCGGATTGAGTTTAAGACACAGTTACATGAAGATAATGAGGTTGTTTCATGTTCATGATAATACTGATGTCATCTCAGGAAACGGCTGTTTTTATAACTGAGCAGGATTTAGGGTTATTTATCTGACTCGCCATGAGCACCATCAGCAGGTCAGAGTTTTCACTTTATCGCTTTAGTTTGAAACATGTTAAAATCAATTTAGGATTATTATATTAAACATCATTATTGTAAGAACACCTAAATGATGTGATAGCACTGCAGATCATTTTCAGACACACTTTTTGTTGATTTAAAGTTGCTCCATCACTGAAATTCTGAGACAAAAAAGTAAAAAGCTTTGAACTATTTATAAATATATTCATATTTATTGTCCATAGTAATATTATAATTCATAGGAACTTTTAAAATGAAGACAAGATTCATTAAACCTTAAACCTGCATTGGTTCCAGTTGTTTCCAGGCTCAGGTGAGTTCCAGGTATTCTCCAGGTCGCTTCCAGGATGTAGTGTGGTATAAAACCCCAAACATTAAACTTAAAACTGGAGATTATTTGGAGTTAAAGTGGTTTTTCATGTTGCTGCAGATCTGCAGGTCATTTATTGGACCACCAACAAAAAACATGCCATGACGTCATCACGTTTGTGCGTTACGAGATGATTCCATCATTTCATTTTGTTTTTAGATGCAGAGCCCAAATACCTCGTAGCCGTCCAGCCCATCCCAGTCAATGACGTGAAGAAGCACTGCACAGGTATGCCCCGCCACTTCCTGCCAGCTCAGCCGTCTAGATCCTTGCCTTCGACAGGAGGTCTCACTCCGTCCCCGCTCTGTGTGCACAGGGAAGGTAAACCTGGACAAGCCGCTCAACCTGGTGATCGGCTCCGTCAGCCCGACGGCCGTGCTGCTGTCCTGGGGGAACTTCCTGAAGACGCCGTACGAGGGGAACATCATGAACGAGTGTCTGGAGGATGGGTGAGCGCTGATCGATGCATTCAGAACCCACACGAGAAACAGTATGACTTATGTAATTGTAGTTTTAGAATCACGATACGACTCTGCACACTGCAAAATATTAACTGCATTTCCATGTCGAGAACCTTGTCTTGTTCCCCCCAGGTTCGACTGAGTCGCATAGCATTATGGGGACTTTCTTGCAGCCCTTCTTTTAAAACCCTCTGCAGTAATCCAGCCCTACCACTCAGCCACAGGTGAGCTCAACAGTTTGGTCTCTGCTCGGCCTCCAGGTTCTACACCATCCGCTACAGGGAGAGGAACAGGAAGTGGATCTACCAGACGTGCCCCACCAGCGACACCGTCGTCGACAACCTGAAACCCAACACGCCGTATGAGTTTGGCGTCCGCTCCAACAAGGACGAGCACAGCGGCACATGGAGTAAACCCGTCATCCACAACACCAACATGGGCAGTAAGAACCAGTCTGAGTTTCTAACGACAAGTCCTCAGGAAGTCTGAAGCTCCACCTTCAGCGCCATGTTGTATATTCATTGTTTCAGTTTATACATTTCTGGATTTCACAGATAAAAACTCCCAGAAGCCCTTCAAGCTGAAGACTCCTCTGGCCAAACCGCTGGTGAGAACCTGAACCACTGCTCTGTCCCTCTATTTATTCAGCCTGAAAGTGAAAAACTTCATATATACATATATACTTAACTACTATCTAGCCCAGAGCCTTTCTACTGGAAGCTCCAGATCCAGCCCTTTTAGGGCCACGGTCCTACAACTTCTCTTTCACCGGCTGAGCTCTTAAAACCAAGACTGCTAATCCTCAGTGCAGAGCTTGCATGGCTGGGAGATGGCACTGCACCAAACAGATGTACAGCCGCGCTGTGCTCCATAAGCTCCTTGGCGACATCTCCATCTGGCCAACAGAGAAAACGAAGCCCCTGCATGTCCACGTGTTGTGGGTATAGCTGACTGGCCATATGTTTTCAACACTTCTGCAGCTGGTTCCCTTTTTAAATACGAAGCATGGTGTGTGAGTTTTACTGCGTACGCTGCATGTCAAGCCCCTCTTACACAGACATAATGGCTCCCATGTTTACCAGCATATATCCAGTCCCCGCGTGTACTGGAGCTCCTCCAGTGCATGGAGCGCTTTGACGTCAACAGATTTTTATTGTTTGCCATGCCGAGGCCCTCTTCCATGTAGGAACTTGCGACTTTGTGCAGGTCTCCAAAACGTTGCTGTAGTGGAAGTTCCTTTACCACATTATAGGCACATACATGGCGGCTGCTACGCACCAACGCACTTGGCTGTCCTGCAGTAAAGCATTCCAGATAGCATTAAATACATTCATCAGCTTCTTCCTCCACTCCCTGTTTAAGAGCCTTAATGAACGCTTTGTACTGTACAAATGTGGAAATATCTCGTGGTAGGAGTGAAACCAAACACTACTTCTGCTGCAAGAGAGCTGCTGTTATTTCATTCTGCAATGTGGTAATAATGTGTAGGTTGAGCAACTGTGGAATAGCGTTGAATATGCTGTTGTGATTCTGATATTTTGCTTTCCTGTTGCTGTTGGTTGAGGCTCTGCTTTCTTGGCTTGCACATCCATCAACAGGTTTCTGCTTGGGTGGAAATGACAGCTTCGTCAAATCAGTCTTGATTTGTATTTTTCATGCTCATACTCCTTCGCCAGATGGTTCATCATGTCAACCGTTTCCTTTTTCCTTGCTCCCTCTAAAAGTAGGAATTCATGTGTTTGATGGATTCTTGAGAAGAACTTCTCCAATCCACCTCCACTTCAAGTTTTTTTCCTTCAACGCTGCTTTTTCTGATTCAGCCTTTATGTCTGCAGAGCATGTGATACTAGATTTAACATTGCTACAGTGCACGTTAACATCCGAAACACTGTCATTGTGCTTAATCTCATTCACACCAAAACCCAACTTCCTGTTTCAGCAATACAATTATTATTAGGCAACAATTTTACTTTAAACCAAACTAATGTAGGAGCCTAATTACACCCTTTATATATCTGGGAAACAGTACAAGCAACAGACAATAACCAAAAGTAACAACAAATAGAAACTGAAATGTTTATATTTATTTCAGTTCCTGTATTTTGGAGACGCATCATGAGCAAGAATTCTATATATTTTTTTTTCAGAAACCACTCAGGCCTCACGCTCTGTTCCCACCTCGTCCTGGTAAGATCTGTGATCCATTACTAACTACAGAGTGAGAGATCTGATTATGTTTGTTTGTCCACATTTGTGTTCATACATTGATGTAACTTTAAGTCTGAATCCACTTATCCAACGTATCTCTCTGGATGGTTTAATATTGAATATATTTTATTACATTTCAGACTAACTCTTTTATCTTCTATAATGTGTCGCCTTGTTCCCAGCCCTGCACAACCGGACGCAGCCACGGCTCCCTGCTGTGTTCAAACAGCCAGGTTTTCCTGGAGCACCACGTACTTCCTTTGGTGATTATCTCTTCTTCTTTTTCTCTTCTGTTTCTTCCTCTTAGGGCTGCAGAGACATACACACATCAGAGGGAATCATATTCATATGACAGTTCCTCTCTCTACAGAATCCTGACCGACGTGACAAACACTTATTGATTTATTTCGTTTAACCTCTTTTTATTCACACTTTCAAAGTCCACTAAAGACAGCAGGGTTATTCTTCCTATTCAGCAAGCTGAAGTTATTATTTATTTTATTCTTAAAACAAGTTCAGTGGTATTGAAACATTCTTTCAGGAGATGTCAGGTTTATCTTGTAGAAAAAAGCAATTGGACTTATTAGTGTAATAAATGTGTTTACCTCCTATCCCGGAGGCTTCTTAATTTCCAGGAAGCAAAACACATGCAAAACACTGTCATGTTACCATCAGGTCCCTGTCATGTTACCATCAGGTCCCTGTCATGTTACCATCAGGTCACTGTCATGTTACCATCAGGTCCCTGTCATGTTACCATCAGGTTACTGTCATGTTACCATCAGGTCAACGTCATGTTAGCATCAGGTCACTGTAATGTTACCATCAGGTCCCTGTAATGTTACCATCAGGTCCCTGTAATGTTACCATCAGGTCCCTTTAATGTTACCATCAGGTCCCTGTAATGTTACCTTCAGGTCCCTGTAATGTTACCTTCAGGTCCCTGTAGTGTTACCATCAGGTTCCTGTAATGTTACCATCAGGTCCCTGTAATGTTACCATCAGGTCCCTGTAATGTTACCACCAGATCACTGTAATGTTACCATCAGGTCCCTGTAGTGTTACCATCAGGTCCCTGTAATGTTACCATCAGGTCCCTGTAATGGTACCACCAGATCACTGTAATGTTACCATCAGGTCCCTGTAGTGTTACCATCAGGTCCCTGTAATGTTACCATCAGGTCCCTGTAATGTTACCATCAGGTCCCTGTAATGTTACCATCAGGTCCCTGTAATGTTACCATCAGGTCCCTGTAATGTTACCATCAGGTTACTGTCATGTTACCATCAGGTCACCGTCATGTTACCATCAGATTAGTGTTCTGTTATCATTAGGACATGTCACAGTACCATGAGGCCACTGTCGAGTTACGTCATTTCACTCACCATATATCAGATTACCATCAGATCACCACCATATTATGTCACATCACTGTAACTGTCCCTGGTTCTGTTACTGTCACATCCTTTGCTCGCTGTTTGTGAGGAACTGGAAACTATTTATTTGTACCTGTCAGTGGGAACACGATGAACATCTTCTACATGGTTGAACTTTTTTTTTCACCACTCTTACTCTAATGTGCTTTCCTTTGAATAAATCCCACACGTTTTTTCCCACAGCGCCACCCGACAGCCGCCCGGACACAGTCGCTCTGCTGGGCTCGGCTCAGCCTGACCCGCCTTTTGTTTCACGCGGTAACGAGACAGACGCACTTTTATTCACTTCCCCTTTAATCGGCAGCTTCATCCGCAGTATCCGCTTCGGCTGAGCACGGCGATGCACCTGGGAGGGGGCGGGGTCAGGCAGATGATTGGCTGCATGCTAGCATGCAGCGAGTATTAAGGCGAAACAAGGTGTTAAGATGATGCCACTGGAGTTTAGGTGATTATATGAGTAAGTTCCCTCCGCCCCACCCACATTGAGAGCAGCCACGGCTAGTTTTTAATACGCTCGCTGCTGGAGGTCATGTGACATGTCGACGCTTCATCAGCCGCCAGCGTTCTTCTTCTGCTCCTGTTTTCCTCTTTGAAATGATCCGTTCCTTCTCTCCATCTTCTGCTTTTACATCAAGCCTTACTTAGTGTGTTGATTGTTTCAGCCAATCATTTATTCACATATATAACTTCTTAGGAATAAATGCCTTGTTCCTATTCATGGAATATATAAGAACATTTATTGATAGTAAAGGTTTATTATGAATCAGTTTGGGGCAGGTGTGGCTCAGTGGGAGGGAAGTTGTCCACTGATTTCTGGCTTCTCCAGGCGACATGTTTATGTATCTTTGGCCAAGATGGTAGACCTAGAAAGAACAGCTCTATAGAAATGCTCCATTTACCATTTAGTTTTGCTAATGAACATTTGAACTCAGGCTTGTCTTGTTTTACTTTTACAACTGCAAAATGACGAAGTTTAAATTTTTCCAGAAGCTCAAACTTAATTGAATTAAACTTTAATTTAGTGTCCAGTGAAAAGTTCAGTCGAGTTTTCTTTCCATCTCTCTTTGTCTCTCTTTCTGTTTCCGTCCTTGTTGCTGTGTTTAATCAGTCTGCATGACGAGACCGCATGTTAGACAGTAAGACACAGTTGTGGTTGGATTTTCCTGTCAGCGGGAAAATAACAACACAAGTTGATTTGCAGAATCATCGAACTATTTCTGGACTGTTCTGTATTTCTTGGATGTACCACGATATGGGACCAAACCGTTTCCAAATCCTTTTGACATTTAGTCACAAATCCTGGTTTGTAAAAAGAATGATTTTGCATTAATTAGTCTAAATTTGGAAGTATTACATAAATGAGGAACTAGATTAATAATGAGAGATTTCTACTTTGTGCTACTTTTTAAGAGGCACTCACGAAATACAATTGAAAAAACATTCAGACATGTATCTGTGATTCATTAAGAAGTGTTTGAGACTGCACGTCTGCTTCAGTTTAAATATGTTTGCCATAAATCATGCAGCCAAACATTCGGTTTCCTTCATCAAACCATCAGATTCCCATGATCAAGGGTACGACCTGTCTGTTCTCTCGCTCCAGACAAAGGGAACGCTTTTAGAAATGGCGCCAACCAACCAGCGGATCCTCCTCCTGCCCTCCCTCGCCTCTCGCCCACCAAAGCTCCTCTTACCAACGCCACCACTTCCCCCCTCCTTAAATTACCCTCCAGTGGTGACTCACTCCAGGGGCAGCCTCAGCCCAGGGTACCCACTAATGCATCTGAGAAACCTCATAACCCTGCTGGTAATTCCATTCAGCAACTTCCCTTTTTTTATCATCTTCCAGAGTGTGAAATAAATCACCACACTTGGGAGGATTTATGTGAATCCTAATGTAAATATATCTTTGGTTAGACTAGGTTTTCTGGTTGAGCTGAAAAGCACCTGCTGAGACAGAAAAAGGAGAATAAATGAACTTCTTAATTTTTAAGTAAAGCTATCTCCAAGGAGCTCTCTTTATGACTACCATAAAAGTATGAGTGTCATCTGCAAACAATTACACATTCAAATCCAAGCTGCCACGAATACCCTGCACAGGGATTCAAATAATAACTTACAACTTCCCCTCATGCTCATCATCTGATCTTCATGATTCAATTTTATGTATAATATGAAGTAATAATTAAATGAGGCATTCTATACATGTAAATATGAACATGAGATAAGCTCTCATGAAAACGAGAGTGTCATCTGCGAACAATTACACTTTGAAAGATTGTTAAATATGTTGAACTGTACTACTGTTATTTGGCATCTCTTTTTCAATTTTTCAGCCATCTTTCTGTCTGTGAGACTTTTAGTTCGCAGTGTGCAGGTTTTGGATAGGCTCTTACACAGGACAGATGTCAGATCTTTGTAGAGTTAGACCTTTTCTTTCCCACAGAGCTTTCGGCAAATCACAGGATTGATTATCATGGCCGAGATAGACTACGGCCAACGAGAGGGCCAAAACTAATAATTGGGGCAATAATGACTGCACAAAAGACTTCCTCTTTCTAATGGTCACAGTTTTTCTCTTAATTTGTTCTCTCCAGTTTTTGTCCACAGGAATGGCTACTGGCTCCAGGATTTGCACTTTCGATGAATTTCATTGTATCATTGTTGCACCTTCATCAAGAGCCTAAATGACTGTAGTTTTCCACGATTGTGGACGCTTAGACTCCATGATCCTATCATTTTATATTAATTCCATCAGTCATAATGAATAATGCATTTAACTGAATGGTACCTTTGGGTAAAAACCTGAAGGAACACTTTACTGATTGGGGCTGCTGCAAGCGTGCATGACTGAAACATTGATCAAGAAAAAGATATGATCATATATGACAGAAACTCTCTTGACCTCTGAACTTCTTAACCTCTAAATTTCTTAATCTTTTCACCTCTAGCAAAAGACTAATTTGACCTTGACCTTTCTGTGATTCAGGCCAAGAACTTTGGCAGCTGCTGCTTCAGGTTAAATATTGTTTGTTTCTATTTTTGCAGCTGAAGTGGATTTTTCAGTTTGTGGTGGTTGTTCTTGTTTGATTTTAATGATCTTCTCAATCATTGAACACTTTTTTCCCACTTATAATTTCGAGCAGCTGCTGAGACAGAAGAGGAATTTAATGCATTTTAAGTAATGCAACTGTCTCTCTAACAAACTTTCTTCATGACTACAATGAAAGCATTGCTGAAGATCAGGTTTTAGACAAACAAACAATCTGTTTGTGGTTAATCAAGCTACATCTTGGGATTCATAAATATTCGTTATATATTTTTTTATTTCGTAACGCTCACTTCTCTCCCTGCAGTTAACGGACAGCCTCATCGAGGCATTTCGCTGCCTAAACCTGCGTTATGGTCCCGACCACGACTGGGTAAAAAAAACAAACAAAAAAAAGCCCTCGTTTGTCTTCTGTGTTCCATCATGATTTTACATATTTGTCGCCTCCACAGCTTTCTTCACCCCCACTGCAGCTTATACTGGTTTTGTGTTCTTCATCCCTTTTCTTTATTAATCCTTTCACGTTCATCCATCCATCTATCCATTCATCTATTGACCAATCCATTTTTTGTCCAACATGTCTGATTGATCGTCTGGGCTGTTTAGTGTCGGGTTTTAATTTTCTGCTATGAGGTTTTGGAGCAGCTCCGTCCATGGTGGCAATCAAAGGATGCACTTTAAGAAAAGTGTGCATCGTTTTCCATCCTGTGCAATGAGCATGAACCTTTTTTTTTTTCGGTGTCGTCCGTCTCATTTGTTGTCTGCTGCTGAACATTCAGGCCTTTGTGAAGAAAAATGTGAAACAGTGGAACGGTTGGCATCAGGGCCTGAGACCAAACAAAAGAAGTGGGTGTTAATGTCGGTGCGTTTCCACGTTGCTGGACAACAAGAAGGCCGAATTCTCGAACGTGTTCATGTGAAACGAGAAAATGCTTCCACTATTTATTTCATTTGGTCGGGCTGAGCGTGGAGTTAAATTACAGACTGTAACACATCAACAAGAGAATGCCTCTTTAACGTCCAACTGTTCCAGATTGACAGAAAAAAACTCGAAAGAGCTCCGTGGAGCCAGAACAATTCCAGGCGAAGAACAAGCAAATATTCGCTGGTGGCGTCTCTGCACATCGCGCATATTTACATGGCGCTGATTGAGAGGAATGCGCCTGTATTGTTTCATGTTACGGCTCCGTCATCCGTCACCGTCTCCGGCCTCGCGTTCATTCCGCTTACTTTTGGAAGCGAATCAAACCCCCTTGATTGTGAAGAATTTTTGGCCCCTCTCACAAGAGAAGAAGTGTGTGTGGGGGGTAATTGGCTGCAGGTTCCTTCGACTTTAGGCAAACAGAACACGGAGTTTGCAGAATTACGGGATCGTTCATGTTTTTCAGGGTCATTTGGCGTTTGGAGACGGGTATCGAGTTCTACCTTCTGGAGAAAACGAAGACTTTTCCAGCACATTACGTAAAAACTCGCCAACGTCATTCGGTCGTTGCCTTATTTAGACTGAAAATGCCTGAACTGAACCTTCCACTGTTTTACATTACATGCTTTAAGTCTGGTTACTTTGAATTCAAACAACATGTCCATTAAAGAGGTAATCCGTGATGTCTGATGCGTTCCAGGGTCTCCGGCTCGTCCCTCCACGCCAATCAACAAGAAACCGAACCAGGTGGGGAAACCTGGAGAAACAGGTACAGCGCTAACCATCACTGCACTGTTTTAGTTTACTCAACACACCAGCAAAAGTACAGTATGTTCTTGAACCTCTACTCACTCCGTTCGTCCAGACAAAGTGAACAACCTGAAGCAGACGGACAAGCTGCCGTTCCTGAAGCCCAAAGCACCGCCGGCGACCGCCAAGCCCGCCAAACAGGAACCGAAGAAAAGCACCAGCGTCTCCCCGACAGCCGCCGGTACGTGATCGACAAAAACTTACCGAGATACAACAAGATTGGATTTCTTCTTCTGTGTGAGATCGGCTTGTGTTTTCCCCTCTCAGCCAGTCGACAGGAGACATGGGAGGACTCCGACTTGTTCAAACCGCAGCCGGCGTCTGACCTCGACGCTCAGGGCAAGAAGCGTTACGTGGGTGAGTGCAAATCTCCGATGCATTTCCAATCGGGGCTTGATAGCGGCGACTCTGACGAATCAGCTTCCCCGCAGCCCCGCACGTCATCTACCAGACCGGCAAGAACCCCGAGGAGCCGTGCTCCATCACCTCGTCGCTCAGCTACTTCCCCGACGACGAGGCCGGCGGCGGCAACGTGACGGCGCCGCCACGGTCGGCGCCCTCCAACGTCACCGTGGTGACCGTGGAGGGGTGCCCGTCCTTCGTCATCCTGGACTGGGAGAAAACCGACAACGACACCACCGGTATCACGTCCTCTATGGAAGATGGTTTATAACAGCGTTATAACGCACAGGCTAACAATGCTGACACGTCCATATTTGTCCAATCAAACAGAATATGAGGTCATCTCCACCACTAAAGGACCGGATGGGGAACAGGTTTCCATCGTGACCACCAACCAGACACACACCACGGTGGAGAATCTCAAACCTGAGAGCAGGTACCCAAGTGTAGTTGAACTTGTGCAGGAAGTGGTCTCACAGGATCTTAGTGTGTGAACTTCTGTTCCAGTTTAAACCTACTGGAATAGAAAAGTGACTAATGTGTGATCTGTTTATTTGCGGATCATAGTGAGAAAACATGGTCCAAGGCTGTTAAGATAAAAAAAAAAAAACTTAATGAAACCATCAATATGACAGAACAATGACTGAACATGTTGAGCTGGAAAAAAATCAGGAGCCGGATTCCTTTCTTTTTTATAGCTGCTGCAGACAAAAAAGGGATTAAAAAGACATTAGACCCTTAAAGCGTTCGATGACTTCAGCTTTTTTTGGACGTCTACCGGGGCTCCAAAAGAAAAATATATATATATATAAATCGTTGGCCATGTTTGACAGAACGTCTGCCATTTCCCGCTCAGCTGTCCCAACAAAGCCAAGAGACCCAGCAAGGGTTTAATGAGCCTGGCTGCGACGGAAGCGGGGAAGCGGGGGGCTCGCGTCTGGAACGTCTCGAACAACGAGCCGCGGGCCCATGTGTTTCTGCTCAGCTCTTGGAGCCGTTCGAAACGTTACGTAACGACTGCAGCGGTGAAGGACACAGTCATAGGAGATGTTTCTTCTGACCATTGTTTCACTTAAAATATGCAGAAAGTACACCAGAAGAACCACAATTAAATCTAAAAGTGTCAAGCTTAGTGGTGACGTTATTGATATTTGAATGAATAAAATGTACTCGTTATTTAATACGTATGTTGTACTTCGTTTTGCAGTTATGAGTTCAAGGTGAAGCCCAAAAACGAGCTGGGCGCAGGCCCTTCCAGCGAGCCGGTGTCCTTCAACACAGAGTCAGGTACGTTTGCCCCGAAGGTGAAGCCAGGACCCCCGCGGGTGATTTATGACATGGCGGCCTCTGTGGTAGGCAAATAGTCCATAAGGTGAACTTTTTATGTTTAATCAATAATAACAAATAAATGTATTTATCAATAGAGATCATTCGTTCATTTATTTGCTCATAAATAAATACAAACACTGATCATCCATGCAAAGCAGTCTGCATGAAAACCATACAAACATATTATTAGGCAATAAATGATAATGTTACCAATGTAATACTGAGAATATACAGTGGATATAATAAGTCGTCCCTGTTAAAATACCTGCAACAACTTTTATATTTTCATTCATTTTTGCTCAGTGTATTAAAGTAATTCTACTCGTTTTGTCTCTGTTAGCGGATCCGCGTGTGAGCGAGAACGTCTCAGGTAAAATCAAATATCGTCCACACGATTACTGTCATCACTACAACTGTCGCCCCAATACAAACTTAAGAAACGTTCTCTGCAGGGAAAGACGCCATCTGGACTCAGTTCCCCTTCAAGACGGACTCGTACTCCGACTGCCACGGCAAACAGTACGTGAAGAGGACCTGGTACCGCAAGTTCGTGGGCGTCCAGCTCTGCAACTCACTCCGGTACAAGATCTACCTGAGCGACTCGCTCAATGGTGAGTTCAGACATCACCCCCCCCCTCTGCTTCCCGTTTCATTTTCGATTTGACCTCCGACGCTGATCGGCTCCTTTTTTTTAAGGTAAATTCTACAACATTGGAGATCAGACGGGATTCGGGGAGGACCACTGCCAGTTCGTGGACTCTTTCCTGGACGGACGGACGGGTCGCCAGCTGCGAGCTGACCAGCTGCCGGCCAGATCTGGTAAAACGTGATTTCATTTAAACACACAGCGAAGTGCATCACATCAGACACAATGTCATATCAATGAGGATCTACACACATGGAATAAATGAAATATATATAATTATATATAATTACAGAAAAAATGGTGATATTTTACTCAGAACAAATGTGAGTAACATGCATTACAATGAATTTTTAACCTGGATTGAAGTGGCAGGTTTATTTGTAAAAAAAACTGTCAGCAAGATCCCTGCAGCAACCAGCAGCAACAATAACAAGGCAATTTCCAGTTATATTTAGTGTAACTTAAAAGTAATAGTAGTGTAGTGCCTTACATTTTAAATACAGTACTATTAACTGTGTTTATATATATATATATATATATATATATATATATATATATATATATATATATATATATATATATATATATATAATGTATGTATAGTAGTAATAAGTAATGCATTACAGTTTTGAAGTAACCTGCCTAACACTGCAGTAATAGTGATGTTACCTGTGTTTTATCAGCATGTAAACTGATAGTAAAGATGTGCACAGATTGCAATTCAAGACACAATATCAGCGCACCCCTCAAACTCCAGTTTCTGAGATTTCCAAAAGCGTTGCTCCTACTGATGCAGGCAAAATGCTGTGTCTATTCTCTGTGTGTATTCTCCACCCTTGTTGGGTTTCAGTTTCGGCTTCTGATAGAAGTTGAAGTGAATTCAGAGAGGCTACTTGTCGGTTTTCAGGTTTCTACAGAGCGCTGCGTCAGGAGCCGGTCCACTTTGGCCAGATCGGAGGCCATTCCCACGTCAGCTACGTGTCGTGGTACGAGTGCGGGACGCCCATCCCTGGCAAATGGTGAACGGACAAAGGTCGAGATGTCCGACAAAGGTCACCCAGACTTGTAAAAACATGTACAGGACGTACTGGTCAGGGAACTTGTAATGAGAGAGCATTTTTATAAATATAGCGAACATGCTTCATCTTTTACTATTTATCAAGCGACAAGGCCAACGTGACAGTGTTGGGGGAGGGGCGGACTCACGCTAGATATATTTTATTTTGTGTTAAAAGAATGGGAAGCTGGCTCCCTGGATTACTATTTTCATACCGTGTGAGATGTTATTTATCAAAAGGGTCTTGACACATTTCCTCCTCCGCCGTTCACCCGTTTCATGCAAGTTGCAAGTTAAGAGCGAAAAAGCTCTTTAAGACGTGTAATTTGGCAGCTTTGACCGGTATAACTGTTTTTTTTTCCTTGCCTTCAACAGTACCACAGAGATAAACCTGTTTAGAATTCCACAACAACAGAAATGACATGTTCCAGCCGCCTGATAACAGAAGTACGAATAATGTAAACATGTGTTGGTGTTCTGGTGTCGATCGGAACTCGTTGAGGCTTCTAACACTTTGCAATTTGCACAACAGAAATGTATTTATGTGTATATGGAGAGGCTGTATTTTTTTCAATACATTTTTGCAGATGCATTTTGTGCTGTACTTCTTGTTTGTTGCCTCATGCTAATGCAGGGTGGAAGCTAACTTTTTTTTATCTTAGGTTTTCCACCCTGTAGCAGCACTGACTATAAAATCTTTTATTGTCCAGCATGCAGATATAAGGTAAATTACAGCAATGCAGGACATTTCCATTCTTCTTTACAACGGAGCACAGATGATGAACATATACCGGCGCACTGTGCCTTTAACTGTCAGCTGACTGTATTCACACATATGTCTCGATATTATCAAGGGAAGAGAAAACAGAATGTATGTTAGCTGATTTATATATATATATATATATATATATGTGTGTGTTTCTATATTTGATTTTCTACAATAAAGACATTATGATCCCTTTTTTTAAAAAACATGTTTGTGTCATTATTTCCAGGAACAAACCACAACCATATGTTATTTATTATGTATTTTATTTATTGTTTGTATAAAATGACATCCCTTATAAATAGTAAAGTGGTGAAAATCTGGTTCTTTAAATCTAAAGAGGAAGCGTGTGTGTGTATTGAAACAATATTTTATTCTTTTATATTTTAATTAGTTATAATAAATGACACTTAATAAAAACTAAAATCATTTTAGTATGTTCCTGTTAACAAGCACATAGCAATTTATGAATCCTGTGCTCTGCCAAATACTGGGGGCCTTAGAGGTACAAACCATCATATAAAGCTTTTTTATGTTTCATTTCTTTTGTCAAATCTCACCAGGAGCAGAAGAAATGCAGCTTTTCGGATTTAACAATGGTCGTTGTTAGGCAAATAAGAAAAACATTGAGAAACTGTAATAGTGGTATCTAATGATTGCATTGGCTGTTGAGTTTGTGAGGGAGGATAAGGATGAAGGAGGAAATCCATCAATTGATCAATCAGGATCAATAATTCATTTATTTCTGTAGTTCCTCTCAGCATGAGTGAATCTTCTTGCTCACTGGGTTTATCTGTATTACTAAAAATAATCTGATCCTCAGCAGCAGATTTATTTAAAGCTGGACTGCTTGAACCAGACTGCTCTTTGACTCGTTCGGTCATTATAGTGACATTGGCATTATTACCCACAAGCCTCCTCTTCCTCTGTCCTCCTCTGACCACCAGCCTTCACAGCGGCGATCTAGCGGATGACAGCATCACTTTTCCAGATGTGTTCTCTGAAAACTGCCGAGCGAAGATAGGCCTTTATGTTCCGTTGCCGCGGCGACCGGCAATTGTTTCTGTTAAAGAGGGAAAAAATGTGACAAGTTTTTGACTCTGTAAAAGTTTTATTCACCGCAGAGGAAGAAAAGAAAATAAGTGCAGGAAATGGTTCCATTAATGAACTGGTGAGGTAATGCCCCGAAATACTGTCTATTATTAATTCCTGCTGATGTAGCTGACCTTCATCCTAATCATCATCATCATCATATTTATCTCTATATTTTATTAGTAAAACAGGACACAACACAGGACCAAACAAACAAAAACCTCATTACAAACAATCAACATGTGTATTTCTACAAACAAAATGCTGGGTGTGTCCCTGGCTAGCCCTGAAATCTGATTGGCCATTCTGCCAAATAAAAATGTGCCTTTTTTCCTCTTGGGTTTCAGGAGGATATTTATAAACAATTGTTTTGAAGTTGGTACCGGTCCATGGGCCGCACAGAAAGAATAAATAACTTACATTACTTCCGTTTTATTTATTTCGGCATCTGAAGATATTTTATTTTGAAAAATTACCAGATTATCTGTTACATCCGTTCATGTCACTCTTGGCGTTTCTTGGTCACGTGATAGGTGCTAACTTAGCTGCTAGCAAAATGAGTAAAAACCAAACATCCATGGAAAGTTTCTTTGCTGAGGGGAAAAGGCAAAGCCAGGAGACAGAAGAGAAGCCTAAGACTTCCAAGAAAAAGAAATCTACATTTAATAGACGATATCAGGAGTCCTACTTAAAATACGGATTTTTCCGTACCAAGCCCGCTCTGCACTAAAAACTTCGCCACTTGGAAAACCAAGCATCCTGCATTAAAAGACGAGCCTTTGGAGTATTTTGAAGGAAAAAAACGGGTGTCATTGCCTCGATGGGACCGAAAAAACAAGCTCGGGGCTCCCGCCGATTCAGCATTTGTGGTGAGTTGTACTTTTTCCACGCACTTTGTATTCGCGGTGTATCTTATTTTGAAGGCGCGTTCAAACGTTACCATAGCGACGAGGGAGCGTCGCAGACAGAGATGACGTAACTCACTCATCATGATTCGTGTTTATTATTATTATGTTTAGAATATGTCACAGTTTTCATTACGGTCATAT
The DNA here is from genome assembly GCA_036785175.1 of Eupleurogrammus muticus. Lineage (NCBI taxonomy): Eukaryota > Metazoa > Chordata > Actinopteri > Scombriformes > Trichiuridae > Eupleurogrammus > Eupleurogrammus muticus. The sequence continues at coordinate 356,609 of JAYKQN010000024.1, read as the reverse complement.
CATATTATTTTGTTGTATGTATCTGCTACACCTTAAACGCCGGTCCCTGAAAATTTTGTCTGATATTAAAAAAAAAGGTCTAAAAGATGAAAAAGATAAAAGTTTAAACAGCAGCTGCTGTGAGAGTAGAGGTCAGAGGTCAGTGGTCGTTTCTTTGGCATGTTTGGCGGCAACTCTTGTGTCAAACATGTAATCTGGATGCTTGACTTTAAACTTCAACATGTGGAGGATTTTATGACCCAGGCCATTAAAATCACACCTATGTTTAGTGTCAAAAGCTCAACGGCGTCTCAGAGAAAATAAACCTTCAATAAAGTCTTTACAGCCTGAATGTGTGTTTATTTATCCACATGAATCCAGTTTTAAATCATCAGAGTGCAAGGTTTTGATTTTCTTTGCTATTGTTACTACATGAAAATTCATTTCCAAAATAATAAGGTTGGCTGAGACATCCTGGCTGTTGGAATGGAAGATAAAGATTATTGTATTTTGTGTAGTAGTAGCTTACTTGTTAACTTGTTTTATTAGTAAATCACTATTATTGAAATATGAGTGCATTGATCTGCAGTTATGTTGCAGTTTTAATGTTATTTCAATATCCAAATTAACTGAAATACAATGTTGTGTTCAAATTTGTCACCCCTTCAAAAAATGTTCCTCTCTTAAGTTTTTTTAGTTGTTGATAAAATGCCCCACAATATTTCCCACAGTGACATTACTACACGAATGGAAACATTTAAAATATAGATTTCTACAGAAGAAATATCTTTTTTTCTGTTCTAGCTTCTCCTTGTTGAACCAAAAGGTGTAGGACCAGCATCAGTAGTGGTCGAAACAAAGAAGACCCAACAGCTTTCTCACTTTTTTTCAGACGAGAATTGTCGCGTTGCCTCTTTAAGGAAAAAAACGAGTGGGTTCACCATCTGCTCTCATGGAGATTTTCCTGCACCAGAACCAAACGGCTCCTCCAGAACGACATGGCCTAATCGGTGCCGTCCCCCCTGGATCTCCTACCAGGGGGACTGAAAACCGGCTCCAGAACCTGATCGCTCCGACAGACACGAAGAACACTCCTTACCTGATTATTTGAGCAGAGCAATGTGGCTGTGTGTGTGAGGTTTGTTCGGCCTCCGGGACCAAGCTTGTGCTTGTAAACGGGCAGATCTAACGACAATCGAGGCCATAACATCTCGAATTCTGGTACTCCCAGAAGAAAAAGATCTAATGCTTGTTTGTTAGTCGACGTGTGGACACGCAGCCAAGACGCAGCTTTTTATGGGCCAAGAATTAGTTCAAGAAACACTTTCAAAATATAACTAGCTCTCCCTGAGGGCACCAATCAAAGGTACGAGGCCTCACGTTTAACGGGCAGTTAAAATACAGCTCTCCTTTTCATTTGTTGAAAAGGAGCATTCTGTCAAATCAAGGTGTCCAGCCAGCATTAAAGAAAAATCTGTTCTGACAACAAAATTAAACTTTGACCAATTATAAAACACACTTCACTCACTAATTTACATGCTCTGATTGTAAAACAATGTCCCATTGACGGAAGTAAGGTGAGAAACATGCCCTCTGCTGGTTAGAAACCCACCTCAAAACATACGGCACCAATCTAGATAATTACCTGATCTGTTTTACACTTTTTCCACTTCATTAATATGCCAAACCCTCCAGGATATCAGGGTTCTTTTATAATTAAAAAAAAAACTTTCCGAGTGTTTTTTGTGTAGTTATATTGTGGGAAATGTCAAAAAATTGCTTTTTTCTTACCACAGTGTATCACAGTGTATATATTTCCCGCATCTAGGTTTAACATGCAGTGTTTTCCTAATAATGCATTTCAACATTTATAGGATTTTGGTCAAATTTGCATTAATTATGATTGTTGGAACGATCCAGAAGTGAGTTCTTAAAAAGAGCTTCTGACGGGAAGGTTAGATTTCATGTCTCGTTTTGAGATTTTACTGACGGAAATCATAAGTTTGATTCACACCGGTTTTAACAAGTGATTAAAACAAACACCAGGAGACAGAAAAAAAAATCCTGCAGGTTAAACTTTTTTTTTTCCGAGCAGCTCGGAGCGAAACCTGAAACCCGCTGTCAGGATATCCTGATGGAAACTCTTTAAGGTGACGGCGGGCGTGTTGACGTTGGAGCGAAACAAAGACTTTCATTCACGGGAGCCCCCCCACCCCCAGTCACATGTCAGCCACCGTCCAACAGGCTTCTGTCAGCGAGGACGCCGGCGTTTCGCAACACGTCTGAGGAAGAAGAAGACTTAACGTGTCCTCGGTCAGGCAAAAAAAAAAAAAACGACTAAAGTGCATCAATCTTCATCCTTCCACTTCCTGGAGGGACACTTCACCCTGAGGAGAAAAGTCACACATCAGACAGGAAACCCTTGATTCACTGAGCTGCTACTATTAATCTTCTTTCCACTTTTACACATGTGGGAGGACATGTTTAGACCTGAACATGTGTAATCAGTGTAGCGTCTGACTTGTTTAGATGGTTTTCAACTGTGTAGAATATTTATTTATTGGAGGCGTTTAAGTGTGGAGCATGTTTTTGTTGGTATTGGTGAATGCTTTTTTTTTTTTTTAAATCTACAGTGCATGTTTATTCATTTTAATCAGTGGAGTGTTTTGACTGGAATGAATGGAGAACATGTTGAATTGTTTTTTTTAATTGGTAGGGTGTCTTTCTTCATTCTACATCACAACGTTATTTCCTACTCAGCCGAGGTGTTCCGCATTTGAAGATCTGCAGGAATTTTTGGGGTCTGAAGATATCATGAAACGGCCTCCTGTGAGACCAAAACATACTTTCGTGGAGCTTCTTTGGAGCAACACGGAGCAGATATGTGGAAATCTACGCGGCTTTTGAATGCATCGCGAAGAGGTTCCAGTGCAAGATCCTCTTGCGTGCTTCCGCCGACTCCACGGCAGGATTCTGGACAAATATTATTTGCCAGAGACAGACACAGAGTTCTAGACCACGAAAAATTTATCTTATTCCCCCTCCCCCACGTGTTTTTTTTCCACATGTTTCCAATCCTTCAGCTTTTAGCATCGCCGTTAAAACACTAAATTCGATTACAGTCGCCGCGGCCTGGGGGACACAGCTGCTGATTGGTCCTGGCAGGTCTGGACCAGAGAGCTGATTGGCTGAGAGAGGGAGGGTGGTAAAGTAGTGAGTACTTTTGGTTTGGTGGAACCCAGTATTCTTGAAGCATTTGGGCTTTTGTGAGTACTGAGTATTTCCGGTTTGGAGAACTTAACATTTTCTGTTGCTTTAACCTTTACTAGATATTGATTAATGATTTCATAATTTATTGAAGCATTTTTTTTTAGTTTTTTGGAGATTAACAGCAGTGATTCCAAATGCAGTTATAGAGCAGAAAAGTCTGCTAATGATGATAAATGTGGAGTGTTTCGAGTTTTTTTTATGTTCACTTCAACAAGAAGCGACGCAAACAAACTGAAAAATAATGTTTGTCATATTGAATTTTATCTTCAGACATAGATAAAAGAAAATCAAGAAAATAGTTCAGCGAACTTCAGAAAAAAATATTCAAATGTTCATGATTTTTTCCAAGTTCTCCTAGAACTGGAGTGTCTGCTTTATGGTATCTGCTTCAAGATTCAATTGGATCTGACGCACACACACACACACACACACACACACACACACACACACAGCCGGCCGTGTTGCGCAACAGCGCCCACCGACAGCGGAGGGAAAACCCCCGTGAACATTGTTTTCATGATGTCACCAAAACCGCACTTTAACTTCACATCTGCTTCCAGTCAGCGCGCTGACCCCGCCCGCCCCGCCTCCCCGCGCCTGCACAGGAAACAAACCCCCCCCCCCCCCCCCCCCCCCCCCGCATGGATTATGTAACAGGCTCTCTATTATTTTACCTGATACAAATTAAACAACTAGTTTTGCTCATATCCATCCTTGCTACAAACAGCTAATGATCAATTTAACTTTCTCAGAACTGTCAAGAATATCAATTTAATGATTTTCTTTTTAGCCTGAATATAATATTTCTTTAAACGAGGAACTTTTAATTTGACGTTTCAGAGAGAATAAAATCCAATTGTTTTAAGGACTATGTCTGACTTACAGAAAAATGCGAACTCCGCAATTTTTTTTTACTTTATGGTCCATCGCATTCCTTGATGATTACACATAATTGAGCATTTTTAAAGCCCCTCGGCATCGCCTCTGGCACGAGACAGGAGGTGTTTCATTTCCACCTGCGGACATTCCGCTGCGGCTGTGGCTCGGATCCAGGAAGGCGTCCCCCTGCACGGAGGTCAAAGGTCGCCGCATGAGCACGCCGAGCATCACGAGGACGACACGTGTTTTACTGAGAGAGAAAACACATGAAATGAAACGCTTACGCTTTTTCGAAACCCAAGATTCTATATTCACAACCTACACTTTATATTCTGACCTTTACGTTTATTTCATCTGCGCGTCCATTTTTAAGAACGAACCTCAAGAAACTTGAAGAGAAGCTTGATCTTGTTGAGAGGAGGCCCCTGAGGTGGCTCATACCCGTCGAAAGCCAGGAAAAGTGTTTAAGTCCACCCATAGATTTAATGTTAGAAACGAAAAAACAGATAATCTGTAAAACCAAGTCGTTTCCTCTCCTTGAAGGAAGAAAGCAGAATGGGTTTTGCATTTGAAATGAGTGTTTCGGTGGCTGCAAACATTTTATTTATATTTCTTTTTTGACTTGGCATGGGCAGATCATTTTAAATGTCCTTTTATTTTCGGGGTTTAATTGCTAATGCATGGTTTATTGATGTTTAAAATGTGCTGGAAAACAGCCTGTTTTTGTACACAATTGAGGCGATGCATTGCCCAGTAGTGCGTAAATGTGTTTCTGTACACCATTCCTTCAGCCAAAGTCATAAATGCTGATGATATAAGAGGTAATTATTAAAGTAGATCATCACTGAAGGCCTATGGGTAAAATCCAATTCAATTCAATTTATTTGTATAGCCCAGAATCACAAATCACTGATTTTCCCCAACGGGCTTTACAGTTTATACAAAAGCAACACAACATCCCCTGTCCTTAGACCCTCACATCGTACAAGTTAAAATTCTCTAAAAAAACCCTTTAACAGGGAAAAAAAACGGAAGAACCCTCAGGAAGAGAAACAGAGGAGGGATCCCTCTTCCAGGACGGACAGGCTGCAGTAGATGATGTGTGCAGGTGGAAACATTACAGGGAATATTGGACATTACAAACAGACAAACAGAAATGTAATGAATTTGGGTGTAAGTGGAGGATGAGGAGCAGGATCCATCACAGCTTCACCAGGACAGCATCAGACCCTCCAACATCCGAAGATCCCTCAGTGGTGGCACTGCAGCATGCTCTGTGGATGAGAAAACACAGAAAACACAGGGCAGGACTCCGGGAATACAGCAGATTTAGAAGTACAATAGTGGATCATCAGCAAAAAAAAGATCAGAGCATCTCATGAGGACCCGGCAGACTAACCTATCGCATGCCGCTGCTGTGTTTTTTCCTGATCTCAACAATTAGATTAAGTTATCGATCAGGGTAAAAAAAAAAGGTCATCCAAGGCTTCAGCTAGCAGGCTGTTAGTAAATTGGATCCGAGCAAGTCACAGTTATGTTTTTGTTTCGAAATGTTGTCAGCAGCCGGGGAAATTTACTGATCGCAGATTTTTGGGAACAATCAGAGAAACAGTGAGTCAGAGGGAATCCCTCAGAGTTCCGCTGAGTCATCGCTCACATCGGGGATGGGGGGAGAAAAACTCCCACAGCTGAAGAAACACAACAACAAACAGACAGGAACCACGTTTTTTTGGAACGTATTTCTTGGGGGGACATGGTGTGTTTTTCACCTGTTGCCGCCTGCTGATGGTGAACGTGGTTTCCTTCTCGTCCTCTTTCTGTCTTCAACTCGGATGCGGCTGCGTGGTCGCCACGGTAACACTGTTGTGTTCTGTTTGTGCAAGCTGGACATGGACAAGGTCAGAACACGCGTGATGGGGGATTCTCTCCTCTTTTTCTCTCGTTCTCCAGAGACAAGGGATTTCACCTCGTAAGGAACCCGAGTTCTGCTGTTAGTTTGCCAAAGCCGTTGGATTTGTTTGGTTTGTTTTACTAGCAAAGTTGCAGCAGAAGCATCATTAAAAACCCCGGCAGTGCCTGGAAAATACATTTTACAGCCATCCGGAAACACAAGAGGCTACAGACACCTATTAATGCCTTTGGAACCATCCGGAATCACCCCCCAACACGAAATTCCAGGTCCTAACAGTTAGAAACACATTTTGCATTGATCTAATGTGTAGATCATTTGGTTCTTGTTGTTCTGTGAGCAGTGGAACCATTGTTTCCTAGGTCAAATCAGGGGAAAAACCAGTTAGTCGTGGAAAGATTTATGGCATGATCTTGGTTTCTCAGCCCCTTGGATTTGCCTGGAGTTCCCTTTTGCGTTCACATGCTCGTTTGCTCGGATTCTTGCATTTGCGGATTCCGTCTCCTGCTCGGTAAGGCCGGGCCTGATGAAGTTTGGACGTGGTTTGTTCAGGGAAACATTAACGGCCGGTCATAAAACGCTAACATGTGCTTGTTAAAGAACCGAACGGCATTGTCAGCGATTTTTTTTTCTCAAATGCACTGGCTCTGAAATTCTGTTTCCACTTTTTATTGGAAGCGGTGGAGATCGACTCTTCAAACTTGTTTATGGTGCATCTATTCGTTTAGATCTGATTGTTTTTTATTTGATCCATTAGTGAATCTTCTCACTGAGTTTCATCAGTTCATTAACGTCACTTTCACACGTTTAACAGGAATAAATTAGCTGCACATAAATGAGCTGCACATACTTACTTTTTAGACAATAGTGACCATCAAACAACCAGTTTAGACCTTAATTATAGGACAACTATTAACAATCGATAACTAGTTTAGACCTTTTATAGCTATTTCAAATGATCAGAGAATAATGACACCATTAATAACCATTTGAAGAGTTTAGTTTAAACCATTGAAATACTCATTTTAAATCATAGAAGCATAGTAGAAGTTTTCATCATTAGTTTTTATTCTAGTAAAAGACTACACACCATAACATGCAAAGTAACAGTGTAAATCACTTAAAGATTAGTTTAAACTAATATTCAGGACGTGTTTCAATACAGTGTAGAAAAAAATTTAAAAACCAAAAACAAGTGATTAATGAAATATATAAAATTGCAGAATATTCTGTTAAAATGACAGGCGGCTTTCTTTAAACTTAAAGGGTTATGCTGCCCCCTGGTGGCCTTTGCTTCTTACTGCCACCACTTAAACCCTTATAGTTTATAAGGATATAGTTGATGACAGTTTTTTAATTAAAGTGACTCTGCTGTGAACATGAATCCTCCAGGACAACAACTTTCAATCACTTTACACGTTGCATCAGGGTCTAGTTCACCAGGGTTGGGAATCGAGAACCGGTTCCTGTGTGTTTTCAATTCCATGGAAACGTTAAGCAGTATCGACAATGGAATCGGAACCCCCTTACAGGTCACAACAGTTTTAAAATGTATAATAAGAACTAAAAATGTAAACTATGAACTTTGTTTCTCAAACACATTCACAGATAATACAAGAGTTAGTATAAAGTGAGTTTAAACTGGACTGAACAAGTTTTCTTTTCCATGAATGTGATGAACCTCCACTCTTATTAAGAGTCTTTTTTTTTTCCATTGGAGGGCCTCGTCCTTCATATTATCTTTTCATATGTGTCTTTTGTGCTGGATAGATAAGAGTTGCTGCTCTTCTCCCACGTTTTCAAAGTGTACCGAGACCTGTCAGAGAGCTGGATGTCGGAGGACAGGTACTCGCGAGATCGTGACACGACTTTTTTGAAAGTCGGAGTTCTTAAGGTGAACAGAAGAAAAATCTGAAAACCCTGAAAAAAAAGAAAAGAGAGTTTGAGTTTGACTAGTAACTTTTGACTATAACGGCTTACAGGAAGTACTCTATGCACTTATTTGTATGATTGTCCATTGTACCAGTTCACCTGCAGGTAGCTATTGTTAAATTGATTTGCGTTGCATTCAAGGACAATTGAGCTATTGAGCTTGACTTAATCTTTGCGTGAGTAAGGACAATACAGAAAATGCTACGGATAAAAAGATAAAATCAATTTGTTCCATTTGTTTCAGTTCATGGATTAGCTGAAATACTTGGTTTGAAGGTTTGTCGCGTGACGTTCACTACTGAATGGAAGAGATATTGCCAAGGAATGCTAAAAAAAACAAAATATGCCACATAAGTCTTACATACCTGTGTGGTCGTGCAGATGCAGAAGACAATGCTGATGATGAAATGAGTGTCTCCTGCTGTGGCTAACACCAGATAGCCCAGAGTCCAGGACAGACCCAGTAACAATGCCAGAGTCAAGCTTGGGAGGAACTTCTTCTTGAAAGACAGGCACTTGGAGCTGCACAACGGAAACAACAGTACCGTTGTCTTGATTGATTTATAAGACTGAAAAAATATCAATCAGTGTAAAAAAAATCCATGTTAACTAACTCCAACCCTCTTGAAAATGACCACCTACAATCCTTTATTGTGTTATGTTGCATAAGGACCCTGCAAGTCTATTGAAGCTCTGTAGTACACGCTTGTTGAAGAAGTGTAAAGAAGGCCAAAAAACAGTAAGAAATTTAAATTGTGATGAGGGTTACGACAGGTGCTACCTGGTCGAATCAGCGTCAAATATGGATGTGATGATGGGAACCAGCAGGACTACGTTGTACACCAGGATGAGGGCGACCGGAAGCAGGAACCCCCAAAACATTGGTTTTCCGAAGTCAAACCGCTTGTTCTTGTCTAGGGCTGCAAGCCAGCAACTTAAAAAAGGAAAAGCCGTCAGTAAATAAAACCTAAAGCTTTGTTAGTCTAGTCTAGTCTAACAAGATCTGAAAGTTTGCCTTACAAAGACTCTTGAATTTGAAATTATACACACACACACACACACACACACACACACACACACACACACACACACACACATATATATATATAAAATTTTTCAGCATATATTTCAAGGACCCACAATTCCTCCTGTCTGTATCCCAGAGGATCTTTGACGCTGTAGGTAGCTCCGAGCGTGATCGCCACGATGACAGCCGGGATCCCTGAGAGGAAACAGGAAGCCCAATTAGAAAACAATATGGCTTTAAATTAGTCATTAGTCAGCGGATCTCGTACCCCATCCGGTGGCGATGGTTGCCGACATGGAGCATGGCGGCAGACCGTGGCCCACCGTCATCAGCAGCATCTGCGTGCCGTAAATGCTGTTCCACATGAAGGTCGCCAGCAGGAAGAAGTGGAGGAGGGCCGCCACCGCTGAGCACGGGCCGCGGTCCGGTTCCACGTACTCGTCGGAGTCGGGCATAGCATTGGTGGCGCTGATTTCACACTGGGGTTCAAGTTGCCCGTTGGAGTTTTGGACTCCAGAGAGGAATGTGAGGATGAAAACCAGCAGGCTGATGGTGATGCAGATCAGGGCAATCTCCAGGTTCTTGGTGGTACTTTTGCGGAAGCTAGAGATAAAAGCGACAAATGTTTGAAAGACTGATTCAACTGCAGAAAAGAGGGAAATACTAAGGACTCAAAACATTTAGTTTCCCATAGTATTCCTATAATATCAACTCAACCTCCCGAATTTGCCTAACTTCAATATAACAAAACAATTAAACAAAATATGTCATAACACAGTAATATGCTGATGGAAAGTTATAAATTGCTTGACTTTAGTGATACCAGGGATATTTTTACTGTATTACACATTACATAAGAAATTCTAAAGTGAGGGCTAGTGTGAGCATTTAATAACAATTCACAGATTTTAATCTGAGACAAATTAATAACCAGCAATACAATGACAACATCAATTTCATCTATAATATAACATGAATCTTACTCACTTCTTAATGTGGTGGATAATGGTCACAACCAAGCCAAGAATGGAAAACGAGAGTCCAGCAATGGAAATCCCGTCCAGAGCTTCTGCATACTCATATTTCTCTTTGAAAGACTGAGAAAGAAACATTTTTATTTTATTACATGAAGCTTCACATCGAGTTTTTCTCACTTTTCAGGAAAACTTTGTCTCACACAACTGGTAAAGATGCTTGATATTTACCCAAAGAGCAGCAAAGTTGGTGGTGTGATTGCAGAAACATTGTAGAACGCCATCGGAGACATTGCCTTTAGAGCAGCCTTCGGTGCTCCAGTCGTCCCGACCATAGTCCCAAAACACACAGGCGAAGTCGTGGAGCATCGTGCCATTCATAATCTGAAATGCCCGATCACACCCCGCTATAACTATTGATATTTATTACAAATATTATTGTAGCACAGATCCAGAGAAACACCTGAGTGTCACAGCTCTGAAATAACAATAATAATACATTAAAAATTACATTTATCAAACAGAGGTGGGCTTACTGTCGGTCGGAAACGCATCTCGACGTGTTGTGGCACCACGCTGCGTTGCTGACCTCTGACGCTGGCTGACAGGACCCTGGCTGAGGTCCGCCGCCTACCGCGGGCCCTGGCCTGGAAGAACCGGTCGTTCTGGTAAAGGACGAAGCCAAGCGACACGTCCGTCAGGATCTGGCGACTGTCGACATCTTCTGCAGGGCCAGGAGACAGAAAAAAGAACAACTTTATTTTAAGCGAAGAAAGAAATGGCGTCTGGAATTATTCATACCAGAATCTCACCTGGCGGAAATCGTACCAATATCAGGGCGTCAGCTATGAACCTGTTCTCCAGCACAACTGTCGACGTGTTGGTGTTCATCTGAATTCGGTTGGCGACAAAACTGCCAGATGTTCCTAAACAAACATCAAGAAATACACTTGTGATGAACAACGATATAAGATTCACAAATGTTATCTTCAGATCTGAGGTCAGTCTGTAACTGGGAGGCCAAGCAATGCGTTTTCAATCAGCAAGGTTCCCACCGACCCGTGAGCGACGTAAACTGGACCCCGCGGGTGTCCGCCGCGGGTATCTGAGCCGACTGGATCACCAGGTTGGGCTGGACCATGGCGGACTGCGTCGAGTTAAGGGTGGCGCTGAAGTTCACCGAGAGCTGGTCCAACGTCAGCGTCAGCCTGGACACCGGAGAGAAAAAGTTAATTTTGAGAGGACTGGTGTAAAGTAGACTGAATTCTCATTGCATGGATCCTCAAAAAGATCTCTTCGTATAAATAGAGTAGGAGTTGTTGAATTATTTCAATGTGCCTGAACCATGCTTTTAGCTTCTAGAATGGCTAATAGAGTTTAAAAATAGACAATTAACATACAGACTAGTGTTGCTTTCCTCAGCGTCATCTGGCAGGCTGGTGTTCAGTAGCTGGCTGACCGTCGCCACCGCGGCCAACCTGACACCCTGCAAACAACGTAATACAGGCCTCACATCAAGAAATAAACCCGCTAAAAGTGAAATACCGCAGCTGTCAAAGTGTGCACTTTACTCTCTTAAGAGATAAGATAAGAAAGTGACGGTCTGGACCTCCGTGGCATTGGGAGACAGAAGCAGCGTGCTGACGATCTCGGTCGCCGCCGTGACGTCCTTGGACGTCATTTCTTCGGGTTTGGACGTCAGGATCTGAGTGCTGGCCGCCAGGATCTCCAAATCGGCTGGATTGGTGAGCTGAAATGTATGAGACATATCCGAATGAGCCTTTGTTTTCCAAGTTGCGGGTTGAACACTTGACACTGAAAGTCATAATATAAAATAGCACATATTAAATTATGAATCCAAGCCCAGAATATCACAAATACTTTTATCCTGGATTGTGCAAAAAAACTGAAGTGTAGGCGTTGTGATGTCTATTAGTTTATGTTGTGATATGTAAAACAATTCTTAGCTATTTGAAGTAGATGTTTGTAAATATATTGCATATTTGTAGATGTGTGTTACCGGTGAGCCGGATGGGTGAATAAAAATTACTGATCAGTAGTTTCATGACGTTTTTAAGTAGTTCTCACGTTTTGTTGTAGGTCGCTGAGCGTCTGGTCACATTTGAAGAGCCGTAGATCGCCGAAACTCGGTGATGTGCTCTGAGCTAAGCATCTGGTGGAAGCCTTTGGTTTGCCAACTTCGAGAAAGCGGTGGGGGTTAAATAGTTTAAGATTGGATTCATGATTCTATCAATGTCAGACTAATGGGGAGTGGGTTGATAGCTTACCTCCACTTGTTCCTGAGGGGCAGAGTTCCACAGAATATGCAAACCAGCCAATGGGTGTTTTCTGGAAATTAAATTCACCCAACACTTGCGCTGGGCAGAAATTTTCTAAAAGGGCAAATGTAATAAAAGATGAGGTGCATTTTTTTTTTTTTTTAGAAATTACCAAATGCTGTTTTGTTTGCTTTGGGATTAATATGTGAAAAAACATGAAAACATGTCTAAACGTGTGTTTAGACAGAAAATTATTATTATTGTTGCCATGTTCAAATTACAATTTTCCTGGAGGGATTTATTCATAGGTATTTTGTAATTATTCTGAAGCTGCATTTTTTTGGAGACTAATATCCAACATGGGGTTAATCCTTTGAGCTAGATAGAAGTTCTAGATGATTTTTTTTTCCTGATTTCTAGATCCACTGATGCTTGACTCACCTAGGGTGCATGTCTCTCCGGTCCATTCATCAGGACAGGTGCAGACACCATTCTGTTGTATACCTCCATTAAAGCAAACTAAAGGAGTAGTAGATGGTGGAGTAGTAGGTGTCGTCGTAGTAGTAGTTGTTGTAGTAGTAGTAGTAGTAGTAGTAGTAGTAGTAGTGGTTGATGTAGAAATAGTAGGGTAAACAGTAGATTCAATGGTAGGAGTAGTAGCGTCTGTAGTTGCAATCTCATGAGTAGTATCAGGGTAAAGAGTAGGTTCAGTGGTGGAAGTAGGACTAGTAGCATTTGTAGTTATAATCTCATGAGTAGTATTAGGGTAAATGGTAGGTTCAATGGTAGAAGTAGGACTAGTACCATATGTAGTTATAATCTCATGAGTAGTATTAGGGTAAATGGTAGGTTCAATGGTAGAAGTAGGACTAGTAGCATTTGTAGTTATAATGTCATGAGTAGTGTCAGGGTAAAGAGTAGGTTCAGCGGTAGAAGTAGGACTAGTAGCATCTGTAGTTGCAATCTCATGAGTAGTATCAGGGTAAATGGTAGGTTCAATGGTGGAAGTAGGACTAGTAGCATTTGTAGTTATAATCTCATGAGTAGTGTCAGGGTAAAGAGTAGGTTCAGCGGTAGAAGTAGGACTAGTACCATCTGTAGTTATAATCTCATGAGTAGTATTAGGGTAAATGGTAGGTTCAATGGTGGAAGTAGGACTAGTAGCATTTGTAGTTGGAATCTCATGAGTAGTGTCAGGGTAAAGAGTAGGTTCAGCGGTAGAAGTAGGACTAGTACCATCTGTAGTTATAATCTCATGAGTAGTATTATGGTAAATGGTAGGTTCAATGGTAGAAGTAGGACTAGTAGCATTTGTAGTTATAATCTCATGAGTAGTGTCAGGGTAAAGAGTAGGTTCAGCGGTAGAAGTAGGACTAGTACCATCTGTAGTTATAATCTCATGAGTAGTATTAGGGTAAACGGTAGGTTCAATGGTAGAAGTAGGACTAGTAACATCTGTAGTTGTAATCTCATGAGTAGTAGTAGGGTAAATGGTAGGTTCAATGGTGGAAGTAGGACTAGTAGCATTTGTAGTTATAATCTCATGAGTAGTGTCAGGGTAAAGAGTAGGTTCAGCAGTAGAAGTAGGACTAGTACCATCTGTAGTTATAATCTCATGAGTAGTATCAGGGTAAATGGTAGTTTGGTAGTCAGCGGTAGAAGTAGGACTAGTACCATCTGTAGTTATAATCTCATGAGTAGTATTAGGGTAAATGGTAGTTTGGTAGTCAGCGGTAGAAGTAGGACTAGTAGCATCTGTAATTATAATCTCATGAGTGGTATCAGGGTAAAGAGTAGGTTCAGTGGTAGAAGTAGGAGTGGTAGTACTGGTTGAATCAGTGAATGATGTAGAAATAGTATCAGGGTAAATGGTAGGTTCAATGGTAGAAGTAGTGGTAGTAGCATTTGTAGGTATTATATGAGTGGTATCAGGGTAAAGAGTAGGTTCAGTGGTAGAAGTAGGAGTGGTAGTACTGGTTGAATTAGTGAATGTTGTAGAAGTAGTATCAGGGTAAACGGTAGATTCAAATGTAGAAGTAAGAGAGGTAGCATCTGTAGTTGTAATCTCATGAGTAGTATCAGGGTAAAGAGTAGGTTCAGTAGTAGAAGTAGGAGTAGTAGCATCTGTAGGTATTATATGAGTAGTATCAGGGTAAAGAGTAGGTTCAGTGGTAGAAGTAGGAGTGGTAGTACTGGTTGAATTAGTGAATGTTGTAGAAGTAGTATCAGGGTAAACGGTAGATTCAATTGTAGAAGTAGGAGAGGTAGCATTTGTAGTTATAATCTCATGAGTAGAATTTGGGTAAATAGTAGGTCCACTAGTAGGAGGGGTATAGGTAGTAGTTTGGATAGTAGTTCTAGAAGTTGCATGAGTACTAGGAAAATCAGAAGTATGCGTAACCAAGGGAGTAGTATCTACATGGGTAGTTACAGTGGTTGGTTCAGTAATGAGAGTAGTACCTTCTGAGACAGTGGTAAGATTGGCACCTGCTGATTCCAGAGTACTACTACCAAATGTTAGAGTACTTACTCCATTGACAGTTGTTAGATTAGTGCCTTCTAAATTCAGAGTGGTACCTTCGGTAGTTACAGTACTATCTGCTGAAGTTAGAGTAGTATCTCCATGAACAGTGGTTAGATTGGTATCTTCCAGAGATGGGGTAGTACTTACTGTAAATGTGTTTACAGTAGTACTTTCTTGTTGTGAACCGGTAGAAATTGAAGTGGGTTGACTTGGTGGGTATGCACTCGTAGTAATGTCGGGTAAGTCAGAAGTACTAGTTAAAGGATAGAGAGTCGTATTGGAAGTATGAGGGTCTGGGAACTCGGTGACGTTGATCTTGGTGGTTTTTGGCGTTTGTGCTTCTATTCTGGAGGAGGCCAAAGAAACCGCTGTGAGGGCAGATGCAATCATGATTACAATAAGTAGTTTGTATCAAATCAAAATGAAATTATGGCAGAAAAAGCGCTTTACGGGATACAAACAAGAAATAGACAAAAGAATTAAAAACCCATAGAGTTCATAGTTTCTTCTTGTGTAATAGTGTAATAATGCAATAAAACAAATAAAATATTTATTTGTTGCTGGTTTTATCATAATAACCAATAACAAAAAATTTAAAAAAACGCTCACCCAAACTACAAAATACTTTATATATCCTGCAAAATGAAACACTGCAACTAAAACTCCATATAACATTATTATAAATCGTCATTCATTTTACCAGATTTTTGTCCAACCAGCTACACACTGTTGGGAATAATAATAATAAATGTAGAACATTCTTCAGATTTTTCACAAACATTTGCGGAAACACACACATACTGGTGAACATTTACTTTTTTTCTTTTTTAAATCGCCAAACAAGTCAGTGCAACATATGCACAGAAGATACGTTTACAAACAGTAAAGTGAAAAAGAAAATTGTTAAAAAAAAACGTGCAGAGAAAATATGTCGAAAAAAGACCCCTCACGAGTTCTTGAAATTTGTGAAGTTTTGCACTCAGTTTAAATATTTGTCCTATTCTTGTCATTTCGGTGTGTTAGCAATTGGAAAAAAAATATGTTAGATCATAACGTAAAAGCTTTTTTTGCCCCAAGATAAGGAATCAGATATTCCAGGGATGAGGGTTGAGATCAGTTCCTTCATGTTTCACTATGCATCTAATAATCAAAAAGCCTCACAGACACATTCAGAAATAAACAAAAAAACTAAAGTTTTCTCACCCAGAATGAAAAAAAGCAGAAATCCGAAATCCATGTTGATTAGCAGCGGCAGGTTGAAGACATTATCCTGTGTTTTGGCGTTTTGCACCGCGCTGCTACAGAGAGGTTTCGATTGTGATGGATTTCACATATCATAAACAGTATATTGAAATCATAAACCCAACATATCGGGTCAAAGGTCATTATCAGCTACTTCAAGTACTGCCAGTCGTATTTAGTTGTGTGCAGTGATGGTTATAAGATTGTTACTAACAGCATTACTATTTGTTTTTTTTTAGTAACGTGTAATCTAACCAATTTCTTTTTTCTATCGGTATAACGCGTTACCATCACAAACGCAACGTTACATTACAGAAGACGAGGAAATCGCGCCGTCAAGCACCTGGTAAAGGGTCAAAGTCAGAGTGTAAATCATTTACTCATCAGAGAAAAGGTAAAGTTGGATTATTAACTTTAGTCAGGTTAACAGCTACTTCATTCCTCACACTAGCGCATGCTACTGTGGCCACACCAGCTCCTTTCCCTAGTAACTACTTATTTATATAGTGGATTAAAGCAGTTACAAGCTCTTTTACTTTTTGGGAGAAGTGAATAGAATCTAGACCTTATTACTTTATAACGTGCCCAACACTTGTTGTTTGTCAAGGTGCTAGTTTTACAGTCTGAGCCATAAAGTGTACGATTATAAAGATATATGAAGAATGATCGAGGCAGTCAACTTTTATTATGTTCCTGATATTGTAAACCAATTAAAGCAAAAGTGAAACAAAGCCATGAAGTCATATGAAATGTGAGAAATGTTTGAACGGTTAAACATTTAACATCGGCTTGTTTATTTCTTCATACAGAACTTTTCAGAACAATGAAAAGTGTTTCTATGCAAATATTATTTATACAAATTGTTGTAGACATAGAACAATTAATGCAGTGGAGGTTGCCTGAATTAAAAAGTTCCACTGGAACCTTTTGCACAACAAAATGTAATGTGAATGATATAGATTTTTTTTAATATATACATCAGTCTGCAAAAAAATAAAAAAGTGTGTGATATGGAACAGTTTTATTGATAAATAAGTCAAACTGATCATTTGGGGGTGCATGTATTTATATGCAAATTTACAAGGAGAAATACAGCGACAGTCAATCCATGCTGTTTAACGTCATTAAGTGCTGTCAGTGAGAAAAAGAACAGGAACTTTTAATGAAATACAGACAAGCTAGAGAAATGGCAGAAAATACCAGAAGCGGTTTAATTCTTATTATAATAGCTAGTAATTAGATTAGATTAGATTTGAGTCAATCATCTTCTCCGTTACTATCCTCCAGTATAACAGCATCTTGTGACCTCAAACAACGGAGCTATGGACTGATTCACATTTTGGTTTATCCTTTAATGGTGCTGGGAAAAACTGGTGCTTGAATTTGTCCATAAAAAAGGTGAGAAGAATACAAGGTTGGGAATCAAGAATACGAAGATTTGTACTTAGCAGGGGTTATTGCTGGGGTTGTCCTGTCAACACTTTTACAGGTTTATATTTTACTATTGTGGCCTATTGGGAAAAAAATGCTTAATAGGGCTGATAAACCATAATGATTTAGATAATGATGTAAGAAATACTATATTACGATATGAAAATGGGCTTCATGTATGGTCCACTTGAATACATCTCACTGTGCTGTTGAGAAGATTTCTTGTACCCTCAAAAGAAAAATCATCACTTCTTTCATTGCATCTGTAACAGTGTATTCTTTAAAAAAACCTAAAGGTTCAAGCCACTTTGTGTCTTCAGCCTCTCTTCTCGGCGGCGTCCAGCACGGCGGCCGCCCCGTTCTTCGCCTCCTGCAGCAACGCCGACGCTCTCTTCTGCGTCTGCGGCACCCAAGGCGTGAACAAACAGATCCAAAAAATTTAGGATAGGGAAGACTTGATTTAAGTTAAAATCAGCCAGCAGGCTCCACTTACAGCCTGTTTGAAGCCTTCGTCTGTGATGTCCTTGAGGTTGATGGTGACGTTGTAGTAGGCGCCGAAAACGGCCGTCTCCAAGGCTTTAGCCGCCACCTGACAACACGATAGGGAGAAAACTGCTAGATATGGTTTTGATTGATTAAAAACCCTTTATTGCCTGTAGAGGTCATGTAATCTGGTCAGAAACTTGCAAAATATGCAGATATTTATTCTTCTGTCGAACCTGAGCGTCAGACTTGCAGGCGACGTTGCCGCAGGCGGCGATCTCCTGGAGCGGCGCCCAGAGGACGGCGACCCTCTCGGCCAGGGCCAGCGGGACGCCGACGGCCCGCTTCAGGCCCTCCTGCATTGCCGCTTCCCGTCTTTGGAAAATTTTTGCAGCATATCGTAAATCGATTAGCAATGTTATCAATCATACATGCAGTAGGAAGAAGGAATGCGGGCTGACTACCTTTTTATTTCTTCTGCAGAAGTCTTTGGCATTTTCAACGCCGCCTGTAACAGAAACACTGAACTGAAATAATGTTTAATGATCTGTCGATTAGTTCATATTATTTCTGCTTATCTGGGGTTTAATATGAAAAAATCATTCATTCATTTCCGTTGTTCCACCTAAATCTGAAAATGCTTAACTCATATTTGTATTAAAGTGTGTGTGTGCATGTTCGTATAAGTAGAAAAAGTTCATAATATTTTTTTTAAATCATTTTATAAAGTGAAACTTTCAAGCCTTTATATTTGTAATGAATTTTACAGTCTGAAGTGATTTTAATAAATACTATATTCTATTATACGTATTATTTCTATTGATTGAATGGTCTTAATATCTATATCTATATATATTCGTATGAGGTCAACATGTGTTTTCCATCTCCGTTTTTTCAGCTCATCACCATGTAGCCGTTGAACGCGGAGGAGTCGGCGTCCACCATGAGCAGCAGCTCGCCCATGGCGCGGTGGAACGGCGGGATCAGCCTCCTCATGGCGCTGTCCAGCTCCTCGAACTGCCTCCTGCCGTAGGTCATCTGGCCCACCATGGCGCCCAGCGCCGCCCCCTGTTGGCACACGTTCCCCCCCCGGATCATCAGAGAAATCTGATTTCCGTTCTCTGTCATTCGTCAGGAACAGGAATCTGGCGTTTTCTTACCAGAGCGGCCACGGCGGCGGAAACAGACCCCCCACCTGGAGCCGCCGTCCGAGCCCCTACACTCCGGACAAACTCCTGCAGGGAGAGAGACACCAGGCGGCCCCCCTCCTCTGACTTCACCATGTACCTGCACAGGTGGGACACCTTCGTCTTTAACCCATTAGAACCCATTTATCCTTAGTGGGCCACATAGAACACATTTGTAAGGGTTTTTCAGATTGGTACTTTTTATCCCCAAAGATCTGTATTTTGACATATATGTAACATTTACATTAGCAGGGACTCACTCGATGATTCTCTCCCGGGGGTTGAAGGGTCCCAGAGAGTCCAGGCCCAGTTTACTGATCACCTGACGGCACAAACAAAAAAAAAAAAAGACGCACTCTTTAGTTTTAGATCTTCTTCTACAGAGAGAGGTTCGGCGTTTCCCTCACCAGTCTGATTTTGTGCTCCTCTTCGATGATGAAGAGGCCGTCCCTGGCGATGTAGAAGTCGGCCGCGTCCAGCAGGGCCTTCAGAGGGATGAGGCCCACGATCTGGGAGCCCACCACTGGCAGGCTCAGTTCCTGGTGGACCGAGACCATGATCAACGGTCGGGGACAAAAAACGGTAAGAGGGGTGTGTTGGTTTCTCTCACCTCGGCGCCCCGGCGGACCTCCTCGTACACGGCGTGGAGCGGCGTGAGCTCGTGGTCCAGGATGTTGGTGGACACCTGGGCAATGTTGGCCTCGTCCAGGTACCAGCCCATGCCCTGGACCTTCTTCAGCCGGCCGGGCTGCGGTGTCACACACACACACACACACACACAAGAAGACGCGTCAGACCAACTCCATCACATAGATTTCGATCGCGCCATCATGACAAAGGCGACCTGGTCTTTCCCGCGGCCCTGCTCCCGGACGTCCAGCGCCACGCGGTGCGCCTGCTCCCTGGTGGCGATCAGGTTCACGTTGTAGGCGACCAGGAACTTGCGCGCGCCCGTCACCGTGGCGCCCCAGGACGGCACGAAGGAGGCGGGGCCGAAGTCCGGGGCCCATTCCTCGCGTTTCAGCTGCAGAGGAGAAAAGAACAGAGAAACCTACCGATGAGTCCATCCGTCTTTAAAAGAGTTTTAATTAATGACTTAATTATAAATTCATTTAGATGAAGAAAATCTGATAAATTCGACACAAAAAGTCAAGATTATTGTTAATTTCCTGAACATACAAAGAATTCTCGGTATGAACCATTATCAAAAAACAGTAAAAAAAACAGTAGTAGTGTATCTTAAGAGATCCTATCCTAAGCTTCTTGTTGTTTTTTAGGTCAATCGCTGCAATTATTGATTCGTAACCTTGTCGGGTAGGGCTTCGTACTCTCCCGCTCTCACAGATGGAAGACTCCTCCTCGCTTGGGTTCGGGCTGCTTCTCCGTACAGGTAAACTGGAGATCAAATATTGATTCATTATGACTAATGGTGTATTTAATATATATATATATATATTTTCTGTTGGAGGAAAGGTCGTCTCACCGGGCACATGCAGCATGTCGGCTAGTTTTTGTCCAAAGAGCTCTGCACAGCTGACGCAGTCGTCCATGGTGACGTTCTGCACCGGGATGAAGGGGCAGACGTCCATGGCTCCGGTGCGAGGATGCTCACCTGCACGGAAGACGTTATTAGATTGTATCTTTCCCTCCTTTTTAAGACACAGATGTCAGAGAGGAGGACGGGACGCCCACCCGAGTGCCGGCTCATGTCGATGAGGCCGAAGGCCTGGCGGGCGGCGTTCAGCGCCCCCTCCACCACCGCCGCCGGCGAGCCCACGAAGGTGTAGACGGTCCGGTTGGTGGAGGCCCCGGGGTCCACGTCCAGCAGGCTGCAGCCCTCCGTACCCGAGATGGCGGCGGCGATGGCATCGATCACCTTTATACCCGGTAAAGGAATCCGTAAGTTTTTTCTTTCCCACTCTTTTGCTCCCATACAATGCGAGGGTCTAAACTCAAGAGTAACTCCACTTGTTCACTGTTTAACTCAAAGCTGAAGAACGCGTGTTTCATCACAGAACAGGAGGTCAGAGATCAGGAAATGTAAATGAACGATGTTGCAATCAAAACAAGCAGAAACTCTGCCCCAGTAAATTTAGTTTAAAATCCAAACTGGCTCCAGAGGAGCCGTAATGGCAGAGATAGAAATGCCCATGTTGGCAACAGATTATTCAGATAAGAAGCAAAAATAGAAAAACAAAGTCTGACAACAAATCAGGCAAAACACCAATTGATGTTGGTTTAGTATTTGAGAAATGGAAAGATTTGTGATTAAAAGCTTGTTAAAAGTACTAGACACTTTATTTAGCGTTAATTAAAATGCACATACACATCCCCACATGCATAGTTTGCATAAGTCAGGAGTTTTCATAAAAGTCGCTGCTTCATGCAGCTTCTATTCTGCAATAGAATGTTTGGGCGGTACATTGGTTCTCTAGGACCAGTATTTGACATCCCTGCTACAGGCAGGATTGAAGTTAGCACTATGAAATGACAATGACCCATATGTTTTAACAACATATTTAGGTCCATCCACTCTCAGGGCCTTTTATATTAAAACAAGTGATAAATATAATATTCTCTGCATTAGTTAGTTTTGCTATGTTGTCCAGAAAAATGACATCCCATTATTAATGAACATTAATAATGCATGTGAGATACATTGTTTGAGGGAAGAAAATGACAGACCTCTTTGTTTCGACCCTCGGAGAAGTTGGGCACACACTCCACCAGCTGAGCCATGATGATGTCTGCGGACCAGCGAGCCCCGATTGTCCGTGTGAAGGTCCACGGATCAGTGGATCATTACACACACACACACACACACACACAGACGGCGTGTGTTTTTGTGTCTGCCGAAAGGAGGCCCGAAGGGTCCAAAAGTCCGATTTGTGTGAGGATTGATTAAACTGTAACTGTGAGGGGATGGGACTCGACACATTGCTAATTTTATGGTTTAATGACCCAAATTCATTCAGTTATGCGTTTGCATTTGCTTTTTTAACAGGGCTGTGTAGACTTTTTTTATATCCATTTTTTACAGCTGGTGTTCTCGTCACTGCTGTATTTGTTAATATTTTTGTCAGGGAATAATCAATAAAGTTGTAATTCCTGATAGTGGCCACAAGAGTGCAGCAATCACAGACAGTGTGAATGGATGCTGTTGTTCTAGTGGGAACTAGGGGGGGGGGCAGAGAGACAGTCATGGGACTCTGTTTTTCACTCATCCTGATGATATGTTGGGTCATATGAGAGCGGGGAGGGGGGGAGGAAGAGGAGGGAGTCCTAAAGCAGAGGAAGGAGAAAAAAAAAAGATGGAGGACCTGTCCCGGTGGGTGAGGGAGGCCGGGAGGAGGTGGGCGAGGAGCTGCTGCTGCGGCGGCGAGGAAGAGGAGGATGAAGAGGAGAAAGGGAGGAGGGAGGAGGTTCGGCCGCAGGAGCCCTGCTTCAGGAAGAGCGGCAGCTCGGCTTCACTCCCGCCTGTCGAGGTAACTCCTGAGTGTCACTTCCCATCTGTTAAGGGCTGAATAATTGTTGGTATTTTGACTAATTTATAATCTACAGTAAAAAACACAGGGAGGCGTATGACCTGCCAGCCTGGTTCATGGCTTCTCCTACACTGTTCTAACAGATTCCTGGAGTTTCCTTTTATTTTTATTGTCTTTCTTGTTATTTTTTTTTTACTATTGCAACTAATTCCTTGCTCAGCAGTTTTTGCAGCATGTCCTATGAAGTTGCTTCCCCCACCTCTAAAAGTCTGTCTTTTATTCAGCACAAGCATTACTGCATCACTTTTGTTGTTTATAGTGATTAATCCTCCAATACTGAAAACTATTTGTTTCGTATAGTTGATGTGGGTTCTGTCTTCCGTGTCCCAGCTCGAGCCGAAGCGGTCCAGCTTTTCCCTGTCCGGGTCGCAGCCCCACTGGTTCCAGACCCTGCAGGTCCGACGCTTCCGGGTCCAGCGGGGGAGAAGCAACAGCGACCCGCTGAGGGCGGCGAGCAGCGAGCAGGACCTGTTCACATGGGTTCGGGCCGGCTCACCTGTCAATCATCCCAACACCTCATCTGTCAACCATTGAAATGCACCTTTCATCATGTTTAATTAAAACACGCCTGTTTTATTTTTTTGGCTGGTTGGACACTCTGGACTTAATGAATTCAAACATTTATTATGCAAATTAATCAAGTTTTTGAAAGTGTGAGCGTCCAGGCATCCAAAACAAAACAGATTATAATACCGTATGTAACATGATGTGATAATAGACTACATATGGTGAGTGTAAACATGCTTGTGCTCTGATCAGAAATCGGGTCTCCAGTTTGGAACGGCAAACTCTTACCTGAGTCTAGAGAAGCTGGGTGAAGGAGCGTACGCGTCCGTCTACAAAGGAATCAGCAGGTTGGTCTAAAAAAAAAAATCGTCTTTAATCCCGATTGAAACTACAGACGCCCCAGACGGGTGCCCTGAGGAACTCCTTAGACTCATTTTTGCAAACCTCAACATATATATATATAGAAACAAACCTCAACAGTTTTTCATTCATTTCATTCATGAGCTGTACAAAATGTGCTGTTACCATGACAACTACAAGCTGCTGTGATTTAGACATTTATTTATGCAAATGTCTTTATATTTAATTTGAAGGAAATTGACTTTTTTATTGTTTTCTTCGTCTCCTGTCAAGGATCAACGGGCAGCTCGTGGCTCTGAAGGTGATCCGCATGAAGACGGAGGAGGGCGTCCCGTTCACCGCCATCCGAGAGGGTGATCACACCGCCGGTTTTGCGTCGTTTCTGCCCGTTTTATCACGCCGCACACGTACTAACACGCGTCTGTGTGCAATCCTGCAGCCTCCCTGCTCAAAGGCCTGAAGCACGCCAACGTGGTCCTGCTGCACGACATCATCCACACCAGGGAATCGCTGACCTTCGTGTTCGAATACGTGGTGAGACAGACGCGGTGGAAAGTAACCCAGCACATTTACCGGAGTACTCTACATTCTATGACAGTTTTTAGTTACTTTCAGATGCAGATTTGATGTCAATGAATAATAGCGTTCTGCATTCTGTGTAAAAGCTGTTGTATGTATTAAACAAACATGTGACTTATATAATATAATGCAGTACTTAATACTTACTATGAATCTACACTTTCATAACTGGCTCCATATTGATTAATTAAACCATTAAAATACTTATGTATTTATGATTAAAACAAATAGTATAATTTACTATAAGAATATAACACAGGCTGCTTTTTACAGGACTTTTACTAGTTGAGTTGTACTTTGCCCACTTTTTAAAGAAAGATGATGATGTGTTGACTTCTTCTTTTTCATTCCTTTCTTCTTCTGTGGTGCTTGCAGCAGACAGACCTGGCTCAGTATCTGGTCCAGCATCCCGGAGGCCTGCACTCCCACAACGTTCGTGTAGGTTTCCTTTTTCAAAACCCCCCACCACAATCCTCCAACAAGAGACTCGTGCGTTGAGATGATCGATGAGATGAACCCGATCCTTTACTCTCCCGGCAGATCTTCATGTTCCAGCTCCTGCGGGGTCTCTGCTACATCCACAGCCGGAGGATCCTCCACAGAGACCTGAAGCCGCAGAACCTGCTCATCAGCTACCTGGGAGAACTCAAGCTGGCAGACTTTGGTGAGAACTGACTCTGTCAGAGTGTTGGAGCCGTAAGGTGGTTGTACCAGGTTCTACTGTCCAGTATATACTGTTCTCTGGTTCTGTTGTTCTCAGGTTCTACTCTTCTGTTTCACTGTTCTCAGTTTCTACTGTTCGGTTTTAATGTGCTTTGGTTCTACTGTTCAGCCTCTATTGTTCTACTGTTATCAAGTTTTCCTGTTCAATTTCTATTGTTGTCATGTTCTACTTTTCAGTTCATACGGCTCCCTGGTTCTTACATTCAATTTCAATGTTATTTTGTTCTACTGTTTAGGTTCTACTGTTTTCAGATTCAACCATTCATTTTCGATGTTCTCTTGTTCCACTCATCTGTGGTTCTACTGTCTACCATTCTCTTGTTCTACTCTCCAGCTTCACCGTCCTCTGGTTCTCCCGTTTTTTCCTGTCCTCTGATGCTCTGGTTCTGTCTTCCAGGTCTGGCTCGATCCAAGTCGATCCCCAGCCAGACGTTCTCCTCCGAGGTGGTGACGTTATGGTACCGTCCCCCTGACGTTCTGCTGGGAACCACGGACTACTCCACGGCTCTGGACATGTGGTCGGTGCTGATGGAAACAGACCCGACACAGAACAAACCTCTGTGCAGTTTGAAGGTTTTGAACTGTGTGTGTGTGTGTGTGTGTGTGTGTGTGTGTGTGTGTGTGATCAGGGGAGCTGGGTGCATCTTCGTCGAGATGCTGCAGGGGGCGCCGGCATTCCCAGGGGACAGTGACGTGTTCGAGCAGCTGCAGAGGATCTGGACGGTGAGTGAAGCTGACAAAAATGCGACTTCTGCAAAAACACGACTTTTGTCAGCGACTGTTTGAATCCGTCGTCAGGTTCTCGGGGTCCCGACTGAGGACAGCTGGCCCGGAGTCAGCGAGCTGCCGAACTACAGACCAGGTGAGGTACTATAGTTGAGTATTATTGTTATTATGTTTATCTTGCATTTCCAAAATATTCAAATTGTACTTTTAGGATTATTTTACAATACTTATAATTCACTTATATACTTATATTCATTCAAAAAGGCCTTGATTTATGTGAGTTAAAGAAGTTGTTTTTACAGTCTAGTGTGATGTAAACTGTCTTTTCATTCCAAAGGGTGAACATTAAAACTTAAATTAGGTGTTGGTTCCCTTTTTTATTACTTTCCTGTTTTTATTGAATGCCAGGTGAATGTGACAGGTGTGTACCCAAGTTAAAGGCTTCCTGCTGATTTAAGCTGTCATGGCGCCTCCTGCTGGAGACACACATTCCATCAACTAGTTTTTTATCTAGGGCGGATTCAATATCGAAAATTCATTATTCTTTTTTTTCAATTGGTTTTAAAACCTGAGCTACACTCGACATGATTAATGGACTGAAGATCCAGGAACTTCTTTTCTTTCTTTAGATTTGCCGTCATATTTATTGCGGTGGATGCGAGGCAGGCATTAAAATTAGGATTTTTGACACGAAATGTCAGATGTCAGAGATTAATTTTAAATATTGAATCCACCTCGAATGTAAAACAAGTTGATAGAATGTGTCTCCAGCAGGAGGCGCCATCACACCTTAAATCAGCAGAAGGGCTTTAACTTGGGTACACACCTGTCACATTTACATTTACATTGATTTATTGCAGAAATCACACAATACTAAACTATGGAAAAAGCGAATATCAATAAAAACTAGCTGGAAAAGTAGTCATGTTGAGTAAAGTCATATCTCCTCCTCCTGTTCCAGCTCAGACTGAGCTGGCTATTAATCATCAAAGAAACACCGGTTTTGTTTTACCGTAACTCGGTGGAGGAGGATCATTACTCAGCCACGTCCTGGGAGACGTTTCCAAAAAACCCGACTGATCCGTCGCCTCCACCCGCTTTTCCTCCTTTTCCTGACGATGATGCAACATATTAAACACTCACTGCTGATTCCACGGATGAGATTCTCTCTGAAAACCGAACAAATCTAACTATTTTTTTTCCTCTCAGAGTGGTTCCGTCACAGTGAGCCCAGGCAGCTCCGCAACGTGTGGAAAAGGTAACATGTATATATGTAACCTTATATATAAATATATAAAAAACATAATGTTAACATTAAACCTGGATGTCGCGGATCAGGTTGAACCAGCTGCCGTATAAGACCGAAGACCTAGTCCAGAGGATGCTGGTAGTGAGGCCCGCCGACCGCATATCTGCACAGGACTCCCTGCACCACCTCTACTTCAACACGCTTCCACCTCCCATCATGCACCTGAGAGACAGTGAGGGCTCCTTTCACTGAATCCATTAGATTAACAAAACATGCAATAACGTGTTAACATTGAGTCACGTGATTACACACCATCAAACCTAGTTCTTTACATGCTAATATTCAAATCAACTCAATTCAACTATATGATAACATTTTAAACACCATCTAATGCAACACTTAAGGTATATAATCATTGTGTGCACATGGATGGGCATCAAAAAGTATAAATACCTGTGCACAGGATAAGGATTGTATGCATATTTTGCAAAGAACATCAGTTTACTATTATAAAAGGATACTTATCCAATTTGAGAAGCCAAAAATTTGGACATGTTTTTCTTAAAAGGGAATAATGAACTATCAAAATAGTTCATGATTTATATAATATTTGGAAATTAATTGATTAATCAACTAATCATTGCAGTTTATGCGTTAATTGTCTCCTATTAAATAATGATAGAATGGAAAATTATCACATATATGGTGATTGTAACATGAGAAGACATCGAATCAAATCAAACTTTATTTATAAAGCATTTCATACATACAATAGTGATGCAAAGTCCTTTCCAGAATAATAACAAGAAATATGTGTGAACATAATAAAGTAAAATAAAAACAAATCTGAACCAGTTCAACAACATAACAAAACTAAACTAAAGTCTAAAAACTGGATCTTTTATTAAAGAGAGAAACACTTTTTAAGATTTTTGAGGTAAAAACAATAGTCTGAGATATAGTCATTAATAGTCATTTAAGTGAATTATATTGGTGCCAGTTAAATTAGCTAAATTAGATTCTTCTTCTTTTCTCCTTTCTTTTCCCCAGCGGTATCAATTTTCAAGGTGCCTGGCGTTCGTCTGGAGACAGAGGTCAGAGACATCTACAACCCGGCCGGGCGGGTGCGACCGTGCCTGCTGCCCGTCACCAAGTGCTGGTGACGAGGGCCCGATGGGGAGGGGAGGAGAATCCCTCAGACGCCTTCAGCTTCCGACCTCTGACCTCTGTCCTCTGAGCAGCGGTTTCGGTGAAAGCCAGGGAACGATCAGACGATACGGGTTTCAAATGTGTTCTGTCGATCTGCTGACGATCAGTCGTGAATCTCCACGTTCTGGTGTGTGGGTGAAATCATCCCTCGGGTCTTTTTTTTTTTCTTACTGTTTTATATTGTTTCTGTTATTCACTGATTGGATTCGGTGTGTTTGTCGTGCTGAGATACTGTAAAAGCATCTGCTCTCTGTAGGACAATTTCATTCTAAGCTCAGGAAGGATGAAGTAAAAGTACATTAATAAATATATATATATACATATATATAAAACGCAAAGACTTTTTTATTATCCAAGTCTTCGTCTTTGATTAGTTTATAAAATCCAAATGGGGGGGCTTCAGCTGCAAAGGAATCTCCTTCCTCCCCCATTTAGCCCGCAGGGACCATTAGCATACTCCCATCCACTCATTCACTCACACACACACACACACACACACACACACACACACACACACACACACACACTCCCTCCCTCCACACACACACACATTGGTGAAACTGATCTCAGATGAGGCCCATTGTGAGGCCAACATCAACACCACCCTCTCGCCTCAGCAGCCATTAGTAAATACTAGGAAACAGATTTAGGAATTGAACCGGTTTAATCATTAAATCCAAATCAAGGACTAAACTGGTTCGAAACTTTTCACACAGTCACAAACTGGCCCAATAAAGATCTTTACACATCTGCAGAGCCCTTGGTAGCTTGCATGTGACTTGCAGGCAGAGCAGTAGCATGGGGGGCGGAGTTTCTGGCTGATTTTAAAGGTGCAGACCCCATCTTTAAATCAACAAAAAATATTTACAGCCGAAAAGTTTCTCACTTATTCAGGCCATCTTTATCTGTAAGAGTTGTTGCTTCATCAGTTTGGTTGAAGATGTTTCACCTCTTATTTAAGAGGCTTTTTCAGTTTTCTTTATCCAGACTTTATGATTCAACAGCTTTCTTTGTTCATTTCTTTGTTTCTTTTTTTCTAAGATTACATTTATTTATTTGCAGCATGTCATGCAGCTCTTCTACAGTAGATAAAAGTGCAGCATACCTAATAAAACAAACCTAAAAAATAGATAAAGAACAAAATACATTAATCGAAAATAAAAACGACAATTAAAATAAGACAATATAACTGGCCCCCCATTACACAAGAAAAATGTTTTATAGTTATCAACCATGTGAAAAGCATCGGCATTATTTAGTTCATATTCCATCGCTTATGCTACATGCTACCATGTACCTCCAAATCCCTTTCTCCTAACAGCAGACTTAATTTTAGAGCATTATAATTTATTAGAATAGAAGTTATAGAACAGTACTAACCCCAACAAAAGTCGAACAGCTTCAAACTGCAGCTAAATTTCATGTTCTATTCAAGGTTTAGCTAATGTATGCTACTATTAGCTTAAACTTGACTAGCATCCAGGACAGACCTGTAACCTAACAAAATAGTTAAGTTAGCTAATGGATGCTAGCGCTTGGCCTTGGCTAGCAGGTAGCTAGCCAGACATGCTAACATTAGCATCTTGTACACATTTGCTTGTATGTCTTTGATTTTAAAAACATGAAACTGTGTCTTGTTCGTTAGTGTGTTGTGAGTTTTATAATTTATTTTACACTATTTATTGAACTTTTTTTTATTGCGGCAGAGGAGCTATGTTTATTTCAAAGTTTGTTTGAGAGTTTCTCTCGCGTCAACATGAATTCATCATCGGCGTGTTTGTTTCTTTTGTTCATTAGGTCTAATTTGTTTAAAATTCATATCTTTGAGTTCCACAGACAAAACAAAAGAAGTTTGCGAAAATAAAAAAAAGCGTCCGACTCGTTTTGAAGTTTACCGACAGAAAAACATTCGGGGTTCTTTTGATTGGCGGGAAAAATCGGAGGGAGTTTGATTGATTGGAGAGATAAAAGAGAATTGATTTACGCCTCTGTTTGTGTTTTCGTGCCAGATATTGTTTGATGCAAGAAAATTCATTCACGACACTTGAACAATGTCATCATAAATAAATTAAAAATGCTCAGCCACCTTTGATATTTGGGCGCTGAAGAAATCAGAAATTTATCAGATTAAACTTGTGTTATTTTTAATCTCCAAAATATTTTTTGTTTGTTTACTGTGCGTAAACATTTATTCCCCCTGCACCAGACTCCATCAGCTTTTTGATAGATTTATTCACATTTTTATTATACTTTAGTCCTATCCAACAAAAACAAAGAACAAAAGCAAAATGTGTGTGAGAAGAACATCTCTGCATCTTAAAGTCGTTTCATTATAGTGAGTTAAGTGAAGTAAAACATGAGTGATAAATTAAAATAAGAAAAAATTATTATTGAATATAAGGAAAGTTTATAAATGAGCTTGTTTAATTTTACTTTCCTGATCAGGTTATTAAATGCCCTCAATTTTAATACATTTAATGTTAAAAGTCTGTGTGTTTAAGGCAGCAACTTTCTGTTGTTGTTTGTTGACTTGATAGTAATTAAAATATCCTTTATTAGTAATAATAATAATTAGTTCAATTAATATTTAGAAATTAATTGATTAATCAACTAATCATTGCAGTTTATGTGCTAATGTTTTATAAAACTATTGTCTACAGTTGATTTTGTTTTATTAATGCATGTATACAATTTAAAAAATTATTTAATACATAAAATGCAATGCAAAAGTCCTTTCCAGAATAAAAACTAATAAAAAAATAGGGCTATTATTTTTAACACAACTGTAAACGCACACACACTTCCTAATAGTAACTCATCAAAGATATAGAATATTGCAGAAACTCTCACACAGAGTAAATACACACTCTCTGTTGTTCTAGTTTAGGTTAGTTTATCTGTTCTGAGGGCGCTGGGTTGTGATGTCAAAAGGTGAAAGGGTCAAAGCTCACACACACAAACACTTCGGCTGATTGGCCGCCATGGCCATCGGCGTTGCCCGCAATGAGACCGAAATCTAATACTAGCGCGATAGGAGGGAAAATGCAGAGGTGCAAGGTCACGTGACCGCATCATGTGACTCAGAGACAACGCAAAGAATACGTTTCAAATGAAAAAAAAACGTAAATCTTATTGTTTCTGTTATTTAACAGATGCAGCAAAGCCTCAAAAGTAAGCGGGTTAATCAAGGTGATCAGTAGCTACAAAGAGAAGCTTTTTTTAACCAATAACCAAATAATTATTGTGCAGTTAAAAGAGAGAAAAGTGAAAAAAAAACGCATTTCTAATATCCTTAAGATCATTATACAGTCCTCCGTGACCTCTGACATCTGCTGACCCAGGGGGGTCACATCTGGATGGCAGATCTGTTTAAAAAAACAGAAGAAGACTGAACAATGTCTTTTTTGCTGCATCAGATTAGAAAATATGAAACTGAACTTGTTAAAATTGGGTTTTAAATGGTGAAGCCTCTTTACATTATGGGAAGGAATCAGTTCACCTGTAACCACTTCGAGGTTTTAATCCTCTCATTGGAGGTTTTTTAGAGGAATGTTGAGCGTCTGGTGTTTCTAGGGTTAAAGTCTGAACCCAGGCTGAAACTTTCTCGTGTTTCTGGCCCTCCTCCTCCCCCCAAAAAAACGCCTCTTTGTCCCATTCTCTCCTCCTCCTCCTCCCCTTTTTATCTACGCTCTTCTTCTCCTCCACTCTGACCTCTGGGCGGACGCCCTTTTTGTCCCAGAGTGCATCTGGGCCCCCCCCCCTCCTTCGGGGTGACTTGTCATGTTAATGTGCATGAATGGGATGGTAATAGGATGTTAATATCATCCGCTCTTTAACATAGATTCCACTGTGCAGGAACTTCCACCCCAGACCCCCCCTTTCACCTCTTTATATGAAGCTATGCAGCACAAACTCACCCGTTTGTGTTTTTTTAATTAGATTTGCAGATAAAATGATTTAAAACAGAATGAGTTGCACAGCTTTTTTTATGTTACTCAGTGTCTCACTTGAACAGTTTTTCCTTCACTTTCTCGCTTGAATCTTGAAGTCACGTTTGTAAGGGGTAAACTGTGAGAGATCCGAACCAGCCGCCTTCAAAACATGTCCTTCCTCTCTTTCTCACCGTTTTCTTTCAGTCTTCCCCCCCCAGCCGAACATAAACAGAGTAAGGGGCAGTAACAGATGGGTAGCCAGGGCCCGGCGAGGCTTTTATTTTGAAGTGCTGTGGGCCTAAAAAAGGCAGCCTGGAGTCAGTGGTGTTTAGATTAGCGTCACCATGTGTTTATGCAAAATTTCATTTCTCCTAGCTCTTGGAAAAAGATGGAGCCTCATTCGTCAAATAAATAACATTCTGTGTATGGGGAATGTCACCCAGAATATCTCTGATTCAACCCAATGAACGTCTAAAACACCGAAATCTTGATTTTGAAGGTTCACGATGATGATTGTTTTTTCTGTTTGTTTTTGTTTGAGTTTATTATATTTTTTTGTCTGTAACAGAACACATGGAATCAGCTCTGGTACAGTACAATAGAAACATAGAATGAATGAATAAATAATCCATTAAAATTAATATACACAATCAATACAAATATGAACATGAACAGGTGTGAAAAGAGTTTATGAAAAAGGCAAAACAGTAAAAAAAAAACTATATCTACATGATTTACTTGCTTAGGCACAGGTCTGGTGAAAAAGAGGAGGAGGAGGAAGAAGAAGAAGAGGAGCTGCCTCACTGCAGAAATCCCGAAGCTGCTCCCTGACCTCTGACCTCTTGTCTGGTCGGCTGATCTTGATGCTTCGGCTCGTCGAGGCCTGTGCTTTAAGCCTGTTTTCAGGTAGTAAAAATGACTACCTGAGAAATCTCGGGTAGTAAATGTTCAGCTGCTTCCTGCTCACAGATGGAAACAATCAGAACCGATGAGCTCGTCTGTGACCTGTTGGCAGGAAGAAGAACATCAGAGCTGCAGATACTGCGGCCGTGTGTCTTGTGTGCATGACCCCCGTGACCTCTGACCCGCACAGCTCCGGACAGACGGACTCCATCTCGCTCGTATTTATAGCTGAGCGAAGAGAATGCGGCCGAGTCACTGCAGAAGTATGTGGAGGCAACATGTCCGCCACTAATGGAGCTAAAACTCCTCAGCTGTTGCCGTGAGTATTCGTGTGAGTGTATGTAGTGTGTGTCTGATGTAATGTGGCATTGTGTGTTTATTAGTTTGAGTTAAAAACAGCAGCAACACACCAAAAACTGCTGCTTTTAGCTTTTTTAATATGAATAAATTGTTGATTGATAGATTGATAGATGGATAAAAAGAAGGTATTTTTAAATAATTATATTGTACTACTACTACTATGAAAAATACCAAATCAGATTAGACAGTATTCTTTATTATTATAGACTTTAAATATTTAATTGAACTTACTTTTAAATTGCAATTTTAAATATACTACTGTCTACTGTCATGTGTACTTTAATGTAGTGTAGTACTTGAGTACTTATTTGAGGTATTTATACTTTTAAGTAAAGAAAATCTCCTCTGGTCATTTGCTGTCTCAAACTTTCTGTGGAACGCCCCGCCCTCTTTACCTCCGGCGACCAATCAGCGGCGAGAGAGCCAAAGACACCGAACTTCTGATTGGCAGCGCGGGCAAGTTTCAAGGCGCCCCGTCAGAGAGGCGGTGACCGGCGGGGAGGTGAGGAGGGGTGGCCTAGAAACCGACTAGACTGAGCAGCACAGTCGGTGCGAACGTGGAGCTGCGGAGCTCCAGCAAAAACAAGACTCACTGAGGTTTTCAGGAGCTTCATCCAACCGCAGACATAACTCGGTATAACTAGATTTTAACTAGTGCAAGTCAGGCTCATATTTGTTTCCACTTACTGAATTTTATACGCTTGTTTTTTGTGAGGAGGGCAAAGTGCTGTTTCTTTATGGATCTCTGCTCATGCAGCTCATTAAACACTTGAAAAAGTGACTCAGAGACTCTCAGTCTGGATCTGGATTTTTGGAGTTTTGTAAAGTGAAACAAAGAGCATTTTTCCCCGTCTCTGGCTCAGGCTCAGAAGGATGAAAAAGGATGAATAAACCCAGAAATCTGCATTTTTTGTGGACTTAGTGGACTTAAGGAATATGAATGAAGGAATGCAGCAGTAAGGACATTTACCGGCAGGATCTTGGCTTTGTTGGATAACTTCTGCTTTTTTTGACAACTACCTTGCTCCAGTCTCTTGGGGGTTGTCGTCGTCCATCATGGCGGTGGGGAGACCCCGGTGGTGGTTCTGGGGTTGCGCCCTGGCCGCGGCGCTGCTCCTCCAGCCGTGCTCCAGCCAGTACGAGAAGGGGATTTCCATCCCAGACCACGGCTTCTGCCAGCCCATCTCCATCCCCCTCTGCACGGACATCGCCTACAACCAGACCATCATGCCCAACCTGCTGGGCCACACGAACCAGGAGGACGCCGGGCTGGAGGTCCACCAGTTCTACCCGCTGGTCAAAGTCCAGTGCTCCGTGGACCTTAAGTTCTTTCTGTGCTCCATGTACGCACCGGTATGCACAGTTCTGGAGCAGGCGATCCCGCCCTGCAGATCTCTATGTGAGCGGGCCCGGCAGGGCTGTGAGGCGCTCATGAATAAGTTTGGTTTCCAGTGGCCGGAGAGGCTTCGATGTGAGAACTTCCCCATCCATGGTGCCGGGGAGATTTGCGTAGGTCAGAACACGACTGACACCGATCGGCCCACCTCAGACCCCACCCCAAATTTCCCTGAGCTTGTGTCTTTGCCACCGTACATCCGGACAAACCAGCACTTCTCCTGCCCCCTGCAGCTCCAAGTGCCCACCTACCTCAACTACCACTTTCTGGGAGTGAAGGACTGCGGTGCCCCCTGTGAGACCTCTAGGCCTAATGGACTGATGTATTTCCGTGAGGAGGAGTTAAAGTTTGGCCGACTCTGGGTTGGAATCTGGTCTATCCTGTGCTGCCTGAGCACCCTCTTCACTGTGCTCACCTACCTGGTGGACATGCGAAGGTTTCGCTACCCAGAGAGGCCCATCATCTTCCTGTCCGGCTGCTACTTCATGGTGGCGCTGGCATACGCCGCCGGCTTCCTGCTGGAGGATAAAGTCGTTTGTATCGATAAGCTCACCAATGACGGATACAAGCTGGTGGCTCAGGGCACCAAGAAGGAAGGCTGCACCATCCTGTTCATGATCCTGTACTTTTTCGGTATGGCGAGCTCAATCTGGTGGGTGATCCTTTCGCTCACCTGGTTCCTGTCAGCGGGGATGAAGTGGGGTCATGAAGCCATTGAAGCCAACTCTCAGTATTTCCATCTGGCGGCTTGGGCGGTACCCGCTGTAAAGACCATCACCATTTTGGCCATGGGGCAGGTGGACGGTGACCTGCTGACCGGCGTGTGCTACGTGGGAATCTACAACGTCGATGCCCTGCGGGGCTTTGTCCTGGCGCCGCTGTTTGTCTACCTCTTTATCGGCACGTCCTTCCTGCTGGCGGGCTTCGTGTCCCTCTTCCGCATACGCACCGTCATGAAGCAAGACGGCACCAAGACAGAGAAGCTGGAGAAGCTGATGGTGCGGATCGGCGTCTTCAGCGTGTTGTACACGGTGCCCGCCACCATCGTCATCGCCTGCCACTTCTATGAGCAGGCCTTCCGACCTCAGTGGGAACACACGTGGCACATGCAGAAGTGCAAGAGCTTCGCTGTTCCATGCCCGGCGGGAAACTTTGCGCCAATGTCGCCCGACTTCACCGTGTTTATGATCAAGTACCTGATGACCATGATCGTGGGCATCACGTCCGGCTTCTGGATTTGGTCCGGAAAGACGCTGCAGTCGTGGCGCAGGTTTTATAAAAGACTGAGCAACACCAACCAGGGAGAGACGACTGTGTAGAGGACATTTGTCTAACCACAGATATGTTGAATCAACATTTCAAACCTGGCGACGTAGTTCAGATGAAGTTCCTCTTACCTAAGCAGGAGGTGGGGGGTTGGGTGGATGGATCAGTGCTTTGTTTTATGAACTGGAGTTAGACACCACGGTTGACTCACATTTGTGTAGTCATGTTGGGCATTAGTTAGATTCACCCAAACATGATCTTTTCCTAACCACAGTGTCACACCATAAAATGGTACTTGCGGAAATATTTATGTATCTGAAACGTTGATACGATCTGTATGAATCGTTGATGAGCGGCGAGGAGGCTCAGCTCCGCCTCATGTATCACTCAGACATGGAGTAAAAAACAGACTCATTGAGCCTCTGACTGACCCTTTTGTTCTCTGAGAGGACTAATAGAAATTTGAAGCCTCTTTTTTTCAAACCTCCGGGAGGAGAACATGAACACTTGAGCAGCAGCCGCCACTTAAAGACAGTTGGTGTATTGTCTAATTGACGGTGATGTCTGTCTGATTCCGCCCAAAATGCAATGTCCATTTGTTGCGCTTGTATTGTTCATATTTGTACATTAAACTGCTGACACATTAGGGGTCAGACTGGACTTTGCATGTAAACTGCAGGAGGTTCTCCTGTAATTTGGTGCTGATTGTACAGACAAATGATGAAGCTGCATGAAAATGAAAATGTTTGCTGATTATTTCAGTTGATGAGCCCACACTGAACGTTTTTGACCACAAATTGAAGACTAAATGAGTAATTGCTGTTGAAATGATAATAATAATAATAATTCCTTGCTTCAGGCACCAAATGATTTGTAAGAGAACTTGAGAAAACAAAGACTGATCCGTGCTCTCTGAACCACTTCTGTATTTATGACTTTAAAAGCATCTTTTTACTAAATTTCTTTTTTTTTTCGTTGTTGTTGTTGTTGATGCTTCACTGCTTTTGCTTTTACACTTTTACAGAATAAAACACAGACGATTTGTAAATCTGCTGCTGTGATCTGATTGGAGGAAAATTTCCAGTGGATGTTTAGGTTTACACGTGACTCATAAGGAGTGGATTACTAAGGGTTAGAGAGAGAGAGGAATGTTTGTTCCAGACGATGAAATCAGATCTTCTGATGCCTCTTTTCTTTTTTTCTAAACTTTCTTTTGTCCCAACTGGAGAAAAAGTTGAAACTCCCACTGTGGAGATATAGGTAAAATACTGCAGTAAAGTTACATGAGAATTATGAGCTTCTTGTAGTTAAAGTTAATGTCATGATGTAGTTATAGTCAAAGTACAGTAAAACTGCACCAGTATGAAGAGGAGTATTATAAGTTCATGGAGTTAAAGCACTGCAAAAAGGTGCATGATTTTTGAGATGATGTAGTTCTACAGTTAAAGTACACAAGTTCACACCTATAAGTTGATGTAGGTAATGAAATGATTATTGATTAATGAGCAATTATATCAGTTTTGACACCATTTCATGATGAAAACTGCTTGATGCAAGTATTTTAGCAAAGGTACTTATTCCAGTAAAAGTACATGAGCTTGATTGAATTATAGATGTACATAATGTAGATATAAACGTGCATGAGTATTTTGAATTGATAGCGAAAGTGCTGCAGTAAAAGTACACAAGTATTACGATCTGATGTAGTTGAAGGAAATATTATAGTAAATTATTGATAAGGGATCAATTATAACTTCTATCAGTAAATATTGCATTACTTATTATTGCAATCATATTGACTAATGATGTTATATTGTGTATCAGTATTAATCAGTATTAGTAGTATCATTGATGGAGTTTTGGCGCCGTTTTGTGGTAAAAAGATAAACTGCATCTGTCAATTATTGAACAGAAGTTCAGCTTGATGAGTTGAAGTAGTTATAATAATGCAGTAAAAGTACATTAGTTTTTTAGGTTGATATATTTACATATATCAATAAGTCAATGGGTGTTGCTAGTTTATGTAGTTAAAATACTACATGAGTATTATGAGTTTGACGCAGCTTGACTAGTAAAAGTACACGAAAATTATAAGTATATCAAACTTCATGAATGATTACTGACTAATTATTACTAGTTATATTATGTGTCAGTATTAAATGTGGAGTGTTGCTCTTCATTGGTGAAGTTTTGGCGCTATTAAGAGATTTAGGAGGTTGAAAGGTTTAAATAGTTAAAGTACTGCAGTAAAAGTACATGCATTTTATGAATTGGAGTAGTTAAATTACAGCTGTAAAAGTACTATGAGTTTCATAGATTGATATTGTAAAAATATTGCGTTAAATAATAATTAAATATATAATACATATAATAAAGTAAAAATTAAATTATTCCTACTTATAGTAACTTATAGTTATTTACATGAGGATTATGGTTTGGTGCAGTTAAAGCAAAGATTAGTGCTTAATGACCAGTGATAAGGTGTCCATCAGTATTTGCAGTATGTGGAGTTTTACTTTCATTGATGGAGTTTTGGCGCCGTTTAGTGGTGAAAAGACAAACTGCAGCTGTCAGTAAACAGAAGTTCTCTGAGCTGGATGTACTATAGTACTGCAGTAAAGGTATTATGAGCTTGACCAATAGGTTCTTCCTAATATAACAAAAAACAAATATTTTTACTTGGTAAGATTTTTTTCTTTGCAGTGAAAAGCACAGGGAGTGTGTGTGTGTGTGTGTGTGTGTGTGTGTGTGTGTGTGTGTGTGTGTGTGTGTGTGTGTGTGTGTGTGTGTGTGTGTGTGTGTGATGAAAAAGATATAGGAGATCAATTTTGCCGTCAGATGAAACTTAAAATTTGTTGCTGCCACTTTGGCTTGTTATGGTTCTTTAATGTAGAATGTACAGATCACACACACATACACGCACACACACACACACCACACACACACACACACACACACACACACACGTACTACCCGATCCGTTCAATGACTTCCTCTCCCCTGCTGCTGTTGGACTCGGATGAAAAAACAGATGAAAACAGCCTCTTTTGTTCCAACTGTTCCAATACTTTACAATACTGGGAGCTCTAGTCCGCACTCTGCTTCCCAGGGAACAATGTGACACACACACACACACACACACACACACACACACACACACACACACACACGTATCTACATCTGCCTGTAGTAGTGATTTAAAAAGGCATTCTGAATAATTTAGTCTTCTTGAGTGTAGGTTGTTAAATTGAAGAT
This sequence comes from Eupleurogrammus muticus, assembly GCA_036785175.1. Classification (NCBI taxonomy): domain Eukaryota; kingdom Metazoa; phylum Chordata; class Actinopteri; order Scombriformes; family Trichiuridae; genus Eupleurogrammus; species Eupleurogrammus muticus. The sequence goes on along the minus strand of JAYKQN010000024.1, from coordinate 317,483 downwards.
CCTAATCTGGATTAGGTTAAAGTACATTTACTTGCTGAACAAAAAAATAATTTTTAGATTAGGCTGTTGTGAAATGGTTCTTAAAGTGATGATCCAAGGGAAATACATAAGGTAGATTTCAGCCAAAAAAATCACTGGAGAAAAACTTTTATATTGCTCCAATAGTGCTGTTATATACTGATCAAGATCTACGTCTGTATAGAGCTGTTGTATGCTGAAAGGGATCAATACCTTAATAATAATAATAATAATAATAAACACATCTGGGCATGATGCAAAAAAATCAATAAATAGCCTGGAGAATTAATACGGAACAATCTTAATCCCTTAATTTCTTCATTGTATATTTTAACAACTAAACGAAACGAAAGAAATTCATCTCAATTAAATCAACTAATACCAGAAAGACACACTCACACCGAACAAAAAACTGTTCACAATTGTGTTCTATGTCTTATATAAATTAATCAAATGATCAATTAAATAACTATAATCATAAACTCCAAAACTGAAAGCGGTGTTGATAAAACGTTTCCAGACAAAAAGCTTCATGGATGATTTATGACTTTATTTTTTGTTTTCCCTCACTGTTGTTCTTTGAGCTCCAGTCCAGTAGATAACGTTGCTTTCCTTCCTCCTTTTCTGCTATAGTTTGTGTTCCTATAACAGAATAAACACGCCAGGGGCATTAAACTATATTTATATTACTGCTGCCCGGTGAGGTCACGTTGTGACCCGGAGCGGCCCCGACGGAATAACACATTTGAAGCTTCCTGCTCACATCTGAAGGAGAAAACTGCAAGAAAAAAACAAATATCCTTCATCCTTCATCTGTCAGTCGGCAGAACTTTCGACATAGCATCTGATGGATGGTAAGAAACGCAGACGTTTGTGGGACCCGCTGCCCGCCTCGATGTCTCGTTTGCGGGGCCCCGCGCCTCATGTTTATCAGCGCTGGCAGAGGTTTTTTTTAACCTGTTTGGCTCGGTGATGAGAGCGGCCCGAGGAACAATGTGAGGGCGAGGGGGTTCACATCCTGCCGCGGCCACATGACGCACCTAGCGGCACCCAAACCTGCCTTTTTTTTCCAAATCGCCAGTCTATTGTCCCGAAAAGGAAAAGCATCATTAAAGAGAAGCTGGGGAGAGAGATGGCGACGGAGAGAGAGACAGGCAGACAGATACGCACCTTTTATTTGTAAAAGAAAAAAAACTAGAAAAACGTCAGGTACACTGGCATACTTTGAATTGAGTTTGGCTGCGAAACAAAGCACCGATCCATCCACCCAACACTCCTCGTTCAGCTGAGAGACAGAACTGTATAACACGAATAAGGTGAGAACATTTCCCTTTGAGATTGGCACTGGGTTTGGGCTGGAGGGATCAATATATATCATATAAACAAATACGGATCGTATCTATTTATGTGTCTGTCTCCGAGTCTCTGGATGTTGACTCCGTGCGTGGAAGTCACATGACGCAGTAGCTGCGGTCGACTGATGCGGAGCCAACCACTGGCTGTGGGGGGGTTGGGTTGGGTTGTGGGTGGGGTGGGGTGGTGGTGGGGGGATAATGAGTGTATTGTGAGAACAACAAAGGGGTTTTCAGATACAGCAAGGAGGCAGGAGGAGGAAACACATGAACGCTGGGGAGGAAGTCCAGTCAGCTGCAGGCATGTGGCTTCTTTAAATACTGCCATACAATACCAATACTGCAGTAAAAAGCGACTAATATGACAATAAATTACCAAAACTGCAGTAAAAAGCTACTAATATGACAATAAAATACCAACATTGCAACAAAGATACAAATACTGAAAAGTAAAAATACCAATATTGCAGTAAAATATCAATACTGCACTAATGGTACTAATAGTGTACTGCAATAAAGATACCAATGATGCAGTAATACCAGTACTACAGTAAAGGTTTCAATACTCTAAAGTAAAACTACTATTATTGCACTAAACGTTCCAGTATTGCAGTAAAATACAAAAATTGCAGTAAACTGCAGGTATGAATATTATACTATTTGTATTTTACAAATAGTGCAGTAGAATACCAATACTGCAACAAATATACATATACTGCACAGTAAAAATAACAATACTGCAGTAAAAGTGTCATTAATGCAGTAAAATACCAATAGTGCAATAAAGATACCAATACTGCAAAGTAAAAAATACCAATACTGCTGTGAAGATATCATTGTTGCAGTAAAATCACAATACTGAAATAAAGATTGCAAAGTAAAAAATACCAGTTTCTGGTCCTTTGCAAACGTTAATGTGTTTATCTGGTTTATTGAATAGATTTAATGTGTTATTTAATCATACATATGTTTTCTGTATTTATTCTAAAATGTACTTGTCATTGTCAATTAATTATTAGTAATCCATACAGGAAACAAACTACAGTGTGTGTACATCTACTTAGGCACTAAGGTACTTGTACGCTACTTGAGTCGTTCTATTTTACTCCATTCTTTACTAACTCGCAGCTATAAACAACAAAGTACTGTCAGATAATCATAAATAAATGATAAAACTGTTGTTTTCAGCAGAATGGCAGAATTCTACACGTATAATTTGTGTTTAATATCATAGATTTGTGTAAAATCTTCTGGTCAAATGATGAATCAAAAATAAATAAATTGTACTTTTTGATATGTAGGAAAAAAGATGTTGGTATAGGAATAATAAATAATATAAATAAGTAAATAAAAAGTATTTCTGTACTTTCTCACAGATAATAAAACTATTGTAAACCTACATGTTTAAAATCTTTACACAAACACATTGAAAATAAGACAAAAGTGTTTTTATTATGGCTTCATTATTTACAATAACTTGATTTAAAGCATTCATCATAATAATAATAATAATTATAATATGTTCCACAGCGTTCCCCCGATCTGATTGAACATGAAGTGATTTTCTTCAGCAGCATCATTTTCTCTTATATTTTCCATTCATTCGTTCATTTTTAAAATGCTAAAATACATTTTCTTGCATCCAAATTAAAAAAAATGATGATTTAAACTGATGATTTAATCGTCTCTTGGTCACCAGAAAAGAAAACAAGCCTCAGCACAAAGAGGAGCAGATGTTAAACTAATAATTGAACAAATAAAACTGGTCTGGATCCTTAATAAAACAAAAAAATAAGAAAAACACATGATTGATTGAAACTGAGAGGAGGACATATATGAATAAGACTTTACAAGTGAATGCATTCTAAAGGTCTTAACTCTTTAAAAGACTCTAAAGGTTTGATCCACTTGATATTTGTTCTAATTATAAAATAACTACACAGGCAGGTTTGGACTCACAAAACCTTCTTTATGTAAAAACCTTTCAGACAATTTGGTTTCAGGTTAAATTTAGTGTTCTGTACATAACTGTACCAGCAGGCGTTCATTTATAAAACATGCCGCCAACACCAACACTGTATGCATTTAGAGTTTTTAGGTTAAGAGTTAAACATTAAGAGTGTTTAAAGACATTTAGACCTTTTAAAGAATTGAAAACCTTTAGACGTTTTATAAAGTTTTAAATATTTAGACTCTGTTTGGTTTGACTGATGTAGTAGAGGAGAAGACTAATGTGATGGAGATCAGATTTGGATTTGTCCCTATCCGGGTCTCAGACGTACTCATATCTGGTCCTGATCGACGGGAGTCCTGGCTGCATCTTCACCATATGGATGGGGGCAGGCAAGTTATAGTTTGTGTTCTGCAGACACAAGCAGGAGGTGAGGAGCAGGGTCCCCGCCACCAGGTGCAACACGCCCGCCGCCCAGCCGCAGAACAGCGCGTCCCCGAACTCCCAGCGAGGCAGCATCTCCGGCACCGTCTCGTCGAAGTACCGCAGCACAGTGAGATGGGCGATGTACGACACCGGGATGAGCCCCAGGACCCCTGCGGCCAGGCACAGCGCCCCCCCCGCCATCTTCATGGCCCGCTTGCACCGCAGCTCCTCCAGGCGACCCGAGCACCCGTTGACCACGTGCATGCCGGGGATGGCGAGCAGCAGCGCCAGGAGGCCGGCCGCCAGCGTCACGCACATGAGGATCCGGGCCAGCATGATGTCCGGCGGCAGGCCCAGCAGGCCGCTGTAGGGCCGGCACTCCAGCCCCCCCAGCTCCTGCACCACGCAGGTTTCCCACAGCCCCAGCTCGTAGCTCTCGGTGGGGAGCAGCTCCGTGGACAACGTGAGCCAGGTGGACATCAGGGTGGTGGCCAGGGAACACAGCCAGGCCCCCCCGGAAAACAAGACCCCCAGCAGCTCCAGAGCGCGGATACTTGGGTCCATGGCCATGCCGCTCCGAGTCTCAGGATCCCTAGATCTCCTGTACATCCCGGTCTTTACCTCGCTGCCAGGAGAGGGGGGGGCTGCACTTCACCTCACTATGGAGGGGGGTGGGGGTGGGGGTGGGGGGCATCTCTCCCGGGCATCGGTCAACCGTCAGAGCGATATCCTGTGAGGACTGCCAGACCCAAAAGAAGCCCGTCCAACATTCAGCACATACTCGTTTCCAGTCGAGAGAGGAGCTGTATCTCTGCCAAGCCTCACCCCCCTTCCTCCCCCCCCCCCCCCCATCCCCCGTCGCTGGCCCTCCTCCTCCACTGTGCCAGCAATCAGTGGGGAGAGAAAAAAAAAATGCAAACAGCTTGTTCGAGCCGCCTGCAGGCAGGATGTTGTTGGGCTGAAAAGGGCCGCTATCGGCGCTCTGATCTCTGTCTGAAGTCCTCGCGCTGCTCGGCCGGCTTCCACTCTTTGTCTCCTCCTCCACCTCCGACTTCCAGAGGAGCTATAAAGTTTATCAGCTTTAAAAACAAACAACATCTGTTCCACATATTAGTTAAAACCCAGAACTAATTGCTCGATGAGCTGTTAACCGAGCTAAAAGTGCAGAAGTGTTCTTCTGATCGATTGATAGACAAAGAACAAAGGAAATGCATTTTCTTTCACAGTGCACAGGCAGGATGAGGTGATCCTTTCAAAAGCTCTGGATGTTTAATGACCAAATGTGCACCAAACTGCATTTGAAAATGTTCCTGCTTTCATTGATAAATTCACTGAGTGATGAGGGACCGTTGAAGGGAAAGACAGGGAGTAGGAGTTTGAAGGGGTGGGTTTTGATTGTGTGAATGGATGATGATGGATGCTCCAGAGGGAGGGTGCAGCAACCCAATAGCTCCAGGTCCTGATGGTTCTGAGGCAACAGGTTCGGCCATGGAGGAGGAGGAGGTCCAAGAGGTAGGGCAGGGCCAGGTTTTTAACGTCTTTTTGGGTGGTAAGTGATTTTTTGAGATCAATCCTGGATTTTGCCAGGAGCCAGTTGGACACTGCATGGGTGGAGGTGAGCTTCTGGTAGAGGAGATTCAGGACGTCACCTCTACAAGAAGAGGATCATTCTACAGTTTGCAGGCGACTCCATGGTGAAAAGATGCATCTTCGCTGGGGTCACCATGGCCTTCAGGAAGTAGGTGGCCAGCTGGGTGTTAAGGTGTGAGGACAACAACCTCACTCTCAAAGAAGGAGAAAATAATGGGCACTTTTTAAATATGGGCTTTAAATATCTGGGCAATCACATCACCACACAGCTGGTGAAGACAGCTCAATAGCAGCTGGACTTGATGGGGAAGATTTGGAAGTTTGGGATGTCGACTATGATCCTCCGAAGGTCTGCAAAGGGTGGTGAGGATGGAAGACTACTACGAGGATCACGAGGACTCCACTGCCAGAGAGCATCCTTCACCACAGACACCACAGTAGAGTCGCCTCCATCCTCATACTTTTTTTTCACTATGGAGTTCACTTTCTCCGTGTTTGTTGTGGCCGTTCTGCTGTTTTTTACACTTTTCGTGTCCGGGGACCCCGTGAGCAGCCATGGCTCTATTGTTTACAGTAGGGATCAGCTGTTGGCGCTCCGTAGCTCCGTAGTGTTGCCCGAGGAAAAACCCGATGTCCCCCGTGAGATAAGGAGAAGGAGACGGGGACGCCGTGCGGGGACGGAGCGCCGTGCCAGGAGGAGGAGATACCGACCCGTCCTCCCGTCCATTATTATGGGGAATGTACGATCTCTCCCCAATAAGATGGATGAGCTAGCAGCGCTAACCCGGCACCAGAGGGAATACCGGGAGAGCAGCATCATGGTGTTTACGGAGACATGGCTGAACACGCTGACTCCGGACACGGCGGTTACACTGGACGGATTTAATCTGGTGCGCGCGGACAGAGGAAAGGACAGCGGTAAGAAGAAGGGAGGAGGACTGGCTGTGTATGTAAACGACAAATGGTGTACCCCCGGGCACATCACTGTCAAGGAGCGGCTCTGTAGTAAGGACATTGAACTGTTAGCTGTTAGCATGAGGCCGTATTATCTGCCGCGGGAATTTTCGCAAGTTATAGCGATAGCTGCGTATGTTCCCCCCTCGGCTAACGCAGACGCAGCTCGTGATGTCCTACACACTGTCACCAGCAGGCTGCAAACACAGCACCCCCAGGCCCTCCTCCTCATCTCTGGAGACTTCAACCATGCTTCTCCATCCTCCGCTCTGCCCACTTTCTTCCAGTACGTCACGTGCTGCACCAGAGACAATAAAACACTGGACTTATGCTATGCCAACACCAAGGAGGCATACACCTCATCACCCCTCCCCCCCCGGGAAGATCTGACCACAACCTGGTGCATCTCCTGCCTGTGTACAACCCACTGGTACACAGGCAACCAGCTGTCTCCCGCACAGTGAAGAAATGGTCTGAGGATACTGAAAAGGCTCTGAAGGACTGTTTCGACACGACCGTGTGGGAGGAACTGTGTGATCCCCATGGGGAGGATATTGACAGCCTCACAGACTGCATAACGGATTATATCAATTTCTGTGTGGAAAACACTGTACCCACCAAGACAGTACGGTGTTTTTCCAACAATAAACCATGGATTAATGCCGACATAAAGGCTCTCCTAAAGGAGAAGAGGAGGGCCTTTAGGTCAGGTAACAAGGAGGAGCTGAAGACTGCGCAGAGAGAGCTAAGGCGGAAGATTAGAGAGGGGAAAAACATTTACAGGAGGAAGATGGAGGATCAGCTGCAGAGGAGTAACGTCAGTGGAGTCTGGAGAGGCCTGAAAACCATCTCAGGCCACAAAGAACCAAACTCCCAGACGGCAGGGGATCAACAGTGGGCGAATGACCTAAACCTATTTTTCAATAGGTTTGACCAGTCATCTGCCCCTCCCCCGGCCCAGCCTGCCCTGCTGCAGCCCCCCCTGACTTTACCTCCTGGACAATGCCCTCCCCTCCCCCCCGCTTCCACCTCCGCCTCTCAGCCCTGGCTAAGTTCACACCTACCAAGGACACTCCACACCATCAACCCAACCCCCTCCCCAACACACTCGGGCACACAGCCCCCCCTCTCCAGCCTGTCCCTCACAGCACTACAGGTGAGGAACAAGCTTAGGAGGATGAAGACGAGGAAGGCTGCAGGTCCAGATGGCATCAGTTCCAGGCTCCTGAAATCCTGTGCAGACTAGCTGAGCAGGATTGTAGGGCATATCTACAACTTGAGCCTGAAGCTGGGGAAGGTGCCACAACTGTGGAAAACATCCTGCGTGGTACCCATCCCCAAAATGCCACACCCCAAGGACCTCAGTGACTACAGGCCGGTGGCACTAACGTCCCACCTGATGAAGACACTGGAGCGCCTGGTCCTCGACCATCTCCGCCCCCTGGTGAGCCCACTGATGGATCCCCTCCAGTTTGCTTACCAGCCTGACATCGGGGTGGACGATGCCATCATCTTTCTCCTCCACCGTGCTCTTTCCCACCTGGAGAAGCCTGGAGGCACTGTGAGAATCATGTTCCTTGATTTCTCCAGTGCCTTCAATACGATTCAACCAGCACTCCTGGGGAACAAGCTGGAGAACACTGGGGTGGACCGTCACCTCACATCCTGGATTCTGGACTACCTCACCAACCGTCCACAGTATGTGAGGACACGGGACTGTGTATCCAACACAGTCGTCTGCAGTACGGGGGCCCCACAGGGAACGGTCCTGGCTCCGTTCCTCTTCACCCTCTACACTGCAGACTTCACCTACAAGTCACCAACCTGCCACCTGCAGAAGTTCTCCGATGACTCTGCCATCGTTGGCCTCATTGAGGATGATGACGACAGGGAATACAGAGAACTTACGCAGGATTTTGTCAACTGGTGCCAGCGGAACCATCTCCAGATCAACACGGGGAAAACCAAGGAACTGGTGGTGGACTTCCGTAGGCGGGTATGCAATCCCCCGGCACCAGTGAACATCCAGGGAATGGACATTGAGATGGTGACATCTTACAAGTACCTGGGTGTTCATCTGAACAAAAAATTGGACTGGACTGATAATACAACTGCGCTATACAAGAGGGGCCAGAGCAGGCTCTACCTGCTCAGGCGGTTGAGGTCTTTTGGAGTGCAGGGGACACTCCTTAAGACATTCTATGACTCAGTTGTGGCATCAGTCTTACATTATGGGGTGGTCTGCTGGGGAGGCAGCATAACAGCTGCAGACAGGAAGAGACTGAACAAGATCATCAAGAAGGCCAGCTCTGTCCTGGGGTGCTCTCTTGACCCAGTGGAGGTGGTGGGAGAGAAAAGGATGATAAGGAAGATATCATCAATGATGGAAAACCACCTCCACCCCATGCAGGACACACTGTCTGGACTGACGAGCTCCCTCAGCAACAGACTTATCCATCCCAAGTGTCTGAGGGAGCGATATAGGAAGTCCTTCCTTCCTACAGCTGTCAGACTGTACAACAAGTACAGCTCGCAGTAACCCCCCCCCCCAACAGAAAAAATGGACAGTGCAAATACATTCTTAATTCATATTTATATATACCTGTATATACCAGTGCAATACTTTTTATTCATATTTATATATACCTGTATATATCTGTATATATTGTTTTTTAATTTAATTTTTTAATTTTTCTTTTCCTTTTTAAATTTTTAAAAAACATTTTTGTAACTTTTCTAACTGCTGCTGTAGCACCGTAAATTTCCCCACTGTGGGACAATAAAGGAGCTATCTTATCTTATCTTATCTTATCTTAAGAACCCCACTCACCCTCAGTAAAGATCTGTTCCAATGAGTGGTTGACTATGTAGTGTTGTCTTAACATTTCATTGACTAAATAATCAGCTAGAATGCATCTTTTGTGAATTTCTTTCCATTCATTCATTCAGCGTCAATGCAATAAATAGTGTTGAGGCTCAACATCAATAGACTTATATGTGAAAACTGAGTTGTTGCACACTCACTGGAAAAATGCTGGGTTTTTCCCACTCATCGGATGCTGAGTGTCTCTGGGGGTCAATGAGGGATTGGCGTGGTCCCACCGAGCCTGGACGCTGAACTTCTGCATAATGACTGAATGATTTCTTTCTTAAAAAGAATAATTCATTATCATACCATTTGTAGCATTTCATGCTTAAGAAACTCTCCTAATCCTAACTTTGAGGGAAAAATCAAAAAAATGACAAGGTTAATGTACGTAAATATGTCACTAGTGGCAATCATCTATGCAGTTAGAACAGCCACTAACAAAATATTTCTCATGTAAGGACACTCCTTGGACATAAAGGCCTCTACCCTTCTAAATAAACTAGACAAGAAGCTATAAATCTTAAAATAGTAACAAAGGCTGAGTGAATTTTACCTGTGAGTTGTTTCTGGTTAAATAATGCCACCTGGTGGACACAGATACACACACATTTTTATTGTGTAAAAGATGTGATATGATGAGTCAGTATGTTACTGAAAATTAAGATGTGTTGATGATCATTTTCACAGGTCATGTTATGAAGGGATTGGGGGTCAAACCCTTCATTTCTGGTGCATTCTGGTGCTTTTTATTTACGAGGAAATGTCTTAGTTGAAGATCCACAACAAATCATAGATAATTGATGGACGTATGATAAATGTGTTTGGAAAAATGTGCTCATTTATGCATGTAACAATCAACATGTAACACTTGACTATCAGGCTCAGTTTTTATTCTATACACCAGATCAGCTGTTACATAGACATTACATGTTATATGTGGGAATTGTTTATATATAAGTAAAAGTAACAAAATATATATAAAAGTAAAGAAAAAAAGGCTACTCTTCTGAAAACGTTAAATAATCTTCGCCATTTCATTTCATGTTACTTATAGTATTAAACAGTTTAAAGTATATATCTGTTTTATATGTGTATGTATACAAAAAACTATTATTTCTGGTCTAAAGACGCCCTCTGCTGGACATCTGAGGAAACTACAAGCAAAGCTGTATAGAGCAATTTAGAGTTATTGTTGTGGTTATTCTTTGTTTTCCAACTTATTTAATATAATTTTATTTATTATTTAATGTATGTTTGTCGATTGCTAAGAAAAAAATTACAACTTTTTTAATTTACCCCTACTGTGAACATTACAGTAAAGGGGGATGTCAGGAAACAATGAAGAGGCATGCCTTCCGTTAATAACACACCATTTTATGAATTATATAAATCACCAAATATTCCTCATCCTTCATTATATTAATCAAATATATTTTCAAATAATTGATTTATAGTTTTAACTTTATATTGGCGACCTAGAACATTGGAAACACCTTTAATGAAGCAGGAGAATGAGCAGGTCTGGAAACAGTAAACTGATGAAATAAATAAAAAAAACACAGTAGTAAGTATTTTAGACAAACAATAACCTGGATTTTCAATAAAAAGTCAAATTTGAACAAAGCTGCATCAGGTATGTGTTGGTAACATATGCATTATAAAAGAACTAAATGTATAATATATAAGAACGAATCTCCCATCTTATATTATATTATTATATTTTACTCACATTTTTAATTATTGCTTTGTACAAACTGAATTTTCTCACTTGATTACAATGTTTAACTGTTTTATCCTAATGTCGTAAGTTTATCTCCCTATTATGGGCTTTATATTTTCAGATTAAATATATATATATATACTAAGGGAATAAGATGATTTGAAATACTTCCACCCAATATTCGACTAATTGCACCTAATACAAGATAAGTGTACTTTATAATGACTTATTATTCTCAAGTAGATAGAGTAGAATTATCTTGTAATATCTTATGTTGCTTAGTTCAGTGGTATTTTTTTACCTAATTTTGATTATTTAGTCTTTTATGTTCATATTGTCATCTCATATTATGGGTTCAACTTGAAAATAATCAACATTGTCATGAATCATGATATTTTATTTATAACCCTTATTGCTGCTTAGTGATATACGCAAGTGGAATTAAGCATATGGTGTAACTGCGTCACGTGAACACCAGAGGTCGCGCGCGCTTCCGCCTCACGTGCGCTGCCGAGTCCGCGGCGTTTTTCCAGACGTCAGCGGCGCTTCGCTCGTGGTGTTTTTTTTTTCCCCGCAGTCACCATGGATTCATATGCTCCAGCTCCACGTTGCCGGTAACGTAGAGACCTCACACACACACACACACACACACACACCGGGAGCCCAGCTGCGCTGCTGTTGTGGGACTACTTTCTGTGCGCGGATAAGTGAGTTCCAGCGTCTCCAGAATCGACCGAATCTCTCCTCAACTGGTTCAGTAAGTTTCCAGTTATTTCTGCCACTTTCGTGCTTATTAAATGTATGTATCTTTAAACTGTGAATGGTGAAACTCCTCATCGTTACTATTCAGTAGCTTAAATGCTAAAGATAACAGTAAAATAACATTTTAGAGTTTTTTTCCCTATATATAATGAATTACTGCGCATCATTGATTTATAGTAAAAAATTATCCTTGCGCTTATTATAAAGCAGTTTTCAATTTACACATATATATCTTAACTAATTCATCTGTTGCAAATATTTAGAGTGTTATATCTTTTTAATTTTACTTTCTGTTATTTTTGTTCTATATAATAACGTGAGGAAGGGGTAGTGTTTAAATTGTGCTTTTACTTGTTTGTTTATTGTTTGAGAAAGTAAAGAATCTAAAGCAACTTTTCTCATCTTCTTTACAAATACAAATATCTCTTAAATTAGAAGGTTTGATTCAATAAATCATGTTAAAAACTGTCATCTGTATCTGATTATTATACTATAAATTTCCCTCATTTGTCACTTTAGCTGTATGTAACAAATATGTTGATTTATCTCCATGATATTGGATTTTTTTTCTTCTTGTGGGAGAGGTTTATGTTTTTATATCAGCGGATTCTCTTAAAAAGTTATTTTATAAACCTGCTTGTTCCTCACTGGGGTCACGGGGTCAGCTGGAAACATTTCAGCACATTACAGACGAGAGGCAGGATCCACCCAGAAAGTGGTTTAAAAACAAATCAGTAAAAAAATAAATAGATAAGAAAAGTATCTGTAATCTAGATCCGAACCAGCTGTGGAGAAAATGTAAGTGCACATCTGGATAAGACTAGATTTTCAGAATAAAGTTCAAGCCTGGTTTCGCTAGTATTCTACTCGGAACAGAGATGGCTGCACCTTCCCTGCAAATCACCTTGTATCTGAGCTGCAAATTCCTCTTTTACATGTTTTTTATCCTAGTGGAAAAGTGCGTCAACCTTGCCCAACAGGAGCAGGCCGAGTGTTTGAAAGCCAGATGCTGGGAGCTGTTAAAGAGCAAAAATCAGGCCCGTAAAAGCTCTGAGGTCTGCAGTTTGTGGTCTGTGGCGGCGTTTCTCCTTTCCCAGCAAGTCCGCTCCACTTCCTTCTACAGAAAACCCATCAAAGGCCCGGTTTCTACCTGTTTACAGCCACATTACTTAAGTGGCGTCTTTCTATAAACCACAAACGAGATGTGATGATAGCTCCCGGTGTTTCAGCATTTACACCCTTAATCCTACTTCATGACTAACGTCTTCTCATCCCTCTACTGGATTCTGTCATTTCTTCAGTTGGATCAGTAGGCGTTTTTGTTTTTTTTTCATTTCAAAACATCGTGGTTTGTGCCGTCTAGACACGAAAAGTGTCACCTTGCTCTGCTGCCAGATCATTATGGGCTTATTACCCCAGGCAGCGGATTACCATGTAACATGTAAAACCCCAATTAGGCTCCAGGTGATGTTTCCTGCTTCCACAGCTGCTGTTGTTGACGCATTTCATCGCCATGGTAACACATCTGAAGGTGAACTTCGTCGCTGTTAACTCATGTTTGACCTGCACGTGTGAAACTGACTCAAGTATCAGCTCCCTATTATATCTCTGTTAAGTGTTTGCATTGGTTCTTTGAGAAACACACAGTAAACTAAATATTTCTATTTTGGACTATTTCTCATAATTGCTGTCAACCATTTTTTATAATTGATAATTCGATTTGAGTCAATTTAAAGAAGAAAAATGTCAAAATTTTCTCGTTCCAAATCTTATTATTTTCTGGTTTCTTTATTCTTCTATAATAGTGAACCGTTTTATAAACCAATAATACCAAATCATTTCAAGGGTCAATACATTAATCTCCAATCAAAAGAGTTATATATTTATATATGATATTTTTATCTCATAATTCTGACTTTCTACCTCAAATTCTTGGAAAAACTTGAAATATGTAACACCATCTTCCAATGAAATAAGACGATTCAAGGTAATTCTTTTCAATATTGGAGTATTTCCCTATATAGGATTAAACTATTTGCAGCATAGTGGACTGTTGGTGGAAGCAGAAGACATCGGAGGATGTTCTTAGGGGACGATGCTGCACACAGTGTGATCTGCTGTGATGCATTCAGGAACCTGTCAAGTCATCCTCGTGGCATCCTGTTTCTCTTTTCCAGCCGACAGTTTTCCAGTAAGATGCAGCAGCAACGGCGTTAACTGACGACTCGGAGCGCCGGACAGCTGTCAGGGTATGTCTGCATCCCCAAACAAAACAAAAAAATGGCGTGTAATTTTCAAAAGTGATGAGCGTCAACGATTAACTGCGTGTTTGAGGTCTGACACTGTTTGTGATTACAGATCGCACTGCCATGCGTGTGCTTAACCCGCCCCTGGGTTTGCTGCTGTGGATCGTAGGAGCAGCTGTGTGCAGGACACAAGGTATGGACCAATATTGCATCAAACATATTGGTAAAATCATGATAGAATCATGAACTCAAAATAAATAATATAATAAATTGTAAATAAACCTACAAGAAATCAATATAATCTGATCTGATTGTATCCTAAAACTCTAGAGTTTTTATTTTATGCTCATATGCTACATGCTTGTATAATCATACCTGTAATGATGTTACAGGTATGATTATCATGTAATGTAAAAAAAAAATATGCTTATTGATTGGATTGTGGCTTACGAGGAGTTTTATACAATGCAAATACTATAAAAAACTACATTAATAACATAAAAAAACAAGCAAAAACATGAGAACTTAATTTTTAAAGGGGCCCTATTATGACGAAATCCTAAAAGCTTGTGTGAAAACAATTAGTTCTTTAATGTCCCTGCTAAACTGTGAATAAGACCATCCTCCTCCTCCTCCTGCTTTTGTGATGTCACAACAGGAGTGGAGGTTCACAGGTTAAACGCCCCTGGATCCATGCATCCACCCTCCTCTTTCTGATCATTTCATTGTTTTTTTCCCTTCATTTTGCCAACAGTGGAACATTTAGAATATGACTCAACTCATCCTTCAACCTCTAATTGTTACTTGGAAGCGTCAAATTGACTCTGTGACTTGTAAAAACAGGAAAAGAAAGACCTGATAGAGGTTTTGATGATGAAGAGACGGAGGTTTAATCAGAGATGTTGACTTGTCACAGGAGTTACTTGGAAGCAACTGGACTTTTTCCTTGAAGCTTGAAGACGTTTCACCTCCCATCCAGAAGGCTTCTTCAGTTCTGGCCTGATGCTGGAAACATGTCGTAGTTATCCGATCTCTCTGAAAAACTGAGGAGAATCTACAGCAAACACAACATCCCTGTTTATTTCTAGCCTGGCAACACCCTCAGACAGAGACTGGTCCACCAAAAGGACAAAACCTCAACGATGTGGTTTATGCTGTACAATGCAGTGAAGAGTGCCTGGATTTATACATCGGAGAAACGCTTGGCACAAACACAGGAGAGCCACCACATGAGGACAGGACTCAGCAGCACATCTGCATCTAAAGGAAAAGGGACACTCCTTTAAAGACACGGACGTACACACTTCTGGATGGGAGGTGAAACGTCTTCAAGCTACGAGAAGAAGTCCAGTTGCTTACAAGTTACTCCTTTGACACTACAATGACCTGGATGAGTGAGAATCTACACAGACGAGAGGTTGACTTGCCCCTCCTCTGAAACCTGGCCGAACACAAGCAGTTTAGAAATGGCTCCTGTTGTGATGTCACAACATGGAGCATACATTTTCGTAACCGCCCCCGGATCCAGGTCAGCCCGCTGCCCCTTCATGACCGCCTGTACTTTACTTCTGTTTTTATCTGACGGACCCCAGCTCTCCAAGGGGCGGGGCATGTCCGGCTGCACTCGGCCAATCAGAGCAGAGTGGGAGGTTCCTTCTGTAGTGTGTGAATTGGGCGTCTGCATTGCTGCTGCAGGTCCAACTAGATGCTTTTTAGACCATAAAACATGCCTTTTTTTAAGAAAATAGGGCAAAATAGAAGAAATAATGAAAAGTAACCTCCATATGCTTTTAGCTTGTGGTCTACTTTATATTAATTTGTCATCTTTACGCTCTATGGTAAATATGATTTTTATTTAAATCAGAGTTAAGGGGAGGAAAAAAAGTCCAGTGTTATTATAAAAATGACAAAAAATGCAAAAACAAACACATGCAAATGTGTTGAGCAGAACTTTTGTTTTTTCTCTCTCTCTCTTTCTCTCTGTGATTAATTTTCTCACAACCTCCCAAATTTATCTCGTGACCTTTCGGAGGAGGCCAACAGCGCTGAGTTGTATCCAAAGCAAATAAAAGCAGCGCCACCACGACTAGCCAAAACAGGAAAAAAACCCTACTAAAACAATGATGCATCAGAATAAATAATCTAATAATGTCCAATTTGAAATATTTTTCTACTGTTAATTTCAGAATATTAGTATATTACTAAAGAATCCATAAAATAAGGTATTATGATAAATGTCATGTTTAAACACTGTGTGTTGTCCCAGCTGAGGTCACAGCTCCTGCCAGCCTGAGCGCGGAGGCGGGCGCCTCGCTGCTGCTGGGCTGCAACATCACCGTGGCGACGGGCAGCACCATCCACCAGGTGCGCTGGCTGGACCAGCACGGTGAGACCCTGCTCGCGTACGAGCTGCCGGCACCAGTGCGCATCAGCCTCCAGCTGCAAGGCGTGCTGCTCGCTGCGGCGCCCCCGGACGGCAGCTACATGACCATCGTGGCCGTGCGGCTCCAGGACGAGGGCTGCTACCACTGCGTCTTCGATGTCTTCCCCGGCGGGCAGCAAAGGGGACAGACGTGCGTCGCCGTCACTGGTAAAGGCCAGCAAATGTCTGCGTTCTCCGCCTTATATAAGCAGTTTAAATCAGCCAATCAGAGAAGAGCCTCGTTAATATTGACGAGATGAACACAAACAGCCTGTTTTTCCTATGAAAGGTGACTTTTGTTTCTTAAAACCACAAATATATCTTGGTGGCGATATCACAACTTTAAATAAAACACTAGAAAAATTTACAATACTGGACCTTTAAATAAATTAAATACATCATTTTCAGAATTTGAGTGAACTACAGATTGATTTGAGACAGGAAGTCGTCTCAAGGCTCAAGTCTGTGGTGGAGAAAGCGAACCCACCCAGCTACCCATTAACATCCTGTTGTTCCCGTTAACCACACACACACACACACACACACACACACACACACACACATTTATTACTCCTTATGCACCCTGTTCCTGCTTGTTTTTATTGTAAATGGGTCAGTAACAAATCAGTTGGCAAGATGAGGAAGTCAATAACTTTTTACAGTTCTAAGAAACATTCATCAGGTTTCTCAAAATGTACATTTTGTTTTCATGTTTAAAAGTCCATTTGTACCATTTATTTTTTCATAAAATCTCACATGGTGTAACTGAAAAAGAATGATAAATTCCAAATATGCAATCTTGAATATAAATATATATTATATCCTGCCTCTCACCTGTAATGTGCTGGGATTGGCTCCAGCAGACCATGTGACCCTAATGAGGAATAGGCAGTTGTAGAAAATGACACACTTATTTTCTATTGGATAAAAGTAAATTGGAGGAGAAAATGTATTAATTAATAAAACAAATCTGAAATCAAATAAATAAATTATGTGTAAAGGATTGATGATGGATTTGAAGGATTTGATGGTTTCATTACTCCATAATATCAGCTGTAAGTTTCTTACACTGCAAAAAAATATATTGTTTTTGGCACAATTAACTTTATATTGAATAGAAATAGATTATTTCATTGGCATTTAACTTAGATTATTTAGATTGTGACTTGATAGCACACCTACAGGGCTTCAGGTTTCAATGATAATAATGATGTTTTGACTATCCATAGAAAAGTGAGGTGGTTTGTGAGTGATTGTCGATGATTAATAGGAAACGTTTCGTTTCGTTGCAGGTAAAGTACGGCTGGAGGGAAACCAGACGGCCGTGAGCGGCAGGCCGGCCACCCTCTCCTGCCGCTACAGCCTCCCCGAGCGGGTGCAGCAGGTGCTGTGGCGGAAGACGGCCGAGCAGGGCGACACGGCCACCGTGGCGTCCTACGCCAACCGCAGCCGGCCCAGCGTGGCCGAGGCGTTCCTGGGCCGCGTGAGCCTGAGCCCGACCCTGGCCGACACGGAGCTGACCATCCGGGCCGTGCACACCGAGGACGAGGGGTGCTACACGTGCGAGTTCCACACGTACCCGGACGGCACCAAGAGCGACACGGCCTGCCTTTCTGTCTACGGTGGGTCTGGTCGATCTGTTTTATACACACAATTCGATTATTCAATTCGTTCGCTGAAGATTTACCCTAAAATGTCCTTTTTTTTGTCCAGACCGACAGTCCAAAACCCAAAGATCATCAGTTTACAATTATAGAAGACTTAAAATACCACAAAACAATCCGATTTAAGAAGCTGGAACCAGAGAATTTGGACAATTTCTTTAAAAATAACTCAAACTGATTTAGTTAGTTGGCAATAACAGTTAGCAGCTATTTGATTAATTTACTAATAATTTTTAGACATAAGAAACTGACATTTTTATTCCTTAAAATTAGGCAAGTTGTTTATTCCGTTGCCAATAATACATTAATCTACAACTATTAATTAAGAAACAACATTTAATCTAATCTATTTGTTGTTACAGATCTAATCCACAACACAAAGGTCATCTGTTTGGTCCCCTAGATACTAATAAAACAAGGAAATAATCATATTTAAGAAGCTGGAACCAGCAAATTTTGCCATTTTCTTCTCAAAAAATGACTCAAAGTGATTGATTCATTCAATCAAAGTAGTCGCAGATTAATGTAATAGTTGACAACTAATCAATTATTCGATTAATCATAGCAGCTCTAATCCAAAGATTGTCAGTTTACAGAAGTCCTATAGAAGGAAACCAGAAATCAATCAGATTTGAGATGCTGGAACTAGAGAATTTTGACATTTTCTTCATAAAGATGACTCATATCGATCAATTGACTATCAAAATAGTGGCAATTATTATTGTAATAGTTAACGAACTGATTAATTGACTGATCATTGTAGCTCTAATCCTGACTATCATATTAAAACACACAAAATGGTGAAAGCGTCCCACTTAAAGGAGTGCTGCTTGAAACAGCTCCTGAGAGGAAACGTGCGCCCCTGTGCATCCCTGATATAGCGCAGGAAAAGGAAGCGCCGTGCATAAACAAACCAGGGGGGGCGGCCCCGAGGTGCGACACTGAAGTGCATCATTAATTTACTGCTCTCCACCCGCTTTCTGCAGACCCACTGCTGGGATCGGCGTCCCTCGCCAGCGCTGATCTAATCCTCTGTCCTTTTTCTGTCCCCTGAGTGCTGCCAGAGGTGCAAATCACACTGTTAAAGCAGTGTAACCTCTGTGTGTGTGTGGGTGCATGTGTGTGTGTGTGTGTGTGTGTGTGTGTGTGTGTCGGTAGTGATAATTTTGACAGAGGGAGGGGATGTCATAGGTCATCTTGGAGAAAGGGTGATTAATTTGGTTGAAAGCCCCCGGTGATGAGTGGCCCACTGTTTCCTAGACACAAGGCCTTTCTGTGTGTGTGTGTGTGTGTGTGTGTGTGCGTGTGTGTGTGTGTGTGTGTGTGTGTGTATGTGTGTGTGCGTGCTCATACGTCTCCATGCTCCGTTTAACAAGCTTTGCTTTTGTCCAAACCAACAGAACCAAAGATCCGGAAACACACACACACACACACACGTGCACGCGCGCACACACACACACACACACACACACACAGCGTTGGGACAAGCTGATTCGGCTCTGTTCTCTGTCTGGGTTTCGTTGTTTCCAGGCCATCACAGACTGATCTGTCGAACATCTCTGTCGTCTGTGTCTGACAGGAAAAATGTTCAAATGGAAATACATCCACGCTGCAGAAGAAATTTAATGTTAAAAAGTGAAAAATATCTTCTTTTTGGTACGATTGGTCCAATGTTGAGAAGAATTATCTATTGTCATATAAATAGTCAGAATCATGACATAAAAAAGTCCACAATATGATTAAAAAAAAAGTCAAACAATTTAATCTAACTTTTAGAAAACAAGTATTTTATCAAAAATACTGAAAAAAATTCAAATAAGCAAAAATAATCTGATAATGGAATACGATAATCTTACTCAATATTAGATTAGTTGTACCAAAAACAAGACATTTCCACTTAGGATTTTATTTTTTGCAGTGTATGCTGTGGCTTCTTTTGGCTATTTTTGGCTGCATTGTGTGTGTAAGACTTGTAATTAAGACTATATTAATTATTTACTTAATTTAGACTAAATCATCAGTCGTTGTATTTGAATGTTTACTTTTATATTTGATAATATGGACTTTTTCTCAGATTTTTTTAAAAACTTGAAATAAGTGAAATTATCTAGCATAATTTAATTTTTTTTTGCAGTGTAAGGCTCATTGAACCTGGACTGGAAGGCAAGTGTCTGAATAACAATCTGTTTTCTTTTGCAGTCTTGCCCAAACCTGAGGTGACTCATGTGAGTTCACCATCGGGGGTCACGGAGGCCAACTGCACTGCCCAGTCACGGCCTGCCGCCGAGGTCACGTGGAACGTCGGCAGCGACAACCGGACCCTGGGGCCGCCCATCACGTCGGCCTACGAACAGGGCGACGGCACCACGATAGTGACGAGCACGCTGCTCTTCCCGTCGGCGCTGCTCCGCGAGCTGTCCGTCAAGTGCGTCGTGAACCACACGGGTTTGGAGAGACCGCTAACGGTGTCCCTCCACAAAAGTGGTGAGCAGCAATGTTAACATATAAGATAATAAAAAGACAGAAATATGGACCAACTTACAACAAAGAATAGCTTTATTAACTAACAGAAAAGATTTAAAGTGCATCTGAAATTTGAAAAGACTCAGTAACACACCGGTCTTTCACAGTGACGAAGTTTCACGCTTCGTCATATTTCCTCGTCTTAGCTTTGGGAGACTTTCGTTTGTCTCTTTATCTCCGTCTCTCTCCGCCTGTCTTCTCATCCCTGTTAAATATGTTTTCATGGTGTCACATGGTGTCTACACTTCATACTCATACTCTGTGCTGTATGCTCCCTGCTCACTCTCTGCCAATGAGAGCGCCACTGCCCCCTAATGTAGTGGAGGTGCCATTGCACTTTATTCTAGGTCGTAAAAAGAACTTAAAATAAAAAAAATAAAAAAGCATGTTCCCTAAGATCAAATGCACCCCCAACCGCTGATATAATACAATGTAAGGTAATATAATTCATTTTTCTATCAGTGTGAAAGGTGACCTGTGCTGATCTCTAATCAGATTAGTTCACACCAACCTTGACTTAACGGCTCTGCGCTTCCACAGAGCTTTATCCCTAACTTAAAATTCCATCGTGTGTGCCAGCAACGGGATAAGAATTAAGGACAGAGTGCCACTTAAATCAATTCACTTTGCGAATTCTGGGTCAGTCCAAGCAACCATGGCAACGTGTTTTGTCCGCCGCCACGGCAACAATGTGCTTTCTGCTTGGCTCCATTCTCCATAGCAACCAGCGGGTCATGATCATTGTGATGTTTAGACCCGACAGAAACAAAAAAGTTAAATATTTAGAATTATAAATTATATTATTAATAATTATGATAATAATAATAATAATATGGGCGACACGGTGGTGCGGTGGGTAGCACTGTCGCCTCACAGCAAGAAGGTCGCAGGTTCAAGACCGCCTTGGGCCTGGGTCTGGGACCTTTCTGTGTGGAGTTTGCATGTTCTCCCCGTGTCTGCGTGGGTTTTCACCGGGTACTCCGGTTTCCTCCCACAATACAAAACATGCTCAGGTTAATTGGTAAAACTCTAAATTGCCCATAGGTGTGAGTGTGTGTGTGAATGGTGTGTGAATGGTGTGTGTGCCCCACGATTGGCTGGCGACCATCTGGGGTGTATCCCTGCCTCTCGCCTTAACGCGCTGGGATAGGCTCCAGCAGACCCCTGCGACCCCGAAAGGGAATAAGCGGGATAGACAATGGATGGATGGATGGATAATAATAATAATAATAATAATAATAATAATAATAATAATAAAACCTTTCATACGGGAACAGCTCAACATGCTTTACTCTAAAATAAATATGAACAATATTAACACTGAGGAAAAAGAGGAATTTTAAGTAAAAAAAAATGACTTTGATCAGTTTCGTCTCAATTTTTTTTTTTTTTTAAATAAGATTAAATTTGTTGACTTTTTAATCCTTTTCTTTTTATCTCATATTATGGACTTTTTCTCTCAGAATTCAGACTTTTTATGAATCTGACATCCTTAAAAAGGACAAATTGAACTAAATACTATATATTTCCCCTAATCGTTTCATCTTCGAATTCTGACTCTATCTCACAATTTTGACTCCTACCTCATATTATTGAACTTTTATCTCATATTATGGACATTTTATCTTATAATTTAGATTTTTTTATCTCAAATTCTTTAAGAAACTTGAAATATGTCCATGTATCGTCTCCAAACGAAAGAAGAATTATCTTCCAAGGAGAGAATTCAAGATAATTCCACTTGAAATTTGACATATTGCACTTAATACAAGCTATTTCCCTGGAAAAGTGTAAAATCCTCCCTTGTGCCTTAAACATGTTCAAAATCAAACAATAACCACACTAGAAGTAAAACTATTGACCAGAACTGACTGAAAATGTCAAAAACAGGTATATTTCCCATACTTTGGTGCAGTTGAAAGGAAACTTTTGTCTTCATGTCTCGGTTATTTCAGTCCGTGGTAATCATGGCTGCTTTGATGGGCTCTTAAATCCTATAATGTCGGTGCATACTGGAAGCATTATCCCTCTCTGATGAGAAACCAGCTCACCATCCGGCATGCTCCGTCCAGATGTTGTGAACGTGTGTGTGAACTTGAGCGTAATTGTACGGTGTGTGTGTGTGTGTGTGTGTGTGTGTGTGGTGCGTTGCAGTGAGCCCGGCCCTGGTCGTCCTGCTGTCGGTGTGCGGCGTGGCCGCCATCCTCTTCCTCTGCATGTGCCTGTGCCTCTGCAAGTGCTTCATCTGCACCAGCGGTGAGTCGACCTTTGCAGGTTTAACCTTTTTTTCTTTTTGTCCAGAAAAGCGAAGTGAACAAAAAAGCAATTTAGCATGTCCTCAAAAACCACTGGAAACTCCTGTCGTCAATGTTGATTTAGCATTTTATGGCTCTGGCAGGAAAAAAGTGAATATGAAGCGTTTTTTTATCAGTTCTTGATGATCCTAACTGTTTTCAGAGTTCAGCAGGAGACTGTGGTTGTTTAGGCAGCAAATCTGAAGAAGAAGAAGAAGCAGAGCTGCATTTAAACCCTCCACTGCAAAAACTGCAATCTTGTCATTGTGTTTAGTACAATTACTCCATTATCGATTAGAATCATCATGAATTATCTTATTTCATTGTCTTTGTCTTTGTTTTTCAAATAACTTGAGATAAAATTCTGAATCTGAGTGAATCTTATTTATAAGAAAACAAGACTAAATTGACTTTATGCAATCAGAATTAAAAAATCCAAGATAATTCCACTCAATACTGGACAGAAGTTGATAAAGGAGTCCACTTATTCTCCTACACTACAAAAAGTGAAATCTTATTAGGGAAAATATATATTCATCCAATATTGAGTAGAATTATCTTGAATTATCTCATCCCATTGGCAGATAACTTCAATTTTTTTTAAGATTTTCAGATAAAAAGACAACAATTTTATCTTATTTTAGAAAAACAAGACAAACTTGACCAAAGAAAAAACTTGAAATAAGCAAAATTATCTGCCAGTGGATGAAGTTAATTCAAGATATTTAGTCTCAATATTGGACAAATTGAGTTAGAAATATTATATTTCTCTTTTTAAGATTTTATTTTCTTTTGCAGTGTATGCATTTCAAGCCCATTTTAGATCAAATGAATTTCACCCCGAAATTGTATGTATATACATAAATATATATATGGGAGTATATTCTTTTATTTATATATTTGTACCCTATAACACAAGACAAGACGCTTGCAAAGACAAACATTGAAGGAGTCATTTTCTATTAATATGTTTTACAGTTTTTGCATTGCATTTCAAAATAAAAGTCCCTAAAATAATTCCAAGGTCCATTCCTTGGTGTTCACACTATAT
This sequence comes from Eupleurogrammus muticus, assembly GCA_036785175.1. Lineage (NCBI taxonomy): Eukaryota > Metazoa > Chordata > Actinopteri > Scombriformes > Trichiuridae > Eupleurogrammus > Eupleurogrammus muticus. The sequence continues at coordinate 293,641 of JAYKQN010000024.1, read as the reverse complement.
CTGATCTGCCAATGAAATGTTCTGATAGTACCAAAAACAAGCTCATTTTTTGTAGTGTATTTCACTGAGGGATCATGGGAGTCAGCTGAATTATTTTCTTGTGCTCTGCTGCACAGGCCAAGTTTGAAGTGTCTCTTGTCGCTGTTACGGCTATGATAAACTGTTCATATTTACCCGGGTACTTGAACTCAACCAAAAATATCCTCATGTGTTATGAGCCCTTTTATGGGCAAGATAACTTCCAAGGAAAAAAAGGTGAAAAATGCATAAAACTAAAGCTGAATACAAACTACAGATTTAATTATAGAATTAAAGTCAAATGGCTGGAAAAAACTTAGACATAATCTATAATAAATGCTCTAGAATCTATGACTATGCAGATGTTAGCAGATGGAAACAAGAACATTCTCAGCGTTCCCACATCACACTGTTGTAAATTCATTTATTGCACAAGAACGGACTTTCAAAGTACTTGTGATGTCACAAGTCGTGTTCATTAAAATCAGGCTTTTCGGTGCACGTACACGGTTCTGCACAGTGCCTTGTAAAAAAAATATCTCGAAATTACTCCATTATTTAGTATAATTATCTTATTCCCTTGGTGGATAAATTAGCTTTTTGCAGATTTTTCAAAAGAAGTTTAAGATATGAGATAAAAAAAAAAGTCAAACAATTTAATCTTATTTTAGGATTTCAGGATTTAGGATCTCAAAAACCTCAAATATGAGCAAAATACAACTTGTCCACTATTGGGTTGGATACCTTATTCCACTGTTTTCTCGGCGACCTCGGCGTTCCTACGTGCTGTTTTTCTTCCTTTTGCTCGACGTGTGTTTGGCCAGGAACGCCGACGTCAGCCCAGAGCCGCTGCCAACGATAAGATTGGTGCTCGCTGTCTCCCGCTCTTTCATCGGGGCGGAGAATGTGCGACGGAGGGGAAACGGGCAAGGTTCCACGCACCGCTTTACCACTTTACCACTTTACCACTGGCCCGTCGCCAGTGGCACTCAGGGGGGGATTTGGGAAAAGGTGTTAACAGCAGGGTGGCGGCGATGACACTTCCCCTCCGCCACACCGGTGTGGAATGTTGCTGCGTGTCGAAGAAACTCGTGTTAGCAACAAACCCGTTAATTCCTCTGACGTTAATAGGCTGTCGGCTCATTTTTCAGTTCGACAAGGGGACAAATCACGTGTTCTTTAATGAGAAATAAATAGAAAAATAAAAAAAAAACTCACCAACAATGCTTCTGGTAAAAAAAAAAAATTACAGGAGTTAGTTATAAGTTATATCTGATTTTTCTTTTTTTCAGATGCTCCATGCTGCAAAAATGAAATATTAGCAAGAGAAAATATCTTGTTTTTGGTACAATTAATCCAATATTGAGTATATTTATCTTGAAATATCCTTTTCCATTGGCAGATAATTCTGCTTATTTCAATTTTGATCTTCTTTATTACAAAGCATGGACGTTTTATCTCAGAAATCTGACATCTTATCTCATATGATGTACTATATATATATATATATATATATATATATAGGGGGGGGGGTCATCATATGAGATTATGATGGACTTATATTATATTATTATATTCTGCCAATCAAATAAAATATTTCAAGATAATTCTACTCCATATTGGACTATTTTTTTTACCAAAAACAAGATACTTTAATTTTTTACAGCGTGCTGTAAGTATTTGGTATATGTGATATTTTCCCTGTTTGCATTCAGTCTGTCTGTCTCACTTAATTTTTTTGCCTGATTTTGGTCATTTTAGTCTTTTTTTTTTTTTTAATTAAATTTTAAATTAAATTTAATTAAAAAATGTTTTAATTAAATTTATTTTTTAAAATAATAATACATATTTAATTATATATATGAATAATACTTTTTTAATTTAAATAATTTTAAAAATTGTTTATCCTAATTTTGTCCTTTTATCTCATATTATGGACTTTGCATCTCGCATACAATCTCAATATTGGACTAATGGTGTTAAATACAGTATCTATCCCCTTTGGTAATTTTTTGCAGTGTAGAGCTGTGATTTTCCTAAATCCTTTTCCTCCTTCCTTTCCTCCCGTCCTCATCTTTCCTGGATCCAGAATAACCATCCGCCCACACGGATCACACACACAACAAAAGCCTCAATCATGCAGTTGATTTAAGAATTCTTTTTCACTCACGAGAACAGTCTAGACTCTCGAGTACATGTTTTGCATGTGATTAATATAGATTTCTGTTGGACCAGGACTCTTTGCTTGGAGTTCTGTGGTCAAACGCTGGCATTCTCCGAAGAGATCGCAGCTGCAAAAATAGATTTTCTCAGCGAACAAATTTCCTGTTTGCATGAAACTCCGTTTTGCCAAAAATGTCTCCAACTCTGGTTCCTGTGCAGAATAACAAGTGCTGCTTGTGCGGAGCCAGCAGCCAAAAAAAGGGGAAAAAAGAGCATTTTCTCCCAGCTAACGCCTGGAATTGTGCAAGAATGAGGCAGACAGTAGAGGCCTTGAAGAGGGCTGAACGCCTGCCCAGTTTATACCCCCCCCCTTCCACACACACACACACACACACACATACAGTATTTCTGCAGTTCATAGTCTTGGCTGGGCCGACATGGACCGGCGAACACCAGCTTTTACCGAGATGGGGGTCAGCTTAGAGATCTGGGATGAGTCCAGGACCCAGATGGAATCCCACGCCCTCTGTTCTGATTCAGAGCTTGAAAACACAATTGATTATTCTCTGATGTGAGAATAAAGTCCAAAAAATCACTGTTTGTGAATATTTGCAGATGTTCTTTCATGGCGTTAATATCCTGTGACAAAACAAGGCATTTAAATATGTCAGCTTGGATTTTGTGTTGTTAAAAATCTACATGTTTATGAGGTTGTGAAAAACCCAGTCTACCGCTTCTACACTGCTAAAAATGTAATCATAACAAGTGAAAATGCCTTATATATTTGGTATTATCAGTCTAATATTGAGTAGAATTATCTTGAATTATTATTTTTGTTACCACAATGGCAGAGCATTATATGTATTTTAGGTTTTTTAAAGAATACAAGATATGAGATTCTGGGCCGTACAAATACATTGAATTGAAATTTAATATCAGCTGATGTATATATATTAAATCATATGATAAGAAGACAAGACAAAAATGACCAAAATCAACACAAAAACTTAATTTAAATCCATTAAATTAAATTAAAGCTACATTATCTGCAATGCAATACGACATTTCAACATAATTCTAATAATTTTGGACTAATTGTACCGAAAAACAAGATATTCTGATATTGTACTTTCTGTTTCTGCATCATTTAGGTGATTTTAATGCACTTTACACAAATTTTATCAGGGGGAAATGTATTTCATTTCATACAATTAGTCAAGTATTGAGTAGAATTACCTAATAATCATAATGTAATAATTAGGTATAATATAATATAATAATAATTATAAGTACATAATTATCTCATTCCAATCCATTGGCAGATAATTTTACTTATTTCAAGTTTCATAGGTTGTGACCTGAAGTCAGAAAAAGATTTTTTGAAAAAAGTCCATTATATGAGACAAAAAGGAAAAAATTAAGATTCAGAAGAAAGTCAAACAATAGATTAATTATACCAAAAACAAGATATTTTTAAATTATTAAGATTGTTTTTTCACAATGAGGTAAGAGAATGATTTCGGTGCTTTTTTTTTTCACCGTACCAGCACTTTAATTCATTGCTGCTCCATAGTCAAAACACATTTATTTATTATACTCACAGTAAAATGCACGTTGTATTTTGGACATGATCTGAGCTCAGGTCCGTGTTCGTGCTGATTGGGACGTAACGCGGCAGTAAAACTGTCCCACGAAACACAATGGAACATCAGCCAGTGACGAGCAGGAAGCGTGCCGCAGCCGCCCGGAGGGGAAACGCATATTTCAAGCGTCCGCGTGGTTGTTCGGAGCAAAACCAAGCGTTTTGGGTTTTTTTTTTTTTTAAAAAGAGTTGTGATGTCTGGAGGCCCTTGTCAAACCACCAGTAGGCTTTTAGTGGTCTCCTCTGGACCGGTGGGCGTAATCCAGCCCCCGGGGTTGGAGGCCTGAGGTCGTTCCAGTAAAAACAGCCCAGTGTGATTTTTGGCGTGGCCCTGGTGGAGAAGTCCAAGACGTAGGAACTCAACATTTATGTTTTTTTGTGTTCATTAACGCCATGTTTTTAGTGGCACAATTCAAGCAGTGACACCACAGGAAGTAGCCTATTCATTAACTTGGTTCAATTAAATCATCTGTCAATAGAATAATATCAATCAACTCAATATTAGACTTTTTGTACCAAAAATAGTGTATTTATACTTTCAAAAATGGAAAAAATTTCATTTTTTACAGTACAGAACTAAGTGTAACACTGCAAAAAATGAAATCTTAACAAGTGAAAATATCTTGTTTATTGGTACAATTAGTCCTATATTGAGTACAAATATCTTGAAATGTTCCATTCCATTGGAATTATTATTAATTATTTCAAGTTCATTTCAACTTTTTTTTAGATTTTTCTTGTCTTAAAGTTTATCTTTTAATCTCAAGAGTTGATATAAGAAAACATTTCCATGCATTGCAAACACATTCCTGCTTCACATGTGTGTAAATTGACAAGAACTGACCTCGAAGTACTTGTGATGTCACAAAGTGTGTTAAAATTAGGCTTCTCAGGGAAGAGCAGAGAAAGTTTCTATTTTTGGCACAAGAATGTTGAATAGAAATGTCATTCATGAACTAAAAAGTCAAACATGACTTTTTTTTTTTTTGTCACCCACCTCCACATTCCTCACGTTGCTGCCACATGTGTCGTTGGGTGTGGCGGCGTAAGGAATTCCTGCAGCGTTTCATTATTTCGTGCGTGCGGTCTTCTGGTTCTGAGTGGGTGGTTTTTGGGAACCATACGGACATGCATGGACACGGTATTGTGTGGGTTACACTGTATGTCAAGTAAAGACAGTTTTGGAATTGGACATTTCAGGAAAATTCGATTCAATATTGGAGTAATTGTGCCAAAAACAAGCTGTATTTCTTGTTAAGATTTATTTTTGCAGTCTCTACAAGTATAGTATAATTATCTAGAAATATCTTATTCTTTTGGCAGATAATTTTTATAAGAAAGAGTCTGAGTTAAAAAGTATCTGCTAATGGAATTCTAAGATATTTTCACTCATTTTTTGCAGTGGAAATAAAAACCTAAAATAGACAACACTGCAAAAAATGTGTCTTAACATTGACAGTGAAAATGTTTAAGTAAAATTCCATTGTTTTTCCGACAATTTGCAATAAATAATCCTTAATATGAGAAGAATATGAGGAACTGGGAGTGATTATACTACTCAATATTGGACTGATTGTACCAAAAACAAGATATTTTTACTTAATAAGATTGAATTGTTTGCAGTGTGGAGTAATGGAACCTCAGTGACTTTTTATCCAGTTCTCACCTATGTTTTTTCTACCTTATGCTTGATTACATCTTGTTTGTGCTTTAATTTAAAGATTTTATTTTTTGCAGTGAACTGCCACTGAATATTTGCCACTTTTCATTCAATTCATTTTTGCACTGTATATTTAATCCATAATGATTTGGGTTTTATTGATGAGTGAAACAATGAGCTGAGGGCACATTATGGGAGAGATTCTCATGTTAATTTTCTCTTTTTTTGTGAATATGTTTGTATATTTCCTGTATATTTCCATCATTGAAAAGTTAGGAAAACTAGGAACATGCAGACTAAGGAAGGAGAAGAACTGGATCTATGTGACTTAGGTGAAACCGGGGAAAAGAACCATGAAATATTCCGCTCGTTTAACTGTCCGTCGCTCTTTCTCTCTCTTGTTTGTCCAGACTGATTCGGATCCCTGCTGCTTTGATGCGGGTCCAGCGGGTCGCGGGCCCTGACCTGCCTGGTTCCGGGCCCTGATCAGCCCGGCGTGCAGAGGACGGGAACAGAGCTTCCACAGAGCTGAGCCCACACACACACTATCGGGGACATGGAATCACTTCGACAAAAAAAAAAAAAAAAAACATCTTTATTTAATGCTAGAAATCACTGTAGATAATTTGCTCTGAATTTACAACAAAGGACGGAGGCCTTTATTGAATCAGCATGTTGGAGAATTCAGCAGAGATAACCAATATTAGACCTAGGAAGGTAATTTGATGAATTATACTCGTGTCTAGGGGCTGAGACATGTAGCTGGAGAACAGCTTGTTTAGTTGAACTTGACTTTTTAATTAATTAATTGATAGGAAGAAAATGTCTAGATTTAACCTACAGCTGAAGTTAGTGAACTGCCTTTTTTTTTTGTTAACAAAATTCGCTGTATATCACTTTTTTCTGTGGCGTCTGTTGAGAAAAAAATCCAAAACCAAATGGGAGAAATTTATATTTTTAAATTCTTTTATTTCATAATTGTGCCCACTCGTTTTCCAACTTAACAGATGTACAAGTTCTGGCGGTCGCACTGGGCCTGATAGCTTCCTGCTACTCTGAACAACGCTTTCAAGCTAACGTTACCGTCTTAGCTAACTCACAAAACAAGACTACATCACGTGTTCCGCACCTTAGCTTGTAAACGAATCGCGAACAACCGTTTTGGGGAAAAAAGTGTGCTGCTACGTCAGATTAGCTAATTACCTATTTAGCTGCAAAGCGTCAAACTGCCTGCTCATGCAATTTATAAGCCGTTTGATGCTAATTTTCTGGTTTTGCAAACTGTAACGGTGCATTCAGGTCTGATTCATTTCTATGTAAAAAAAAAAACAGAAAAGGTGAGGAAAGACGTGTGTGTGTGTGTGGACAGGAAGGACGATTAAACGCAGCCAATTAAAACTACAGGAAAGTCAGGGTGGGACTGACAGTTTAAGGGAAGAAGGATATATATAAAATTTAGCTGCTGGGTCATAGTTGACCTGTGACCTTCATGGTCTCTGACGTTGGTGTGAATGAACCCTGCAGGAATCACCGTTTTCATGCGTGTGTGTGACAGACGTTGAAGGAAAGAGGGTGTGTGTATGTGTCTTAAAAATAGCTGTATTTATAAGCATTGTTGTACAGTATTAGTGTTTCATAACTCACACAGCACAAGTGGTAGAATATAACTTTTATATTTAAAAGCTTGCGAAAACACCTTATAGTTTTATATTATCTCCTATGTACAGTATGTTTTATTTTGCAGAAAATCTCTTTAAGGAAACAAAAGAAGTATTTCTAATAAGTAATCTAAACACTTTACAGTCTAAACAGTCATTTACAGTATATGTATATAAAGATGAGGTTTACATTTTAATAAATCACAGAACATAGATATGGGATATTAAAGCTGCTGTCTGTCTAAGACAGTGAGTTACATCAGTGTTTCTGTTTTGAGTGTGTGTGTGTGTGTGTGTGGTCACTTTTCATGTCTGTAAAGTTTCCTTAAATGAGTGGAGACAAATAAAATCTGAATCTTTATCTTCTCTTGTTTTATTGCTTTATTTTATTGAAGATCTGTTCTTTTTTTTTTTTACATGAAAAGCTCCAATTCCCCCGATTCTGACTCTCAAACATGTTTATTTATTTTTTTTTGACATTGTTGTTGGTGCAGACTGTGGGTGGTACAGCAGGTTGCACAATAGAAACCCCATTTCCTCCTGCAACCCACTCAAGTGACTTCACTCTTTCTTTCTGGACTCCTTGGCATTTAAGTCTCTGACTAAGCAATGCAAAATATCTCAAGATCAAAATAGCTCACACCCAGTTTCCAGTGTTGTTCCAGGTATTATGAGTCAGAGTCAGTGGTAATGTATGTGATTTAAAATTAATGCTTTAATACTTTTTGTGTCCTCAGGAAAATTAAGATAGAAATTATAAGATCCTGTTTTGGTGCCGTTCTTTCCAAAAACGCCTTTTTTAATGTCAAGCAAAGATATTTTCTCCTTCCGCAAGCTTCACAAAAGCAGGAAACGGACAGTTTGTTCCACTGAGGTGTCGAGCGGCACTGGAAATATTTGTTTTTGATCGTCCGCAGCGATACGGCCGTCATTAAAGCAAATAATCTGACTAATAATACAAACATGGAGGCTTATCAAGGGGAAACGCTCTGCTGAACAATACTGGCCTTCATGTTCAAATATTTTGTCATATGGGTCATTGTGATGATATATTGTTATATTGTGTTGTATTATTAACCGTATGGTATCAAATCGTAATTACACATATCTTATGTCTTATGCTTTGGTTTATTATATTGTATTATATAACAGCAAGGTCATATTATTTGACATATAGTAAATGGTGATACTTGGTTATATTATAGAAACTTACATCATGTTCTGACATATAAATGTATTGAGATTCATATATTTATATATGTATATATATTTATTATATGTTTCTCTTTGCACATATATATATATATAGAGAGAGAGAGACCTAATTATTTACCCTTTTCCTTACATTATTATGCTACGCTATTTCTCTTTACACTATTATTGCATTATTTTAGAATTATTATGTTATACCAATGGATGAGATAACAAACTTATTACAGCGTTAATATAGCTGCATGTTAAATTATGATGGACTAACACTTGTCTGAAATATTTTTATGTGAAAAATCAGAAGAGGAGTCTGTAATTTGCAGTTTTTTTTGGCTTTTCAACCACTAGGTGGCATCATTGATTCATTTCTGTAATGCAAACCAAGAGGAATCTTTCAGCAAACCTCTCTACCTGCATGCATCACTTTTTGGGGGGCGAGGAAGGGTGTGGGGTGTCAAGATAATTGTGTGTGTGTGTGTGTGTGTGTTTTAGCACTTTCACAACCACAGAGTGAAAACACAAGGCCAGGGCTTCCTATTCACTTTCCACTCTTACTACCTGCTCAGTTTGCAATCGTTTAGCTGTGATTTCGCAATTTTCTTGACGAAGCCTGTTCTTAATTTAAATGTGACGTCACTGCATGACCCTTACGAAAATTAACCATGGTTTTACCATGGGAAATACCGTGGTTTTACCATGGTTTCTGGTTAACCATGGTTCTCATGGTTTTTTGGGTCATGGTTTACCATGGTTAAACCATGGTCATAAACCATACTATAACCATGGTTTTACCATGGGAAATACCGTGGTTTTACCATGGTTTCTGGTTAACCATGGTTCTCATGGTTTTTTGGGTCATGGTTTACCATGGTTAAACCATGGTCATAAACCATACTATAACCATGGTTTTACCATGGGAAATACCGTGGTTTTACCATGGTTTCTGGTTAACCATGGTTCTCATGGTTTTTTGGGTCATGGTTTACCATGGTTAAACCATGGTCATAAACCATACTATAACCATGGTTTTACCATGGGAAATACCGTGGTTTTACCATGGTTTCTGGTTAACCATGGTTCTCATGGTTTTTTGGGTCATGGTTTACCATGGTTAAACCATGGTCATAAACCATACTATAACCATGGTTTTACCATGGGAAATACCGTGGTTTTACCATGGTTTCTGGTTAACCATGGTTCTCATGGTTTTTTGGGTCATGGTTTACCATGGTTAAACCATGGTCATAAACCATACTATAACCATGGTTTTACCATGGGAAATACCGTGGTTTTACCATGGTTTCTGGTTAACCATGGTTCTCATGGTTTTTTGGGTCATGGTTTACCATGGTTAAACCATGGTCATAAACCATACTATAACCATGGTTTTACCATGGTTCAATTACCATGGTTTATTCTACCATGGTTTTTTTTTTTACCATGGTTTATTCTGTCTGGTTTTTACCACGGGATTTAAAAACCATAGTTTTTACTTACCATGGTTTTGTAGTTTCCCTATTTACCTATTTTACAAAAATGTCATGCAATCACATCAAACAATAAATAGCCTATTCTAACAATTTTTAAACAAATTAATACCATCCGCTTTATGATTTTATCTGGATACCATAAAAACAGGAGAACTGTTAAGTTTATTTATTTATTTATTTAAATGACCGTAATTGTGTGTGTTTGTGTGTGTGTGTGTTATTGTATCACATCAACACGATGAGCGTCAATCCTAGGTAAAGGAGAGGGGAACAGAAAGACAGACATAAAATACATTAGTGATTGCTTGCAGGAGTAATTGCACAATTTTTCTGTTGTGTGTGTGTGTGTTTGCATTCATTTCTCAACTTACTTCTTGAACACCTTGCTCTCGTTACTAAGCTTGTTTCTGATGGCTCCTCGCAGAGTGGCCACATCCGCTCCAGGGAATTTCTGAAGTGCGTAGTCTGCAAAGGAATTTCACAAATTAGTATTAAACAGACTTTAGGCAGATGTGAGAAAAAAGCTGTAATTTAGAAAGCTGGAAGTGTTGTGTCTTAATTTACAGCATTTTTCACACACCTGCTTAACATCCTCCATGGTGAATATTTATGCTATTGTTAAGTTAAACAACTGAAAACCGCAAGTTGTCTGAATAGTACAGCCGATTGGACAAACAAGATGGGCACTTACCAAATATGGCATTGAGTACGTTGGGAGGCAAAGGAGGCTTTACAGCCTCTTTGTCACTGCCCTTTTGCCCCGTCAAGGACATTGTGGCCAGCTCCCTTCTGGTGTAAAGGACGGACAGGAGGTCGCAGACGAGCTTTGATGGACTGCCGTGGTTGCACCTCATGACCTTTGTTCTGTTAACCACAATGCCTTCCCCAATGACCATCTAAAAAATAATAGGGTGTTTGTGTGTGCGTTGGGGGGGGGGGGGGGGGGGGGGTCACAAAAATTGAAAGGAATACATTTATTTAGTGCTCTTTCCACTCCTTCAAGCATTCACCCATTACCCACATACAGTGCAAACTGATATTGAGTACAACCCTTTTGAACAATATTTCAATTAGCCAACAAGTTATTTCCAAAATGTGCATAGTAAGTTTCATCATCTTTTGAGCTAACAACAGAGAGGTCAGGTTGATAACTGACCTATTCGTCATTTTTTTTTTTTTAATTATGGTGGGGCACAATTGGGAACACCCCTATGTTAAAATCTCATAAATGGATGAGGGGATCATGATCTCAGTTTGCACTGTACATTGCTGCAGACAGCAAACAGTTCTTTACTTCATTATCAAGCTTCATTATCCATTGGAAAATATTGAATAACATAGTGCCAAGCCCTTCACTTACATCATCACTTGAAGGGTCCTGGGTCTGGCCGGCTGTGAGTGGGGCACTCTGCAGAGGCTGGCTGGCTGGTGGGGCACAGGCTTTCAGCATATTTTTTAGATCTAAAAGAAATCAGAAATAGCACCATGCAGAGAAATCAGGAAACTGGTGAGGAGATACACCGCATGTTGCAGGTAGTGGGGGGAACAGTTTAAATTTATCCATCACACATAGTAGCTTATGCATTTCCAGCACTGACAAACGAATAAAATCTTGAAATACATAATGCCATTAAATAAACTGTTGCTAACAGCAAGCCAAAAATCAAAGCTGCCACAGCTGCATTGGGTGGACAAAAAATATAGGGCACCAAGTGTCCGTACAGTAGACACACATAAAGTGAAAAAATGTGACAACCAACCCCGGTCTCCCCTAGCTGTACCTTTCGCGACCAATTTTAAGGTGAAAATTATGGGACGGCATGCTAGCCAACAAGCTAACTGTTGCATATGGCGACGACTGTAGCCAACCTTGCTAAGGCTTATCTCCGCAACCCTTATGTAAAACCAACAAAATCAATACAGACATTGGAGATTTTCTTCGCATAGCTTACGTTTGACTCTCGGCAACACAACGCCAAACAGTGTTTATGTGGCCCGTGACATTTGACGGGAAGTACTAGCTCAATAGCTAACTAAAGTCATTGTGGTATGGTTGCTAAATTATCCAAATCTCAGAAGTGAAGCAGACGGAACAGGAATACTTACATTTAACCTCCTCCTGTGTGTTTCTTTTGGGACGTCGGCATCAATGTCGCCCAAATACCTTTTGTACGACCCTCGTCGTGACATGTTTGATTTCCATCCGATAGCTGCTATCGATTTCTACGTGTGTGTGACAAAAAGCGCAACTACTCTCGTGAAATGACTTCTAGCTACATTGGCTGGCGCGTGCAAAGAAGGTCCGAACTTGTAATGTTTGAATTTTACCGTTGGGGGTAGCAGCCAATTCGCTAGTTGGTCACATAAGTTGGTCATAGCATAATGGCAGTGTCAGCAGAGTACGGTCTTTTCAGTTTTTTTGAGGAGAATACATTGGGCGTGGGGCCATTAAGTTTGGTCCGTTTACGTGGCACCCAAGTGCGACCCAATACATTGACCAAAAATATTTGGGACAAGGAGACGGAGGTACCCTTACGAAAATTCACTGTGGTTTATTATGGTTTTCATGCAGTAACCATGGTTTCACTGTGGTACCTCATAGTGATTACAAGTACTATTTTCCTGCCCATAGTATATCATGGTTTCACTGTGGTACCTCATAGTTATTACAAGTACTATGGTCCTGTCCATAATACACCATGGTTTCACTGTGGTACCTCATAATTATTACAAGCATGCTTATAGTATTACCAGTAGTTACTATAAAGTACTATGGGTAAACCATAGTGCTACCATGGTTGGTTCATAGTTTTTAGAAAAACTATGAAATACCATGGTTTTACCGTAGTGCTACCATGGTTGGTTCATAGTTTTTAGAAAAACTATGAAATACCACGGTTTTACCATGGACAAACCATAGTAATACTATGGTTGGTTCATGGTACTTCCAAAAACCATGGTAGAACCATGGTTACTACATAAAAACCATAGTATAACCATGGTTACCACAAAAAAACCATGGTAAACCATAGTAGATTTTTGTAAGGGGATTCATCTGAAAGGTCAATCGGGTTGAAAGTGTAAAGTTGCATGCTATTTCATGAATTAACCTTGTCCCCCGTCTTCTCTTACTCAGCGGATGCTGAGGCCTTTATGAAAACGGCTTTTTCCTGACTAACAGCGGTTTACAGACACGGGATGATTCTTTTTGACCTTCAAATTAAAATTTTCACAGGTGCTCAGTTCACTTTTTTTTCCTTTTTCAGACTGTCACGGACCCGGTTTCAGTTCCGAACCGAAACGTCTCGTTTCCTGGATCCAATCGGGGGAACAATGTGAATCTCGTGACATCGGCCTCACAGATTAAAACGTCCCCTTCAAAAAAAGTAAAGGTGGCTCATTCCTCACTGTTTGTTATTTGTAGCTTGGACTGGATTTCAGTACAGTATCCAGATTATAGATTAGAATTAAATTCTTCAGAATCACACCACATGAAAGCATGACACACGACAGACGCTCCTTGATTTAAAGACAGATGTTCATTTTCTTTCTTTTTAAAGGGAACAGCAGAAAATTGTGATTCATTCAAGTTTCAGATGGAATATGAGCTGGAATCTGGTGACTAATAATGTTATATGGCATTGTTCAGACACAGTCACATAACACTGTGGTTTAATTCTGCTTCCTGTTCGTCAATCTGAAGATACAGTACTGAGAGAAAGACAAGCTCAACACAAAACGACAGGTATCTGATCCGGATGTCTGCACAAAGACAGTTATGTGCAGAGGAAGCAAAACTATTCATGTGCAAACTTTACATTCTGCACACACACACACACATCATTGCGGTTTTAAGGTAATATCACTTCTCTTTTATTTGATTTATTTACAGGAATTCACAGAAATGATTGATTAACCCCCACCGGGAAACACATTGTGAATAAATTGATCACACAACAGATCCCTACAAACTAGGCCTGCAGCTGAAAGTCAATCAATCTTTTAGGTATTGAAATAATTAATTGATTAGTCGTTTGGTTCATTAAATGGAGTCAAATGTTGATCGCGTTATTGTTTAAATATCTTATTTCATTGGCAGATAATTTTGCTTTTTTTTCTTGATTCTTGTAAATTCATCCTTGTTATCTTCAAACAAGATCAACTTCTTCCTTCCTGTTATTTTCACTAAATCTCATACTACTTTATCTCAAATTCTTTGAAAAACTTGAAATAATCAGAATATTGCCATTCAATGTTGTATTAATTATACTGATCACAATGTATTTTCCCTTGATAGGATTTAATCTTTTTGCAGTGTCAAACAAGTGAATTTAACCAAAAAAAAGTCTCACAATATATGAACTGCCATCACTTTTCCAGAAGAGAAAAAAATGCAATTGTCGAAAAACATGCCACAGTGAAACAGGAGTGAAAACGTAAGAGGTAGACAGAGCAGATGATGAAGTTGTCCGACGTCACTGAAACACGTTGCTGTAGATGTGCTCTTCTGCGTAGTTTTCGTAAACTTGCGTGGAGGCGGACTCGAGGTCGGCTCCTCCTCCTCCTGCAGGCCTCCCACCTGGCCTGGTCCGGCATTTACTTTTACACCCACGCTTCGATGCGAAAATGATGGTCGTCACCATGACGATGGACGCCTCGGCGACAATGAAACGGTAGACGTGTAAACAAAAAGGGTCGCTGGTTGTCGTGCTCTCTGCAAGACAATTAATAATAATAATAAAAATAATTATTATTAGTCAGTGTACCAGTGGTGGAAAGTTTTAAAATTTGTGTAATAGCTGCTTTATAAAGTTAACGATTATAAATAGAATAATTTGTCTATAAATTGTTATGAGTACCTCTGCATAACACTGTGTCCTTATTAACGTAAAAGAGAATAAAAAAATAAATAAATATGGACCAACTTACAACAAAGAATAACTTCATTAACTAACAGAAAAGATTTAAAGTGCATCTGAAATGACAAAAATAAAATTAATTCCTTAATTAAACATTTCTGACTGACCATGTCAAACCATATGATACTAAAAAATAAAACTACATAAATGGTCTTATCAGTGATTGTGGTGTAATGTCTTTAATGTCTCTGTCTCCAACATTTCAGACTCAGTAACACACCGGTCTTTCACAGTGAACCAAGCGCTACAGACGCTTCGTCATATTTCCTCGTCTTAGCTTTGGGAGACTTTCGTTTGTCTCTTTATCTCCGTCTCTCTCCGCCTGTCTTCTCATCCCTGTTAAATATGTTTTCATGGTGTCTACACTTCATACTCATACTCTGTGCTGTATGCTCCCTGCTCACACTCTGCCAATGAGAGCGCCACTGCCCCCTAATGTAGTGGCGGTGCAATTGCACTTTATTCTAGGACAGTAAAAAAACATAAATAAAAAGCATGTTCCATGAGGTCTAACAAACCCACCACTATTTGAGAACCACTGCATTAGTCCAAAATCGAGTAGTATTACCTTGATCTACATTATATTGCCAAAAAGTGTTTGGCCACCCATCCAAATGATCTGAATTAGGTGTTCTAATCACTTGGCTCTGCCAAAGGTGTATTAATGAAACAGCCATGAAGCGGTAGGCCATGTAAACTGTTGGTGGATGCTGAAGCTCAAAGAGGTCGCTGCACAGTTGCTACAGAGCTCCAAGCTTAATATGACCTTCAAATTAGCAGCGGAGATCTTCATGGAGTCCAATGCAAAGCGTTGGATGCAGTGGTGTAAAGTATATCGCCACTGGACTCTCTTTTTTTTCTTTCTGCTTTTTTCAAGTTTGACTTTGTTTAGTGGCTTAGAATGCGGCCGCCTACCGTTTAACGTCAACCTGATGACGTGACTCACGACCCCCCATCCGTGGAGCAGGTACTGACACTGATACAGACCCGAGTCGTTGCCCAGGACGCGTTCAAACACCAAAAACGACGTCCCGACCGAAGGGCCCAGACATTCCCACTCTGATTTGACGTGAGCCGAATGCACGGCCTCCGCGCGTTCTCCGATTTTGTACCAGGAGACGTTCCGCGGTGAATCGCCGCAGAACCTCAAGGTGCAGTTGATGCGAAGCTTTTCACCGACCAACGCTTTATAAATCGTGTTAGGATGAACTGTGATTTCTGGGAGGCAGACGTGACTTTCACCTGCAAGATAAAAAAAAATAAATAAAAATAAAACACCAGCTGGAATCAGATTTTGAATCATCTGATTCCATTAGCAAATGATTTTGATTATTTCTAAGGGAAACAGGTGGGAAAAAAAAGGAAGATTTCACTTTATTGCATTCACTTTGGAATATTTCTGGGAGAGAGGAACTTTGCCTGTGAAATGCATTACACATATTAAAAGGCAGTTAGAATGATAGAGAACAGAATTAGTTAAAAGTGATGATAAAAGTGGTGTTTTAAGCTGAAACAAATCCAGGTCATCTTTTTCAGTAGCTTGTGGTTTCTGTTAAACTCACATTGACAAAATGTTTTAGTTTGTTCTGGAGCAACAGTTCAGCTCTTTATAGAGATTTGATGTGAGAGTTGAATAAAAGTAAAGAAAATCTCAATTTAAGGGGGGGGGGGAATTACATCTCAAACAACTACTATATATATATATATATATAGTATTTTATACATTTTCTTAAAAAAATGTTTTTAATTTTAATTTTTACCCTGCAAAAAAATAAAATCTTATCGGGGAAAAATATATTTTATAATATGTTTTGTACAGTTAGTCTAATTTTAAGTAGAATTATCTTTAAGTGCCTTGTTCCATTGGAAGATAACTTAACTTATTTCAAGTTTTTCAAAACCTTTGAGATAAAAATTCACAATATGCAATATAAGAGACAACGTTAGGATAAAAAAAAAAAAGTTAAATAATTTAAACTTAGTAAACAAGACTAATGGAAAAGATATTTTACTCACTATTGGACTACTTGTACCAACAACAAGATGTTTTAACTGATTTATTTATTTTACTGATGGAAATACAATACAATTAATGCAATTTTGAGAGATATTTTGAATTATATTGTTTAATTGGCAGATATTAAGAAGATATTTCAGGATACCGAGTATTAGAGTTACTTTCCACTACTGATTATGGACATTTTTCAATATATTTGCAATTAAATTGACACAAATCAAAATCACCTTCATTCATTTATTTGTTGCTGCACTGTTCACTAATATTTCTACACCTGTTTTTACATAGAGAACATTTGAAGCCTTTTTCAGTCATTATTAACACTGTGAATCATAATTTATCTGGTACATATTAGTAAATATGTTACATAGCAACACAGAAATAATAATAAAAACTGTAATAACTTACACTTAGCATCCAAAGTTAATAAAAGCAGCATGAATATGGACAGAGGACGGACGTCGACGGTGCGGCTGTTACGTCTCATGATGATAAAAGTGAAAAAAGGTAAGAAACGACTTTACTGCTGATGGAGAATAAACAGGGTAAATGACAGGTGGCTCGACCAGGCTTCCTGTTTGTGACCTGGGCCGCGACCTCAGTTCATTTCATACTGGGAAACACACACATACACACACACACACACACACACACACACACACACACACACACACACACTCTTCACATGTCTGCTTAGTATTATATTATATATAAAGGAGATATGACGCTAGGCTCATTCACATGGTGGAAAAAAGCACTGAGGGCTCAGTATTAATTTATAATCTGAATTATTATTATTATTACACATTAATACATGAAAAATGCTGTTATGAGATTGCACAGGACGATCATATTATTATCACATTCTTTAAGCAACATAATCAATAAATCAACAAGATTGTGAAACGCAGCAAAGATTTGCAGGAAGTGAAACAAAACATGATCCGAATTTATAGTTTAATCTATGGAGAAAAAAAATTCTCCAAAACAGCTGGGCATTGCACTCAAAAGAAATGTATTCAGTAAAATTAGTCCAATATTACGTAGAATTATGTTGAATTATATTATTCCACTGGCAGATGATTTGACTTCTGTTAAGTTTTTTTTTTTTTAAGAATACGAAGCCGTTTAGAAATAGCTCCTGTTGTGATGTCATAACAGGAGTGGGCGTCGCCGGTACCGGGCCACCCCCTCCTTCCTGCTGCCATTTTCCACTGTTCGGCCAATCACAACAGAGCATTGCAGCGTTTTCAGGCCTTTAGGAAACCCGGATGGCGGCGTACTCTGAACTCTCCTCCACGTGAGGCCGAGGTCGTGCGGTCGCTCTCGGCGGCAACGCGTGGTTGAGAGCGGCGTAGACCAGGGAAGGCCCCTCCCCCGCCTCCATCTCTCTCTCCTCGTGCCGCGTCACCCGTCCCGGCGGCTTGTCGGGTCGTGACGGCGGCTTCGGGTTCCGCGTCGACCTCCTGGACGGCGGGGGGGCGGGGCTTCCTCTCACCACCAGGAAGGGTTGTTCAACTATAGGGATTTCATTGTACTGGAAAGAATTTTAAAAAAGAAACAGTGAAATGTTTGGTGGTTTAGGTTGCCCTCAGCATTACTATTTTGTTTACTATTTATATACAGTATACTATATTTTACATACATAAGGCTAGTATAGTGTACTTACTTGAATACTAAAATCCATACTTATACTAGTATATAGTTTTTTACTTGTTTCTGCCACAAAGTGTACTTATACAGTATATCTTGTATATATTATTTTGTACTAAAAACAAGTATTTAGTATACTTGAAGTTACCATTTCAGTAAACTTCTCTATACTATATTATATACAATATATATTACATACTATACTGTGTTATATAAATATATAAAAATATCATACATAAGAGGTAAACTTCATGTATACTGCCTCAGTTTTGGTATAAAAATATAAAAACTGTCTGTTTCTTACCTCATTTTTTATGTCTGTCTTTGATTTCAGGACTTTCTGGTGAAACACTTGCATGGAGATGACGGATATAATTATCACCATGACAACGACCCCCAGTACCCCAGCAGCTGGATACAGATACAGCTCTATGTCACGCAGCGGTGGGGGGGCTGCAGGAAAAAAACACACATATCTACAATGCAAAAAAATGAAGACTAAAATATCCGGTACAGTTAGTCCAATATTGTGCAGGATTAGCATTAAATGTCTTATTCCATTAGCAGATACTTTTTGCTTATTTCAAGTTTTTTTTGTCTGATTTTCTTCAAATTAATTGAAATGATTTGAATTCTTCACCCTAATGTTGTTTTTAATGGTATATGTGACGTAATGTTAATCTAGGCAATAAATATGTTTGAAGGTGCAGATTTTCTCACTTATTTCTTTCCCCATTGAATCACTGGGAGGCTCATCTTTACCTGCTAAAAGAAGGTCAGGGTCTGTTTGTATGTTTGATGGGAGGTGTGAAAAGTTCTGTCTGATGTGTTTAACCAATGAAACCTCTTAACTCACCATAGACAGATATGATGATGGTTTGGCTTATACTTCTTTCTATTTGACAGCGGTACTGACCAGAGTCGTTTTTTTGTATGTTTTCAAAGATCAGATAAGCTGTTCCCTCTAGATCACCAGACATGTTCTGCTCTGCCTTAATGCGATTGTTCCTGTTGAAATTTACAGGAACAGAGGTCGTATTGAATGTGTGCAGGAACACTATTGGTGATGAAACGTTGCAGAAAGTGAAGGGGAAGCCAATCTGGAGGTTTTCTCCAACCGTAGCATTGACTGTGCGGCGCCGCATCCTAATTGTTGAGGAACAGTTGGAATCTTCAGCTGAAGGAGGAAAAACAGACAAACACACACAAAGTGCAAATGAGAAAGTGATTCATCCGAAACAATTCATGCAGGTACAGAGAATGATGCACAACAATGACAACATGTCACTCAACAAAAAAATGTTCTTTCTACAGAAAAATGCTCAAGAGGATGTTATATAAATACAAAAAAATGCACATTAGAATTCATTACGCTTTAAATGACAATGAAAACTAATTTAGGCCTAACCCATCGCTCCAGAATAGTTTATTTAAAATTCTGTATTTCACTAAAAGGATCCTTCTACTATATCTGAAAGTTGAGGATGATCCAACAAACGGTCAGAGAGACATGAGAGGACGATGATTTATAGACAGGTAAATAGTGTTTTGTGACATTTCATTTTGTAATGAGTGGAAACACATTACAGCAGTGGGAGGAAGTGAGAGTTTAATCCCACCTCTAGTGGAGTAGAGAGAGGGGAAAGTTCGAGTTTAGACTTTATTACCTCAAACAAATTCTATATCACTTTAAAAGGTGAATTATAGTAATTATGGCGGTATTGCTTCGAATCAAGTTAAACCAATGTGGCTTTCATTGTGAAATATTACTTGATCTCCTCTTGGACCACCGAGAAATACACAAGGAAACCACAGAAAGGAACATGAGTAGACAATGTGGTTGTTAACCGTAAGAGTCATTCACAGCGTTTATAAGAATTAGGCGGCTTCCTCCTTGCCTGTTTTTTTCTGCCTTATTCCATTGGCAGATGAACATGAAATTTAGCAAAATCAGGGAATAAACTGAAATCAGATAAATTATCAGCCAGTGGAATGAGATTATTCTTTAAATCCAAATATATGAGCTGTCATCACTTATTACCAGGAGAAAAAAACATGTTTTATGTATTGTATTGTCCTATTGTAAAAAAAAAAAAAAGGTAATGGATTAGTTATAATTTAGGAATTTAGGGCACAGAGCAGGTCAAATATTTTTTTTTAATTTACCACATTATTATAGATTGTACCATATACATTTTCAGTATAGTGTATGTTTTTGTCTATATCTGATGTAACCTGCCCTAGTATAACAGGTGTAAATTAGCTTTTGGCTACAATCTGAATAATTCACATTATGTCTGACAATGTTCAATAAAATGACCCTTTAAAAAACATAAATAAATAAAAGATATAATTAGTGATTAAGCAAATTATTCCCGTCTTTAACATCGTATAATTTCTCTTCTAGTTGATGATCATAAAACTAACTGATATGAGATCATCACCTTTTGCAATTTTCATTCATTTCACGTATCCAACACATTATATTGAGAATTTGGACTTTTCTGAAAACCCTAAGATGTTTAAAATGTAGACTCCACTAGAAATCTGGGACATTGGGTAATCTCCCAGATTATCTGAGTTCTCTATTAATCACAGTCGCTCTGTGGTGTATTCAAGGTGCAATCACTATCACCATGGTTGAATGTGTTAAAATATAACAAATATCTGACTTTTTGTACCACTCCTTTGTAACCTGAGTGAGGAGGACAAACGTACCCTCAGTGTTCCAGGTGAGAAGCAGCAGGCCGAGCCAGAGGCCGAGGTTCTGCCTCATGATGGAAGGTGTCCCGCAGCCGTCCCAAGTGAGAAATGCCCCTCTGAACACATCGTTTTTTTCCTTTTTTAAAGGGTTAAACACAACGGAGAAGTGGCTGGAGTCGATGCTGCTCCATTCGCTTCCTCTTTTTGACTCTCAGGTTCACTCCCTTCCGACCTCTTGAGGTGCAGGGTGGTGGTGGGCGGTGGGGTGGTCTTTGCTTCTGCAAAACGCTGCTGAGTTTGCAGGTGAAAAGTCTCAGATTGGGTGGGGGGGGTTCCCATAGTTTCAGGTATTGGTGCTTGAATCTCCTCTGACAATTATTTATTTGAATGAAGTCTAACGCAAAGATTGCAATGATATGCATTTTAAATGTATTGTTTACAGTGACAAACCATGTTTGGCAAGATGAGAAAGTCTCAAAAAATTGTAAAATGAGTATAGTAGTTTTAAGAAGCGTTAATGTCAGTTTTTTGTCAATGCAATGCTGACGAAACCTTTAAATGTCCCGACCCACATTCCAACCGATGCAAAACTGTGTCCCTCTAAAGCTCAGAAGAAATAACCATATGCAATAAATGTCTCCATAATAGTACACAGAAGTACAAACCATATTATGAGGATTTCCGTATTTTGTACATGTATGTGTGTACTCAAGGAGGTTTACAGCCGTTTACTTAAGTACAAGTACAGAGATTTCAAATATATGAGATTACAATATCAGAAATACATTTATCTATCTATCCATGTATCTGTCTATCTATCTATCTGTCTGTCTGTCTGTCTGTCTGTCTGTCTATCTGTCTATAGATAGATGGAATTTGTTTATCTATTTATCTATTTATCTATTTATCTATTATCTATTTATTTTTTGCCGGAGCAGCAGCGCCCCCGTGTGGCCTTCAGGCTCCTTACAGTCTCCACACCGGAAGCCACTTCACTGCGTACTCTCGCGCGTTTGCCCTTTTTTTTCTCCTTTACGTGATGACGTAGCGACAGAACGTCCGCGACGGGCCGAAAATGGCGGAGTATCTGGCGTCCATTTTCGGCACAGAGAAAGACAAGTAAGTTTTCTGTAGTATTTTCTCGATGTGTTCGATTAAATGACGGGGTTTAAGGGGAAGCAAAAATGCAGCTCGTTGGTTTTTATCGCCGATAAGGCTCGGTTCGAGGCCGTTAGCGCCGGTAAAAGCCGCAGTGTAGCTCGCAGTAGCAAGAGGGAGCTAACGCTAGGCTAACGCTTTGAATGAATCTCATTAAGCTAACCTGCAGCTGTAAAATATACTTATATATTAAAAATAATATCACCAAATAAACACTGGGAGCAGAGATTGTAGGTTGATAGCTAGCTTGGTTAATTAACCAGTTTAAAGGAAGAGTTAGGATTGTTTTTGTTCCTGTAGAGCAGCAAACAGCATCCTGCACATGTTTATTCACACACACACACACACACACACACACACACAGATTTATATATATGCATATAATCACGAACCTTATAGCTCGATATCAATAATCCGAATATTATTTGAACAATAATCACCCATATAATAATAATAGCGGGTAAACACAGGTGAAGCTACTTTAAACCTTCGGGTTGTTGCCGTTTTTCATCAGAAAAGCGAAGCTTCATTCATCATTAGCTTCAGAATTTAATTCTTAATTTAACTAATTAAACCTGTGTTTACCTGCTAGTTAGTGTCAACATGGCCGACACAAATAGTCTGACTTCTTGTTATTAAAACAAAACTTTGCGTAGTTTATTTTTTTTATTTGTTGTTTTTTTTTATTTAAAATCTGTAATATAATTGGTTTTTGTACTAATGCAAAACAGTAATAATATGTGCTAGGATATGTTATTGGTTGTTAAAGACATTCCGAGTTGGAGCTTTTCAATCATATTATTGATTTTTTACATTTGTGGAAAATTTTTGGGAGTGGAAGTTTTTTATTATAGTGGCAGAAAACATGTGTGGGAAAGTTATTCAATTTGTGAGATTTTTAGATAAAAAGTTGCAGATGGTGCAAAAAAAGTTATGTTCAAAACAATTTATAGATCACTGGCGTCAAAATGGAAGTTAATTATTCTACTATATCAAATTGTTCACATTGATTTGCATTCATTAATATGAATAATTACACCTAAAAATTATTCAGAAATAGGAAAAGTGTGTTATTGTGTTGTTTTTTACCTAGATATTTGAGTATTTGACTCCTTTTAATGTATTTTTTTGATGATTAATATGCCAATACATTTCTTCTAAATTATTAAATCATATGTTTGAAAATAGTGAAAAATATAGAACAACTCTAACCAGCTCAGAATTTAGTCGTTTGCCAGTGAAACGTCACTGATAAACGCGTGCGACTCCATTCCTATTAAACTATTCCTTCTCTTCCAGGGTCAACTGTTCTTTCTATTTTAAAATCGGAGCCTGCAGACATGGAGACCGCTGCTCGAGATTGCACAACAAGCCAACCTTCAGTCAGGTAGCACCACTCCTCTGACGTTTATTTATTTGAGGTCTGAAGTCTAACGAAAGGTTTGCTCTGATATGCATTTTACATTTATTGTTTACACTGACAAATAATGTTCAGCAAGATGAGAGAGAAAAAAATTGAAAGAACACAGTTCTAAGAAGCATTTATCAGGTCTCGCAAAATTAGCCTTTGTGTT
The DNA here is from genome assembly GCA_036785175.1 of Eupleurogrammus muticus. Lineage (NCBI taxonomy): Eukaryota > Metazoa > Chordata > Actinopteri > Scombriformes > Trichiuridae > Eupleurogrammus > Eupleurogrammus muticus. Next base: position 269,777 of record JAYKQN010000024.1, on the reverse strand, counting down.
TATGTTGGTTAGCACGTGTTGGTACTTTCTGGTAACAAGATTTTAGGATTGCACCAAATAGTCAAATATACTTAATGTTAAAAGGTTTGGTTGTAACTTCCATTGTTTTTTCACTTCCTATTTCTCCACTATTTGCTTTTTCAGATGTCATGTGTTATTATTATGAACTTCCCTGATTAAGAATCTAGTTATATTTTTAGTGAAGTCACACATTTAGAGTCTCTTTAGACCTTTTTTTGGGAAAAAGACATTCTTAATGTCCTAATACCTTAATTTGGGGTTTTAGTGGATGTGTGACTCATTCTCAAGGTATCATGACTCTTCATCAACCCAAACAGGCTAAAACATGTCTTTTCTTTCCCTCCGCAGACCATCCTGATTCAAAACATCTATCGGAATCCCCAGAACAGTGCACAGACAGCCGATGCATCACGCTGTAAGTTAAAAAAATTAATAAATCGAGCGACCCTTTCCTGTGTCTTAAGAGTTCCTCTGCTCGAGTAGGCAGCTTCACAAAGCCGACTGCAGCCGTCTTCCCCCCCCCTTTTTTTCTTTTCCCCCATCTGTTCTCCAGCCATGTAAAACATGTAATCTGAGGCGTGCAGAGTCAAAACAACACAAAAGTAGTATTTGTAGAAACAGCCAGCGCTGCTGCTCCTCACAGCGTGAACCACAAACAGCTGCGGCAGCACCTCTGGCACAATGAAGGATTTTAAATCCCAAATTAAAAAAAAACATTTACTCTGCTTATTATTGATGTAGAACATTTTGTTTGACTGTTGTACCGGTCAAAACTTCTTTATCAACAACGTAGTCTGATAAGAGGCCTGATCCCGAATGACCTCGGGGATGGAAAATAACAACCGCCCTGTGCTTATTAAAGAGAAACACCAGCGTCAAGTTTATTCTACACTTGACCAAAATTTCAATCTGTTTTGGATTAATTTTCCATGCAATAGCTAATTGGGATTATGGATGATGGTAAATAATGTGGACGTTATAGTCATGTTCTGCAAGGTTGCGTCATAGCAGTCATGCCAGGGTATAAAAGTTCACTTTTGTGTTTGATTGTCTTGTTTTTAACTTCCAAAACCCTCATTATATAACGGCCTTTAAAAAAAACAGTTGGGGAAAAGGAGCAAAAATCTCAAGATGTGAAACTAAAAAAAGTGTCCATTTCTGAGATCTGAATTTCAGCTTATTCCATTACACACTCAGCTGGTATTCAACGATTTCCTGTCAGAAAAATCTCTAATCATGTTATTTTTGCTCCCCACCTCTTTCCCCTCTTGAACATTTATCTTCATAACCTTTAGAACTCTGTTGATTGTTTCCACTGTGAGTTTCCCCCTCATACCAGGACCCTCCGGCAGTGAGACCACTTTTAACGCACAGCTTCTCACTCTCCGCCCCATATAAATTTGACTTTAGCAACTTGTCTTTAAACACATTGTTTCCTGGTGATTAAAATAAATGGCCACATGCAGTTCCTCGGTTTTCTTGGCCGGACAAAAACTGTCTGAGGAAAATATGGAGGTCTTGTAATCAGAATCCTTCATTATGCTGATGTGAAACAGATGTTTTTTTTCTTTTTACAATGAAAACACTTTTTTTTGTTTCCAGTACTTGTGATTCGTTGAAGCGGGTTCCTACTAGTGCTGACCCTTCTCCACAGGATTAGTCACGACTAGTAGATCCTGACTGTCAAAATGACCTTTTGTCATTTAAAAAAAAAAAACGGAAAACGGGAGGCAGCTCTAGGTTTTAACTTTGGCTTTTGAGGCCATATGTGTCCAACAATGTGAAATGAGTTGGACACCCCTCATATAGATTAATTGTTCATGTGAAAGTATTCAGATTGTAGTTTTTCCTCTTTACATAAAAAGAAAAAGAAGCTCTCATTTTTACAGGAGGTTAAATTGGATCAGTTTTACTGGTCTGGCCCACGTGAAATCACATTAGTCTTTATGTGGCCCATGAACCAAAAATAAGTTATAGACATCTCTGGTTTAAAGTGAAACCTCATGGGAGAGAGGATTGCTTCACTAGCATCTCCCAACATACAGAATCTAAGGTCATTTATGAGTCGTATCGTTCCACGTCGCCACAGTTAGATTTTTGTGTTTTTAAAAGGTGTATTTGATTGTGTGTTTGAAGCTTTGTGTCCTGACTGTCCCTGTTTTACACCGTTAAGGTGCCGTCAGCGACGTGGAAATGCAGGAGCACTACGACGAGTTCTTCGAGGTGAGCGATCTTTGTGCCCGCCGCCCGTCTTATTTCACGTGTTGCGTGTTACGAGGTTGCGCGTCCGTGGGGCAACACGCGGCTGTCAGGATGGTAGAATGTGATCAGTCTTTGCTGACGGGGAAAGAAGCTTTTAGTGGATTCAGGAACAAATATTTGCACAGCTGCAGTGAAATGTAACAGGTGCTTTATACATGAAAACTAAACTTTTGTTAATATTTTTTTATATTTTTCTGAATTGGGACTATGTTAAGTCATTTTTTAAATCAGATTTTTCTAATTCAGTCATTTCGTAGGAAAGTAAATCTGATTTAAAAAAAACTGTCCATCCTTGTTTACTCATCTGAAAATGTAATTCAACTCATTGTAGATAGTAGGTAATGATGAAAACTGAGAGGATTGTTAACATTTCTGAAATTGATGTAATCATGAAATAAATAAAGGTTTATATCCAAACACAACCTCTAATTCAACTTTCAGTCAAATTGATCTGAGTGGTGTGACTATGATGTTTTACCCATTTAGCTGATCTGAGAGGCTGAACTCGCCAATTTCCTGATTAATAATTTTAACATTAATAAGTATTTACACCATTAACTGGTGTTTTTCTCTGATGCAGGAGGTGTTTACGGAGATGGAGGAGAAGTACGGCGAGGTGGAGGAGATGAACGTGTGTGACAACCTGGGCGACCACCTCGTCGGCAACGTCTACGTTAAGGTCTGTAAACGCGAAGGAGACACGAAACCCCGAAGGGCGACAAAAAAATTTGTTACCAGATGTTTCCTGCATTTCTGTACTCGTGTTTGTAGTTTCGTCGTGAGGAAGACGCTGAGAAAGCCGTCATGGACCTGAATAACCGCTGGTTCAACGCCCAGCCCATCCACGCAGAGCTGTCGCCCGTCACCGACTTCAGGGAAGCTTGCTGCCGCCAGTATGAAATGGGGTGAGTGGCGTTGGTTTGATGTGCTAAAATAGTTCTGCTGTGTAGATAATCATGTCACCATGTGTCAGACCCTGGAATGGAATCAGCTATTAATCAGTTTCGCATTGTCAACCCACATCTATACTTCCAGCTCTTTTTTTCTGGTTTCTCCATTCTTCTATAATAGTAAACTGATAATATGATATTTTGTTGTGATGGTAAATGGTTGTTGCGTTGGTTTATGTTCAGCACGATGTGCTGACCAGCCGTCCGAAGGAGCTAATCATTGATGCACATTCGCACACGACGAAGCAGTTTGTGGTTAGTGATGCCCAAGGACCCGTGGCCTGGAAGAGCAGAGAAGCTAAAGTTAACACTTTGACCTGTTTTTATTTTAATACCCTTTTAGTTTCTTTATTTATCCTGTTCATGTCCAAATCCTGCCTAAGGTGGGTAGATGGGTAATATCTAATTGAAACAGCAGGTTAATCTTGACCAGCTGGTTGCTTCTGATCTCCTTGTACAAAATCCTGGAACTGCATGTGTGAATTATCATCCCCCCCCCCAAAAGATAAACCTTGTCCTCACGCCATGGGCTCATCGCGTCCTTTACGAGCTCCTCTGTGATTTTCTTCTGGACACGAGGCTTGTTTACTTTGCCATCGATAGGACTGGCTTGTGTCAACAGAACAAACCGTTGATTTGCTTGGTAGTAGGCTGGCGTGCTGGCGTGCATGATATTTCCTCATGACTTTGCATGCTGTTTTCCTGCAGAGAGTGCACCCGAGGAGGTTTCTGCAACTTCATGCACCTGAAGCCCATATCGCGGGAACTCCGCAGGGAGTTGTACGGCCGCCGTAGGAAACGGTACGGAAGAATTCCCCGGTTTTAGAATTAGTAGATTGAGTAATCCCTGGCACCTAACGGATTGTCTTTTTCTCTTTCTCCTTCGCCAGGCACGGCTCCCGCTCACGTTCCAACCCGCGGGAACAACAACGGCGTTCCCGCTCCCGGGATCGACGGGGCGACCGGCGGAGCGACAGGCGGAGGTCGAGGGACCGGGAACGCTCCGGGAGATTCTGAAGAAGCCCAGACCCATCCTGACCTCCTTCTAAATCCCTCCCTCTTATTCCTAACAGTGAAGACAACGTTTTGTTTTTTTTTTCCTTATTTTTGGTGAATTGTTGGAAGTGTTTTTTCTTTTATTCCTTTTTTAAAGATGAGCTTGTGTCGCTTTCTCAATAAAACAGATTTGTATCTGCACTGGCACCATTTGAGTATCAGTTTATTCCTCATTAACTCTTTCAACAAGCAAATGCGTGTGTGTAAGAGTGAAAAAGATATGAATAAGAAAAAGGGAAGTTTTAAATTTAGAAGTGCTGACATCTGTAGCTCTGAGTGCTTTAAAAATAAGAAGTGAGCTCATAACTACTGTCTTTTTGATTCATTTAAGTTGACAGACTATATTTTACTTTACCTTCAGTCATTTCTAAAAGTTGTTACCATTTTGTTTTGGGAGCAGTGGAAAGCCCACAATTTAATACTCCAGCTTTATCCAGTTAAACATATTCATCACCCTCCAGTTTTGGATGTTTTGCATTTCTGAAACACACAGGATGTAATACCATTGTTCTGTGTGTTCCTTTTATGTTCGTATACCTTACATGATTCGGGTTAGGGTTAGGGTTATTTTTTTTTTTCATGTGTGAATGATGCAACAAAAAACGGAAGTTTGCTCAGACACCACCACTGCCTCGCTTCAATGGCAGTTTTTTTCCTTTCATAGGTAGGAGTTTGTGAATCATTTGCTTGCTTTAAGTTTAAAGAATATATCAAACATAAAGCCAAAGTGTCTCAATAGAAAAACTCACACGCTCTATTTAATCCTTTAAAGTCATTGTAAATAATTAAAAGATCACTTGGAAGAAAAATCAGTTATATGGCCATAAAAGCTATTTTTGAAATATCCCTTTATTTATCTAAAAATAGGGTGCACTTTATTTTTATGGAACATACAACAAACTGCACAATTGTTTACGATGTCACCTCTTAAGCCTCTACGTTCTTTATCATTTAAAACCATTATCAGTAATTTAAAGAAACATGGCATGAGGAAAAATAATGGATTAAAATTTCAAATTAATAGAAAATCACAGTTGTGGCATAAAAGGTTACTAATAAAATGTTTTATTTTCAAAATAAAAGCATTAATGTGGGAATAACAAACTGCACGTAAGAAAAATGTCAAACATAGCTGTCATTGAATAAAAGAAACATCACACGGAAGAGCAAAAATGGATAAAATTTTTAAAATATATAAATTGCAGCATCAAATGGCATCAATAGCTATTTTTTATGCTCGACTTTCAAAATAAAAGACATTAATTATCAGGGTATAACAAACTGCACATGAGAACAATTACGATTTAAAACATAAAATCATTGTCAGTAATTAATAGACGTGGAAGAGAACAAATAATTACAATTTCTAATGAATATAAAATTAGCTTTTATGGCATCAAAAACTATTTTTTTTAAATACGTGTCCTTTTAAATATATTTCACAATAAAAGAAAAAAATGTATTACTAATGGGGAATAACCAACTGCACGTGAGAAACGTTCAGATGTCACATGCGTGGACGCGGTGAGTGCGTGTTGGTCAATAGAAGGTAAACAGATGGAGGGGACAACCTAAACGCGACGTGTTTGTCCCGAACCCTTATTAAGAGATCCGCGCTCCGATTGGTCGGAGCGGCGACACCAGACGCCCTCGCCGCAGCCAATCGGCGACGCCGTTAAAAACTTTGCCCACGTCCTCTTTCGGCCGGCCCCACGTGCTCACTCCATCCTCGCCGGAGCTGCTGGTGTTCGGTTCGTGTCGTCGGAGTCTTCGTCTCTCTCTCTCTCTTTCTTTCTGTGGGCTGTGTGTGTGTCTAACGCAGGTTTTTCAGTCACGTTCACGTCGTCAGGTGAGTGGAAATGAACGAGTAAGAGCGTCATAAAACGAACAAATTAACCGTAACGAAGGAGAAAAAAATGCTAATTGTGATATTTAGCCGCTGTAACCGAGGCTCCGGAGCCGCTACTCTGATGCAACAACGATACTGCGCAGTAGACCTTTATCGGGATTTGGTTTCGCGCATGTATCCACATATATGCCGCATACTTTGCTATTTTTATATATTTTTTTCACGTAAAAAACAAGCCTGCTTTTATAAGGTAGTAATGTAGAGCGCTCATCCTTCATTTTAGACGTATAACGTTTTACCGTAATACTTCTATGTCCCCTGTATTTTTTGTATAGGGTAACACGGCTAGAACATACACGTCGGTGTTTATTGTGTAGTAAAGGGCTATAAAAATAATGAGAAAAATGAATCAATATTTCCTCAAAGTGAAAATTAATTGTTTCTATGCTAAGATAATTTGTTGAAGGATGAATCAGCAAATTTTAATTTGGTGACAGGCTTTTTGTCAACTCGTGCATCAACTTCCCATTTCGCCCCCCCCCCTCTTTTTTTTAATAGTCAAGGGGTCACATGTCCGAGCTGAAAGGTCATTATTAATTGCAACCCCTAACATGTGTGATGGTTGCATGTGTGTGTGTGTGTGTGTGTGCAGCGTTTACATTGTGTTTCCATGGCGAACATTCCTGCTGATCACATCATTTTCCTATGGCTGAGCGAGCGGATACCTTGGTTGTGTTTGCTGCTTACAACCATTTAAATCAAAAAAAAAAACCTCTACTTCTCTAGAGAGCACTGAACATACCACAGAGGATTAGAAATCCCATGGCTTTGAGCTGAGTCTGATAAGTTTGGAATATTCCAGGGATTTTTAATTAGTTTGGATTTTGCACTGCCAAAAGGATCAGGTGATTTTTTTTTTTTTCTCTCTTCACTATGTTTCCCTAAGTGTGGTTGGTATTTGGATTCAGGACTTAAGCGCTACGTTATTAAACACAAAAAATTGAAAAATTCTTCTTGTTAAATCCACTTGTGGGTCTTTTAACTGCCACACATAGGGCCCACGGGCTCGGTGCCGCGTGTGGTCTCCGAAGGGGGATCGCGTTACCCTGTTGACCCCGGCCCGAGGCCAACGCATACCAGCGACCCGCCCGTTTCCCACAGCAGCCGCTGCCACTTTAATTAGCAGCACGACTAACGGCAGCTTCCAAGAGAGTGGATATAAACGGGCAAGATCGTCATCTTAATCCCAGTTCGGCTGCTTGGCCGATTTACTTTCTGTTTGTGTATCAGCACATCTCAGTCTGAGAGAAAGAGAAAGAAACCTGATTTTTCAGGTGGATATGGGCCGGGCCTCCTGAGTTTTTTTTATTTATTTTTTTAATCCCCTGTTAGTGGGCGTCACCTGATGATAAGGAAGAAACCAAATTGCTGTATTTCACATATATTTGTAGTTAAAGCAGTGAAGTGTCTTTTCCCGAAGTAATATGCTCTCTTAATAACACATGAGGTGCTTAATATATCCATTTAGATAAACACAATCATGACATTTAGAAGATGAGGTGGTGTTAACACCTTTTTTACAGCCTTGATGATGAGTCACTACACATCCACTACATAACCACATTCACAAATACAGTGATCTACGGTTTTAAAAAGGGAGATGATAAGAGATACAATGCATTTTTTTGTGATTTATGACTTGCGGAATACAATTTGTAGCCTAGAATAGTCATCATGCTCATTTCCTGCAGTGATACATTTTTTCAGTGTCCTGGTGATGAATGAGTGTGCGTTTTTTTTTTTTTTTTTAGGGACGGTAAAGAGCAAGCGGAAGTAACACTAGACCTCTCACTAAGCATGATGAGGCTTATTCTTTGACGCACTAATATGACTCAGCATTATTTGGAGAGAACAGGGTTGACCAGTCTTCTATAATAAAGTTAAAGTTTTTCTCTCTTTTAAATTGGATTTTCTAATAGTGAACTTTAATTTTCTGTCGGTGGAGAAGAGAAGCTGGAGAATTTTCTCCTTTAACTGTGACTCAAATCCATTAAGTTGTTGATTAGTGTAATAGGTCATTAATAAGCTGGAGCATTTGGAGGTTTTCTTCTTGTATATGACCAAATCAGTTATAATTTATATATATATATATATATATATATATATATACACACACATCTATGATTAATGTAATTAAACTAATTGATCAACTAATAAAATCAGGGTTGGGAAGCTTAAACAAGAGAATTTAAAAATCATAATACACCAGATTATTAATAATCACTAATAATAATCATGAAAAAAATAATCGAGTTCAGGAAGCTGGAACAAGGGTTTGGGAATCCTTAAAAATATATCCTATATTCTCCCTTTATAGTCTCCTATATATGTATATATCTGCCAAGATGCAAGTATATAGATAGATAAATGAAGTTCAATAGTTGCAGCCTTACAAAACATTCAAATAATGATTTATGTAGTAGATTTAGTATTGATTTCATATTTTCAGACTTTTGTTTTAGCTTCTGTAAGTTACGTTTCTGAATAAGTTTTTTTTTTTTTTTTTTTTTTTTTTTTTTTTTTTTTTTTTTTTTTCCCCCAGGGTCAGCCATGCCGTCAGTTCCCTTGTCCAAAGAGGCCCCCGTGAAGAGCCCCGTGTGCCCCCACGCCGCCAAGCTGCTCGGCCACACCAACGGCGACGCCAAGCTGCGTGACGGCCCATTCCCGCTGGGCGAGGCGGAGAAGCCGCTGCCGCCTGCGGGGGCGGGCGACCCCGACCAGCTCAACAACAGCAAGAACGCCGCCGCCGAGCGCAAGTGGATTCGGCCCGACCTGCCCAGCCGCTGCAAGTGGAGCCTGGGGGCCTCCAAGGAGGACTCGCCCCACACGCAGTTTCGAAGGTGAGCCATTCCAGAACATGGAGAATATATTCTGTAAGATGTTTAAAAAGAAGATTAGGAGCACACAAACAGCTCAAATCTAAATTAAATATCTCAACAGTGGTTAGTTGCACAGATATTATAATAAACTGATGCTGATATTATAATAAACTATGTTCCCATTGTATTGATGATGTAAACGGATGCTGTAACAGTAACATTGTGTTATACTACAAACACCGAGGTTAAAACCACTTTCAGCACGGACTGACATTTGGTATTCAAACACCCTTCGTTAAAATTCCTAAACGAGTGGAACGGGTGTAACTATATACCTGCAAATGAAAGAAAAACACATTTGATGCTGAAGTGATAATGGACAAACAAACATGTCTGATCTTATTTCTTTTTGCCAAAACTCTTTTTCTTTTTTCTTCTTCTCTCCCCGTCTCTCTCTTTCTCTCTCTCTCGTCGCACACTCCTCCTCCCAGAACTGCTACTCCGACCATTCTTCCAAACATCCTGCACCGGATCGGTGACACTCCCATGGTAAACATCAGCAAGATCCCCAAAGCGTTTGGACTCAAATGTGAAATCCGTGAGTCACCCGGGCGCTCAGGCCGAGACTTGTTCCTGGACCTTTGACTCATTGCACATGACGCGAACAAAAGCTTTTACCAAACCAGTTTGGCCCTGGAATGTGTTACGGAGGCAGTTCAGGGCCGTCTGCATTATTGTGGCTTTCTTAATTCACCCTTATCACGTTTTTTTTTTTTTCCACACACACATATGTTGTTTTTTGTTTTTGTTTTTTTTTTAGTGGCCAAATGTGAGTACTTCAATGCTGGTGGCAGCGTGAAGGACAGGATCAGCCTGCGGATGGTGGAGGATGCGGAGAGGGCTGGAATCCTGAAGCCCGGAGACACCATCATAGAGCCCACCTCTGGAAACACCGGTAACTACCCACACGAACACAAAACAGGCATTTTCTGAGACCAAATAAATGCTTCTTAATGCACTTTATTTTAAAGAGGTTTGGGCCTTTTTACCCATACACCTGCTGTTTTTTTTTTCAGGTATCGGGCTGGCTCTGGCTGCAGCTGTGAAAGGCTACCGCTGCATCATCGTCATGCCTGAGAAAATGAGCATGGAGAAGGTGAAAGCTTTTACATTTGAATGCCATAAAAGTCCTGTGCACACACACACACACACACACACACACACACACACACCTGCCATAGCTTCCCCAGTGCCTCCTATTCCTGTTTATTATCAGTGAAAAATGGGCGGAGCTATTCTGGCTGTCAATCAAGTGCTGTGGATTAAAAATGCTGCAGCTAAGCATTATGTCTATTATGTTAAGCTCATTTTATATTACATATTGTATAATGTGGTATCAATATTATATTTCCTTATGTTGTGTGATACTTGGGTGTAGTTTACTATGTTAGTTTATATCAACGTCTGAGGTTGTACATTTCTTTTTTTCCTATTATTATTATTCTACATTTTGAGAGACCTGATTAATTCTCCTTAAAACCATATTTAACTCTTATACCATTTATTTATACATGCATTTTTAGACACATTTGATATATTTGTCAATTTCTTTGGGTTCATATCACTGCTAAATGTGCTGCCTTTACATTGAACTTAGTTAGTCTGAACCAGTTGCCCTCTTCTTTTCTCTCCAGGTGGATGTTTTGAGAGCCCTCGGCGCCGAGATCGTCCGCACGCCCACCAGCGCCCGCTTCGACTCGCCGGAGTCGCACGTGGGCGTGGCCTGGCGCCTGAAGAACGAGATCCCCAACTCGCACATCCTGGACCAGTACCGCAACCCCAGCAACCCGCTGGCCCACTACGACACCACAGCCGAGGAGATCCTGGAGCAGTGCGACGGTAACAGGACGCGGTTCGAAGCCTCGAGGCTGACCCCCATAGACATTTTTTTTTTTTTTTTTTAATTTGAGTTCTGACGTTCAGTCCTGTTGTGTCCAGGTAAAGTGGACATGCTGGTGGCAGGGGCAGGAACAGGCGGGACCATCACAGGCATCGCACGCAAGCTAAAGGAGAGATGCCCCAACATCAAAGTAGGTCGTCTCTATGGCATACTTGGATCTTTCACTCACAATATCTGTAACACAATTGTCACTCACGGACTGGAAATATAGAGATATTTGTAACCAAGTTTTGCATTTAATGATTGTCATAACTTCAGTTTGAGATGTCTATGACTTAATTTAAGATGGGACTCTCTGAAAAGGAACATGCAGATGTCTTTAATTGTGGTGAATAAAGATCAGTTCCAGATCTCCATTAGTATCTCAAAGTGAATTGTAGACATCTGTAATGTGTCGCAGATTGTTGGCGTGGACCCAGAAGGTTCCATCCTCGCTGAACCGGAGGAGCTCAACAAGACAGACAAGACCCAGTATGAGGTAGAGGGCATCGGCTACGACTTCATCCCCACTGTGCTCGACAGATCGGTGAGTTGTCCCTCCCTAACATATGCATGTTTCCAAGTGCCGTCAACAAAATATTTCCTCTTTTATTCAACATTTCCAGGTAGTCGACACCTGGTACAAATCCAACGACGAGGAGTCCTTCAACATGTCCCGCATGCTGATCCGAGACGAGGGCCTGCTGTGTGGTGAATACTCTGCATTCCACCTCTCGCATTAATTATCATCATCACTGTAAAGCTTCAGGATGAAGGAAAACTTTTTTTTTTCCTTTACCAGGAGGCAGCTCTGGAACAGCCATGGCAGCCGCGGTGAACGTGGCCAAGGAGCTGAAGGAAGGTCAGCGCTGCGTCGTCATCCTGCCAGACTCCATCCGCAACTACATGTGAGAGCGCTGTCGTTGGGATTGCAGACAGATGCGGAAACCTCCGGGCGATTCCTTTTTTTGAGTGAAAACATCTGCAACCGCTCGTTTATGTAAAAAAAAAAAAAAAAAAAAAACGCAACAAGGAAAAACAACTTGTGCAATAGAGGAATGTTCAATATCACACGCACTTTAAAACCAGGAGATTCATTTTTAGCATCAAATAAGACACAATAAGAACTTTTAAGTCTTCAGGCATGCACATCATGTCTCCATTATGCTCCCTACATCTTTAATTTGTGATCCTGTCAGTTTTTTTTTTTATTGCTTTTTTGTGTCCAGATGTTCTGCACAATATGTTTTTATTGTTATAATCAACCTACCAAATGACCTAATATGAAAAGTAACCATTAGGTATAATCCTGTGTAATTATGTTTTTCCATTAATTTGTGAACTATGGTTAAAACAAGCATAGTTATTGGTCATAATTTAAAAATAAGGCAAGATTTTAATTGGTTGTGCCCACACATGCTTATTTGTAGAGAACAATCATCTGCTTTCCAGATTTCTAGTGTGAAGTTTATTGCCCCCACGTGGCAGATAAAGATAATTTCATCATAATATCGTCATAAACCTGCTGTGTTTGGATAATCCAGCTATCGGTTAAGTATCAGAGGAACATTTAATCTGTTTTGATTTTTTTTTGCATTGTAAATTAGCAAATTATGACTTAATTTTGTGTTGCAAGGTCCAAGTTCCTGAGTGACAAGTGGATGGTCCAGAAAGGCTTCTTGAGAGAGGAGGACCTCATGATAAAAAAGCCCTGGTGCGTCCCGTGGAATTTCCCAACGTTTTTCGCATCCTTCCCGCGTCAGTGAAATATCGGTAAATCGCTCTCTTTTGTCTGTGGCGCGGCAGGTGGTGGAACCTGAGGCTGCACGGCCTGAACCTGTCGGCCCCCCTGACCGTCCTGCCCACCGTCAGCTGCCAGAAAACCATCAAGATCCTCAAGGAGAAGGGCTTCGACCAGGCCCCCGTGGTCGACGAAGCCGGGTGGGTGTTTTGCCCTCAACTCCTGCAACTGGATCAGTGACAAATTAAGTTTGGCAAGAAGAGGAAGTCAGAAACTTTAAAATACAGTTTGGCATTTACCAATGGTGTATGTAACCAAAAAGAGTGATAAATGGTAACCACCTAGAATATAAAACTAGTCTGGTACGTAGTTTTGACAGGTGTGTGTGTATGTGTGCAGGTTAATCCTGGGAATGGTGACATTAGGGAACATGCTGGCCTCCATCCTGGCTGGAAAAATCAAGCTGTCGGACCCAGTCAGTAAAGTCCTCTACAAGCAGTTTAAACAGGTCAGTAAAAGCCTTCACGGTCATTACTAGGGTAGAAGTAGAGGTACGAGGGATTAAAATATTTCCGTACAACTTGAAGTATCAACCCAAGTGAAAGTGTAAAAGTAAAATCCACCACTGTTTTGAAGTTGGGGTCACCCAGACTTTTGTTATGTCTTCCATGAAAGGTCACTGTACTTTTATTTATCACATGAGTTGCAAAATGAATAGAACAATGGAATGAATGGGCCTCTATACACATATAGAGATATTACATTAAAAAACAGATATTTACCATATTAACAATGTAGAGAGTGTGTTTCTGAATAGATTTATCTTCATTAAAAAGTGCTTTTCTTTCAAAAATAATAAGTATATTTCTAAGTGACCTGAAACTTATGAATGTAAGGGGAAAGGATTTTAATTCTAATTACTGCCAGTGGAATACGATAATTCCAGTATGTAAGGGGTTGAAAGTACAGACAATTCAAGTCGGGCCAATTTTTATTTCTGCATCACCCAAACATATGAGATGGAAGTTGGAGCACTAATCGATCTTTGTAATGTTCCTTAAAATGTGGTTATTAAACAAGATAAATTATTGTCCAAAATGGCACCAGGTCAATTAACACTGAAAACGGAAATATAAAGACTATTAAACACACAACAGACTAATAATATTAATCAAAAAAATTTAAAAAGGTTCAACTATACTTTAAGTTTTTTTTTTTTTTTTTTTATATATATTATTATTTTGAAGTCTGTTTAATTGAGCGCTGCTGCCCTCTGCTGGTCAAACAATGGACTGAACCCATTTGTACATCATCCCACTTTGTGTAAAATACTTGTAATACACACAGATTCCAGTAAATCTGTAACAGCACCAACAATAACCTCTCAGGTTATTTGTTCATTTCCAATGGTCACGTTGTTATGATTATATTAATAATTTAAATCACATTCTCAGATCTGTCTGACCGATAACTTGGGAAAGTTGTCTCGCATCCTGGAAACCGACCACTTTGCTCTGGTGGTACACGAACAGATCCAATGTGAGTAGAACCACACACACACATATACACACACAAAAAAATGTTGTCAAATATGAAGCTGTAACTGAGATGTAATGTGTCACTCGACAACACAAAGATCAGCGGTTTACGAATATTTAAGACGAAAACCAGAAACGGCCATGACGCTTCACACTGCAGCGTTTGAATCTCATTTGGCCACACGCCTGCGATTAGTCCCTGTGAAACTGTGCTATTTGCTCATGAGCAATTGGATCCATACGCCAGCCGCTGGTAACTCAGCGTCACGCTGAAGCCGTGTGTGTTTTGGTGAAAGCTGTAGCAGGATCACTGAAGCGTGTTGCTTGTTGTGAATAAAGTCTGGCGCGACCTTGTCTTTTTTCCAAATCTGTATTCCCTCCATTGCTCCTCCAGACCTGACGGACGGATCGCCCAGCCTGAAGCAGATGGTGTTCGGCGTGGTCACCGCCGTGGACCTGCTCAACTTCGTCACAGGCGTGGAGAGGAGAGAGCGCTCCGTTTCGGAATCCACGGACGAGCTGTGAGCGGGCACGGGCTACCGAATTTCTTCCAGTAACAACAAACACACTGGCAGGTTTTACAAGCGCCTTAAACATGGCGGCAAATCTTCTCATGAAGGGTTTGATTTTAGGTTAGTTGCCCCCTCCCCAAATACACACACACACACACACACACTTCAAAAAGAAATCAAAAGATTCTCATTGTGCTTAAACTCGAGTCTTAAGAGACAAGAAGCAGAACATGATGGACATTATCAAGCCAGTCATGATATTTGAAGCAGCTGATCATTACAGACTATTTCTGCATATTCTAGTGCTCACAGCGAATCTTTTGTAAGTTTGTAACTTGTAGAAAGCTTTTGTTTATATTCTCTAAAATATTGAGGCCTTTTGTGTCGCTTTTTTTATTTGTCTGAAATCTACATAATTTGTCAAACAGTGATAAGACTGAGGATCTCAATCATCTTGGTAATTGAAATGCAAATGTTTTACTGTATATAAAATTAGATGTTTTTTTTTTTTCATTTATGTATGTGTGTATACACAACAAAAATGGTGTATAATCAAATTTCTTACATGTGATCATGTGGCATATTTTCCCTCCTCTTTGAGTGCCAGTGGTGTGACTGTAAAGTTGTCTCGTCTATTTAATCGTAGCTATGTCTGGAAGAAAGAATTTGTATTGTATCATTTTTTTTCCTTAAAGAATGTGTATGATTAAATAAAGGTTAAATAAATTCTGTAGCCGTCTGCCTGGTTATTGTATCCAACAGATGCAATGATAATCATGAATTTTATTTTACCCTCAGAGCTAAAATGAGAGGATAATAAGTCTGTAATAATGTCAATATTTTTGAAAAAGGTTAATGAGTACTATATGTTAAACTGTGACATGTTCTGAATGATAGTTTCCTGTAATGTTTAATATATTGCAATGTTTTAAGTGGTGAAAAACAACTATTAGTTTGCTATTCTATTTGTTTATTTATATATCTGCTCTATTACATTTAGATATTCTACTTTCTGTTGAAATGCATTTATTTGGCAGTTCCGGTTAGTTTCCAGACACAGATAAGACACAATGAATAATAATTTTAAAAAACTATTAAAGTACAACACATTGCGACAGATGAAACCAGGTCATGTTTCACATATCTGAGTTAACAGCTCCAGCCAATAAAACTCTAAATCCCTATAAATTTATCAAATGTTCCAATATTTTAAAAGATCAGAGATTTGTGAATCAACTTTTCTTATTCTTTCCTCTCACAATAATCACCCCAGGATCCCTCTAAACTTCTCATATGGTTCAACTTCAATAATAATAGTAATCCAATATTTCAGCAAAAAGTGAAAACTGATTCATTTTAGGACCCTCAGATTAATTTAGCGACCCTTTAGAAGGGCCAACCCCTAGGTCGGGAACCAGCCAACTGCATGTAAAATAGTTTAAACTAAAGCAGTAACATTACACAGTGACGCCTCAGTATTATTAATCTAATGATATTGTCTATAATTATATAGCAGTCAATACTTTATTTTTTTTCATGCATTTTAACCTATAAATTATTTGGTACTTCTACTTACAATAACACATCCGGATACTTCCTGTTAATACCTAATAATTCACCGTGTTTGTACTATGATCATTACCTCGCTGTGTTTGTGTCTGCCATGTGGTTTGTGGCGCACGTACTACTCACCCGTCGGCGCCGCGTCGGCGGGGCTTAGTCGTACAGAGACGGCGACGTGTTCTCCCCGCCCTCCGCCGGCGCGCGCCGGCGCCTCGAAGGAGCGCGTCGCCCCGCGCCGGCCAATCAGCGCTCGTCCCCAGCGAGCCGTTGACCGTGGCGATGTATGGTGTTGTGTAGCTGCTACGAGCACGGCCAGACGGGCAGTATGGCGGAGGAGGGCAGTGTGTGCGGCTCGGAGTCTCTGGAGGAACGGCTGCGGAGTTTGTTAAGTCGCTATTCCGGCGACGAGCTGCGGGCCGACAGCGAACCCTTCTGCTCGGAATACCGCGAGGTGAGCGGCCGTCGGCCCGGGCTGTTGACAGCCTCTGTTTTGTCGAAGATTAGAGCCGACTCCCCTCCCCCAGATCGCGGCTAACTTACCATTAGCATCCGCTAGCACCCAGCAACACCGCCGCCGCCGCGTTAAACACACACGTAGCCCCCATAACGCACTTTTTAACGTTTAAGTCGACAACCTGCGCTCGCCTTCGCGTTACGCTTTCGACGCGTCCGAGTCGTGTTTTTTTAATACTGGTCGCTCGCTAAGCTAAGGAAGCTAGCACGGGCTAGCGGCTCGAGCGCAGCTAGCATCAATATTTGCAACTTAGCGTCGTTAGTGTTTACCGAGCCGCTGAACAACTTTCTGCTGTTACACAACACGATCTGGAAGCCACAAATAAACGTGTTCTTTAGCCTTAATGTCTCAATTTAACGTCCCCACGCGATAAATACATTGGGTAACACTATCAAACATATGCCAAATAGCATAATTTTTGGAAAAATCTCGCTCAATGTGAACGGGTTGAACGCGGACCGCATATTTCTTTATTGCACTTAAAAACTATTTATTTTCATTATTCTCTCACCGACATGTTGGTGTTGCTGCCAGTTAGAGGCAGGAAACTAAACTGTCACGGACGTGGTTCAGACACCGGTGTGTTAATCTACGATCAGACACCGGAGTGATCCTCGAATTAAGAGCAACAGGAGACTTTAAATCACACCGCTGTAATACACACGTTTATATTGGTTTGAATTCAATGTCACATCAGAATCACATTAATGTTGATTCTGTGAATCTTATGTCTGACAGTGAAGCCTCAGTCAAACAAACAGAAACTAAATTTCGCAGAATTATTCCAAAATGTTTCTGCAACTAATGTATGAACACATTGGACCTAGTAACATTCCAGGGAACATGTAGGGAATGGTGCTGATGTGATATTTTTTATTGATGCTATCATCTATTTCCAGCATCCATGTGTGAACAGGTGAAGAATCGTTTTGTTGTTGATCATTGATCACAAACTATTTTTATAATTTTGTTGATTAGTCTTCAGAATTCTCAGGCTCAATTCTCAGCTTCTCAAATCTGATTTTCATTAGTCGATTTGTCATTTAGAAAGAAATGTTCCATCATATTCCCCCCCCCAAGTATCCAAACATATTCAGTAGTAGTACATATTACTGGACTTGTGCCATCACGATAGTAGACACAGGAAGTGCTTTGAATGTCCCCTGATTGTTTTAGTCACAAAATAGAGTAATAAACAGTGCTACAACCTAATAAGTAACAAACCCATTTCCAAGGTTTTTCCATAGCTGTCTAAATCTCCTACAAACAACATATTAGTTATTATTTTGGTGCTTGGCAATTGGCATTTTATTAAATCTTTATAGACAAGGATTAACCCAGAGAATGAGGCAGTTTGGTGAATTCATGAGGCATAATGAACATGTTAGACCAGTGTTTTCAATTGGCGAAATTTGCGATGCAATGTAAATATTCAGAGGGATGCTGGTTGCAGGTTGGACATGTTTCAAATCTCCAGTGATGTACGAGAGTGGGTTTTTTGGATCGTCACCATTAGAGGGCAACATACTCACATTCTGTGTAGGTGGGGGCAAGTCTTGAGTGGATGCAGACTTTATTAACATTGTATATGTAAAGGAATGAGTCTTTAATTGCTTTTTGATTAAAAGGAGGTCTGGATGTTCCATAAATACCGGCCCATGTTTCTAAATTCGTAGTTTGATAAATACTATTCAGAAACTAAAAATAAAAGTAAAATTGAGGCAAAGTTGTGATATCACAATTATACGGCACCTGCCCCCAATCACAGCTGTTCCCATCAGCCACTCAGAGGAGAGGCTTATTAATATTTATATATATCAATATATCTTGTTAGAGATGTTGAAACTTCAAATGACGCTGAAAAAAATTGCAAAATATGGGACATTTCAAGAAGTCAAGTATGGAAATAACTTTTTAGACAAGTCTTCATCGGCTGTATAGTGACCAGTTTCATTTTGAGCTATAAAGTTTAATTGTTTAGTAGTTGCTAACAAGAGGGGAGAAAGTCCAAATTCAGTGATTTTGGCTTCTTAAATGTGAATATTTTCTGGTTTCTCAAGTGTTTAGTAAACTAAGTATCTTTAGGTTCAAGACATTTAAGGATGTCGGCTTAGGCTTTAAGAAATTGACCTTTTTCACTATTTTGTGACATTTACTCCACCAAACAACTCTTTAATTATTCTACAAAATAATTGATAATGAAGTAATTGTCATTAATGTATATATTCATATTTGGCTGTTTTCTCTTGGTTTTTAATTTCAAGAAAATACAATACTGCACACATATAGTGAGAATCTTCTTGATTGATGAATCATTCTTGTTTCATGGATATTGACCTTGTTTGGCCTCTTGTCCACGCAGCTGGTGGAGGAGTACGCCGCTCGCTGGCAGGTGCCGCTGCCTCAGCTCAGGATCCTCGAGGTGGCGCTACGCTACTTCGCCCGTGCCGCCCCCTTCCTCGCTCCAAACTGTGACCACGTGCTTCGCACTCTCAGCAGTTTGGCCTTGTGAGTACAAAGAAAATCGACGCAAATCTAACCCTAACGGCTCAGATTTTTACTACCAATTTTTACTAGATCTAAATTTGAATCTATTCTGCTCTGTAGTGTTGGTGTTGTTGCTCTCATTTAGTTCAGAACGACCCTGATTTACAGTCACATAAATTATCCTTACATAAACACACGGCACCAGAACATGATGATGTGATTTAGGGACCATAATTCATGTCTGGATATGACTCGTAAAGATCTGAGCAGGCGAAACATAACGTGTGACTGACAGTTTCAACCCCCTTTTCGTTTCTCATGAATCTGTATACATTAAATGCAATTTTGCACTACTTTTTAGATTTCACATTGATTTTAAAACCAAAACTTTCGATCAACCATTTAAAAAAAAATAATCAACACATTCATATATCTACCATTTAAAAATAGTCCAATAACAAGCAAATGTGTATATGTGCACCAGATCCAGATGCCACATCCCGCATGTATGAAACAGCATGGTGCTGAATACAATATAAAATATAAAGTGCTGAGATTGCTCAGGAAAGTGCAGAGTCATACAACAGATGAAGAAAAGTGAGCCAGCATCATTTTTTGCTCCTGAAGAACAATAACCAGTAATATTGTTCCTACAAAACCAGAATGACAAAGACAATTTATGGTCACCGCAGACATCGTTTTGCTAGGGTCACTGTAGCTCACTTTTTATTCGATAGAGAAATCTCATTGTCTTTTAAACAATGCGATTTCTATAACTGTGTGTGCAATTTCTATTTCATTATATCTATGCTAGCTAAAACTAATTGTTGAACACATGAGTTCAAACCAGGTCTTGACAGCATTGCTGAAATGTCTTGTTTGATCTGCTGCCTATGACCAACTAGACATTTTTTTTTTTGCACAGAAGCTGGTAAAATGCTCAAATGAGTGCAGATCCTTCTTCTGTTTGCATTTCGTAAGGAAAGAAACTTCACTCAATCTAGGTTTCACCCATGTTTTGGTTTCTGTTTTGCTTCCCCGTCCAAGTTTCACGTTGGCTTATTTTGAATGACTGAAGAAAACCTAACATTGTCTCTTACATTCTCTAATACACCCCCAACAAGATATATTAACTATATAAACACAATTCAGCCTCCATAAATTACATTTATTTTAATTAATCATATGAACATGTATTTCTCTGTTTGTTGACCACCTCTGTAGTAGTCTAGTTTATTCTGGGCCAATCGAAACTCCATTTTTGCTTACACAAACACATTTGTGGGCCAGGAAAAATCTGGCCCGTCGCCAGTGGCTTGCCGCCAAGTGTTGACCCCGCTCCTCGTAAAAACCCTCAATCCAACCCCCCCTACCCATTTCCTGCAGGGCTTCTCAATTAACTGCATTCCACTGTTTCTGTCACAGTGCGGAAAAAAAAAGGTGAATTACTGCCGACACCTAGATTGGCCCATCAATTTAAATTATGTACGTTAGGTTTTTGTCGTTAATCATGTCCTTTTGTCTGCTCACAGGAGTGTTTTTGAGTTGCTGCTCTTCTTCGACCAGAAAAACTTCCAACAAGAGCCACTGAAACACTTCGCTGTTACATTCCAGGTGAAAATGACCTTTTGTAGACATTTGTCATATATAAAATACAGGATTTCAAAAAATGTTCATTAAAATGCTTGCATCTATGAGTAACTGCTACTGTCACTGGGCTTTTTCCAGGAATGTTATCTGGCCCTTGCAAAGCATCAGAATGTTCACTTACTTCAGGTGGAGCGGTTGGTTCGGGGGGGCGGGGCTTGGGCCAGCTCAGCCCTACAGGCAATCCTCAGTGAATCTAATTTACCTCAGAATGAAGGTGGGTAACATTTGTATAAGTCTTTCTTTTTTCCGACCAAACCTGGACTAGATCAAATCCTCTGAGTTTGCGTTCCTTCTCTAAATTTATTGAATACACATCTCTTGAAGACTGAATTGGACTCCTACCTTTTCTAGGGCCTGACATAAATAGTTTATGAATTCCAGCGTACATAGTGCATCTGAAAGTGTTAACAGTGCCTCACTTCTTCCACATTTTGTTATGTTTCAGCCTTCCATTCCAGTATATATCACATTTTTCTTAATTCTATGCACATTACCCCTAAAAGAGGAAGTGAAAAGCTAGTTTGCAAATTTTGCTAAATTGTTGTAGACTGAATGCGAATCTTTGTAATAAATGCTGATTAATCTATTGAATATCGAAACAATTAATCAATTAGTTGTTTGGATCATAAAATGTTGTAAAATATCAATGACTCTTTCCCAAAGCAGAAGATACAACCTAAAATGTCTATTTTGTTCAGGCCATCAGTCCACAACCCAAAGGTCATCAGTTTACTATTATAGGAGAATAAAGAAACCAGATAAGAAGCTAA
The DNA here is from genome assembly GCA_036785175.1 of Eupleurogrammus muticus. Classification (NCBI taxonomy): domain Eukaryota; kingdom Metazoa; phylum Chordata; class Actinopteri; order Scombriformes; family Trichiuridae; genus Eupleurogrammus; species Eupleurogrammus muticus. Next base: position 248,046 of record JAYKQN010000024.1, on the reverse strand, counting down.
GAATTTGGACAATTTTTTTTCAAAAATACAACTGATCGATTATCAAATTAGTAGGCAATTTATGTAATGTTTGGCAACTAATCAATTGCAGCTCTCTCGCTCTCTCTCTCTCTATGCATATATCTGTGTGTGTGTATATGCATATATGTGTGTGTAGTGTCGTACCTTGTAATTTTTGCGTCACAATGTCAATAGTATTCAAATAATTTTAACCATGCCTTTCTCCCTTTTGGTTTTTGTTCCATCAGTGGATGAGTACATCAGCTCTGAGCTGCCGGTGTTCTTTGAGCTTCGAATGCGATACCTTTTATCCTGTGAGCGGGTCAGTGAGGCGTTGGCTCTGGCCAAGTGTTGCGCTCGGCACCCTGTAGCAGGGCAACACTTATTCTTCCTCCAGGTCTACCTCACGTGGCTCCACAAAACGTCACAGCTTGATCGTCTACACAAAGAGGTGGGTGGAATGACAAGATGACGACTTCTTCTTTATTAGTTTAGCTATAATGCCAGACATTGTACATGGACTTAATAAACCAACGCTCTGTCTTTCAGGTGGCTGACCTCAGTGGGAAAGATGCGGTGCATATCATCTGTAGTTTGGAGCATGAAGAAACCGATGAAATGCTGCTTTCCCTTAGCAGAGCTTTCCTTTCCCAGCAGCTTCGCAGGGGAGACATGTACTCTTTGTGGTAGGTGATGCTTGCATAAAGAGAACTTGGTGTATGTGCCCCCCACTTTATATAAAAAATGTAAGTTGCTTAAGAGTCCCTTCCTGTGTCCCTTACAGTGATCTTATTTTCGTATGGAGCAAACTCCACAGTCGGTTGAAATTATCCAAACAAGCTCTGCTTGAGGAGAGTCGTCAGCTGATGCAGTTCGCCACCAATGTAAACTCAATCTTCCCATTTATCCGAGTGATTCTGCAGGAGGTGAGACATGCTCATTTTATGCATATCTGAGCAAACAGTATTGATTGCATGTAGATTTGTTTGAATATTGCACTGTAAAAAAAAAAACAATAACTTTCATTTGCAGTGTTTCAATTGTGTTTAAGTCTTATCTTTCTGTCCTACCAGCTGGGTGAAAATGGTATCCAGTTTTGTGTGGAGCTTTGTGCCAATGCATTGGAGTCTTGCCTTCCCTGTGACGTCGTCACCAAATCACTAATCTACAAAACCATCGCCAGCATGCTGCCCAACGACTTGGAGGTCTGTCGGGCGTGTGCCCTCCTCGTCTTCTTCCTGGAGCGCTCCGTCGACACCTACAAGATGGTGTACATGCTCTACATGCACCCTGACCAGGATTATCACCTGGAGTACAGCCCCATCAGAAACCACATCCGCTTCGAAATGTTACAGGTAGTTGTTTACACTTTCACATTATGTTCTGTAATGTTGCAAAAGTTTCCAGTGGAAAGATAATGTAGTATATTTGATTTCTTTGTCTCCATTTCTTCTGTTCTCAGGTCTTGAAGAAAGACTTGTACTTTGACCCAGAGTTCTGGAACCTTATTGCTCTGCGGACCAACTGCTTGAAGCTGATGAGCGGGAAATTGGTCGGCGCTGCCCTCGAGGAACTCATGGACGAAAAGTGGATCTCGAACTATTGCACCAAAGAGGCTGCTTCCCGATCCAACACGGCGCTCTGTCAGAAAGGAAGTAAAGGAGTAGCGGTGAGAAAGCGCCACCATAAACATCACGAAGGGGATATAACTCGCATGTCGCACAAAAGACTGAAAGTGGGCCATGGTGAAACACGGCTGAATGTTGACCACGCTGTGAAGAAAAAGGGCAACCAAGGGTCACGGCACATGAAGGAAGCCCCATCTGAACCTTTGAGGCGTTCGTTTTGGCGGATAGACAGAATACAGGACAATGTAGCGTTTGGATATGGCGAACAAAGACGCACAACGCGATTATCTGAAAAGAACCCACCAAAACGGAGGATTAGAACACCCAAGTGGCTTTTGGAAGACTCTGGCACTCTTGAGGAGAATAACGTTCCTCCGAAGATTAAAAAGCATGGTCTAAAACATGGAAAACACCATCGGTCCTCTGTCGTGAAGGGGTCCGAATCTGGTCAGTGCAAGAACAACACAAAAGCCAAAGTGTCGGTCAGCTCCCATTTAAAGGCAAGGGAGAACACCACCAAGCAACAGAAAGGGTTCTCTGGGGAGTCTCTCAAGCCAGCCTTTCCTCCACAAGTAATTCTTGAATTCTCCTTACCAGATAATGAACTGATGGGTACGTTTACTGAAGACATTTGCAATAGACAGAGAGGGTATCCTCCAATGCTGCTTTACAAACCTATAATGAAGCTCCCTGCTGTGTCACAGCCAGTGAAAGCAGTACACCGCAAAGAGGTGGTTCTCAGAGCAAGGGATGCAACTATGTTTGTGCAACAGATGCATTGTTACGCTCGCCGGCAGAAAGGAAAAGGGAAAGGGTTGAATATTCATGGGTCGGTATCAACGATCACCCGCTCATCCGTGCAGGGAAGTCCGCCAAAAGAACCGCCAAAGCAGCTTTGTGAAAATCACAGTGTTGAAACGAAAGTTGGGATTGTGTCAAAGTTCCCACCAGCAGCTGAATCCTCAACTTCAGAAAAAGACCTTCAAAAGAAAGCTTCAGCAAAAGAGCTTGTTGAAAAGCCCTGTGTCGAAAAGACATCGGCAGCACTAAAAATGACAGAAACCTCTGTTTTAAAAACAGGCACTCATGCCACAGAAACAATTTCACGACCCGTATCTTCACAAGGCCAGATCTGTGGAGAACCTGCTGTTGAAATGAAAGTAACTATTGCTTCACAATCTCTAGCGGAGACTAAAGTGACTCAATCCCCAGTTATAGATGAGGTTACGAAAGCGCGAAATATTAAAGATGTCTCAAACACCGCGGCCTCAGCTGGGGTTTTACGGACCTCGACTGCACATGACGTTCAGATGGTAGCTGCTGAGGAACTGCCTCCCCTCTCCAGTACAGCCAATGTTTCAAACACCGCACATCCAGGTCATCGCAAACTGAGTGCACTTTGCTCTCAGTCTGATATTGGAAAACATGATGTAGCCTATGTTAAAACAGACACTCCAGAGGTGGTACCCGAAGACTCGATTGGAAACGTGCTCTGTAAAAATGAACTCAGAAGGGACGCAATCGCTGTCCAGAACATGGGGGCTTCATGCGAAATCTCAGAGACAAAGTCTTCTTCTACACCTACAGAGCCAGAGGGTATAAATGATATATCTGCTCTGACATTAGTAACGGAAATGGTTACAGAGTTTATACCCAAGGAACTTGCTCGAGATCTGAAGAATCACAAACAACCAGTCATAGAGGATAGTGCCTCCAGGGAGTCGACATCAGTGCTAAAAGCCATTGTCCCTCAGAAAATACAGACTACCTCCAGCTGCCTTCTGCCACAGCAAGGAGCCTCTGCAGTGGCCGACACGCAAGGTAAATATGAGAATGAGCGAACGGACGACATGGATCCGGAAACGCCGAAGAACAGCGATTCGGCGGAACCAGCAGTTGAATCGGAGGAATCAAAGTTGGAGTTTTGTTGCACCTTCTGCAACAAGGAATTTAAGGGTCACCGCGTGGTGGTACATGCAATGTTTCACTACCGTAAAGATGAGTGCATGTTCTGCAAGACCATGTTCAAAGACGACCTCCTGGCCATGATGCACTTGTCAGATCATATAGAGAAGCTGAAAAGGAGCAAAGAGTCAGTCGGCAATAAAACCCAAGAAAACTTGGCATCCGAGACCAAAGAAACGTCCACACCCAAGACCTCTGCCAAAGCGAAGATCACAAATGTGCCTTCCAGGCATCGTAGTAGTGGGAGGAAGTGCGCTGTTCGTCCGGAACCTTTGAGCAAACTCGAGTCAAGCTTGTCCCAAGCCAGGAAGTTGAGATCCAATGACAAGCCAGCGGAGGGTAGGGTTTTACAAAAGAAGGAGCAAATCAAGCACCTTGACAGCAAAGCTCCTTTTCACAAGGTAAATGGACATATTGGCAAAAAGAAAGCTCTTGGCAGAATGAAACGGGACACCTCACCAGGAACTGATTTCAAAATGGAATCTTCTACATCAATGCGGATACAGAAAGAGATTGGCAGTTCCACAAACAACAAAGTTAAGGGGACAGAATCTCTACAGGTCCTGAAGACAAAACCAAGTGCGAAGGCTATCGAAGAAAAACAGGCGGAGCCGCAAGAGAAAGTTCACTGTCCCGCGGACGGATGCGCTTGGTTTACAGACCAATCGAAGAACCGCGTTGCTCTCCTGTACCATGCTCTGGACGACCACTACGGCGATGCCAAACCTCTGGAGCTGTCGTTTCAAATAGGGAACAACAGATGCAGCATTTGCATGAGGGTCTTGTGGAGCTTCGAACACTTCCAGCATCATGTCGAAAGGCACAGACTTGCTCCACGGCATCCCTGCCTCCATCGGGGTTGCACCGCCAGATTCAAAACTGGAATGGAAATGAGACGCCACGCTCGGAGGCACAGTCCACTGCAGGCAGTGTGTTGCCTCCCCGGCTGTCCTCAATTATTTATTTGTCTGTGGGCACTGAACCTCCATGAAAGAGAGCACTACACTTCCAAACCCACTAAACAGCTCAAGAACACAAATGTGCAAGCGAATGACAAGCCTAACAATGCACCAGTGGAGAAGAAACAAGATCATAAGCTAAAAGATTCCTCTGCCGCGAGTGCAAGTGTCAAGACTCGTAAATTAAGAGGACAAGTTTCTCTCACTTCACCAACAGAAAAACAGGTTACCTCTCCTCCTCCTTCCACGGTCGAGTCATCTTCTTTAAAACAAGAGAGAAATGAGGACTCCAATGTGTTGAAGAATCTCTCTAATAAGGACACCATCGCACAGTCACCTCTCCCGAACCTGAGATTTAGGCACACGTTACGAAAAGGGCAAGTAGCCAAGTCAAAACTCTCTGCTTCTAAAACTAACAAAGTCTTCTGTTCCTCGTCTTTGTTGAAACACAACAGCAAAGTGAGGCTCAAGTTGAAGAAAAAGCATGTCAGGGTAACCACGAAAGGTCCTAAACGAAGAGGGCGCCCTCCTAAGTCAAAGAAAGCTGTGTGTGATGAAAACACCACTACTGGTCAAAACGAGGAGGCCGTCAAAGACAAAACGGCTCAGCTTCCTATGAGCCCCCCAGAAACAGCAGAGACTTCAACAGTTAGCAACAAGTTAGAGATGGAGGAAGAACAGAAACATTACATAAAGAATGCAGTAAAAACAATAGAGACATCAACAGATGAATCGAAAGCCCATAAATCATTGAATAAGCTCATTAAGAGCAATCATATTAAACAGAAGACCTCACACAATAGATCTACGCCTGCTCTCACAGCTAAGAACTTAAATCAGTCAGATGCCACCGCACCAGAAGATACAACACAGAAGTTGTCTGCTGACAAAGTGAAGAAATCTAATATGAAAAAACGACCTGCTCCTGAAGAAGATATCGATGAAAGTACGACTTTGGACGCCAGCAAGGTGAAGAAGCACAAGGTCACAAACGGCAAAGTCAACACAAAGTCCGTCAACAAAAAGTGTCCTCGCAAAGAGCCGGGTGTCTCAACAGCCTCGACAAAGCCCGACGAGACGGCAGCGGGAGGAAGTCTCGCCGACGACGCAGGAAAAACAAAAGTGGAAAACGCAGACTCAACACACGACGTCCTTGGTAACGGTGTCGATGAAATAACTCCAACACACGCCACCTCCACAGAAAAAAAACAGAAGTTGACAACAAAGGAAAAGTCGAAATCTCACACCCTCAAAGACAAGAATACTCAAACCGCTTCCTCCAACTCAGGAAAAGCAATTAAGAAGCACAAAATTAGTAATGAAAAAGCGGACAAAAAGACAGTCAAGAAAAGACAACCATGCAAAGACCAGTGTGAAACCCCCACTTCAAAAAAGGCTACAAATACTACATCTAAATCTGTACTCGAACCGATTGAGGACAAAGCGGCAACAGCAGGAGAGGGATGTCTGAACACAGAAGTAAAAGTGGCAGAAGTGACCTTGAATACAACACTTGACAGCTCTGGTTCCTTCTGCGTATTTAATAGCGTGAACGAAACCTCCTCCCCACCGAGCGCCTCAGAGAAAAAGCCGAAGAAAGTGAAGAAATCTCACGTGAAACAATCGGATTCCAACCAAGACGGCGACGTAACGAAGGTCAAGAAAAAACGTAAAGACGAAGGCGCCTCGTCGGCTGCTAAAAAGCCTGTGAAGTCGAAAATTAAGCTCCAACAGGAGGTCAAAGCTGAGGAGGGAACTGGTTTAGCAAAAACGCAGGATGGTTCAACCGGACCCGGCTACTCGCTGATAACGAACGGGCAGGCGGCGCGCGAGGAGGAGAAATCCACTGTGTCCGTCGACGCGCTCGCCGAGTACGGCAAGAAGCCGTACATGCGCCTGCCGCCGACGGCCTACCTCGACGAGAAGTTCATCACCATGCCCAAGCGACGGAGGGAGGCGGCGTCCCACCAGCCGTCCCAGCGGAGCCCCCCGCTCGAGAAGGCGAGCGGCGCCGCGGCGCTGCGGCAGCGGTGCGTCAACTGCTTCGCCACCTTCGACAGCGTTGAGGAGCTGCAGAGTCACCTCCAGTTGCAGCGGTGCTCGAACGACTTTGGGTTTGACTCCGATGATGAGGGTGAGTTTGCAATTTTGCCCTTTTTTTATTCGACATAAGAATTCAATTATTAATTGGCACATTATGTAACTTATTATTCATAATTATGATGAAATGCATCCTCCCTACACAACCTCCAAAAAAGAGCTGTAAATCAAATTATAAAAGACCATTAACCTTCTATTGCATGAATTTATAATACTGTTATTACCTAAAATGGCCCAAATAATAGATATATTAAGATTTATTTTACAGTATCAGAAAAAGTTAGTGAACATAGTTCCATGCGATTGATTTTTAAATTTATCTGGTGAAAAATTCTGAATAAAAGACGACCTTCAGTTGTGAGACATTGATGCTCACATGTCAAATGTCAATGGGTAAAAACAACTGGCCAAAAAACATCCTGGTCATGTGACCTAATAAATCACATGTCTTTCAAAAACAAAAGCCTCCTTTTTGCATCTAACCATAAAAAAACAGATTTTTTTTTTTCACAAGTTGTTTTCTTCTAAAAAGTTTTGTTTGATCTTAATTTTGGCCTTTTTTGGTTATTTGTGTTCTGCTAGTTTTGTGAAATCTATTAAATTTATCGGAATCTTAAAATTGTGTGTTTTTTTTCTCCCTCACTGCAGGCAACAGTTGAATTGTCGACTTTAATTTGCAATGACTTGACGTTTTTGGACGCGTGAACAGAGCGGCCTGTTGGACCAGCCTGGAGCTCCTGGGCCGGCGACTGGTACCCGACCAGATCCCCCGGTTATTTCCAGGTATGGACTTGTGCGCGCGGAGCCGCCGGAAGAAAAGAGCGTGACGACTGAAAAAATGGATCAACCCCTTGACTTTTTTTACTTGCGGAATGTGCCCCCGAGATGAGCGGCCAGAACACGTTTAACAAAAAAAAATTAAAATAAATAAAAAATGGCCAATCAATTAAAAAAAAAAAAAAAAAAAAAAAGACTACTGAAGAGAATCCCAGTCGGACTTTTTAGCAGAAGTGCCTGCTCTGGAACCAGCTTCCAGCTGCTTCACCTGGTGATGGAGATTTTGAACATTTGTGGCTCAAAAAAAAAAGACTGGACTCTTGAAAAGCTGTGAACGAAACTGACGGAATACAAGGCTGCTCCCGCTATCACAAAGCATACACGCCTCCCCCCATACACACGCATCACTAAGCCATAAAAAAAGATCACATTGCAGTTTTGCTTTTTTGCACTCGTCTCATACGTTTGTTGTTTTTCCTTATTATTTTTGCCTAAACTCACAAAACAAGCATCTTAAAAGTTCCTGATATTGTAACATCATATTTTAGACTTGAAAACTGGTAAAAATTGCTGTTTCAGTCTTTGATGGAGGGAAAAAAGGTTTTATGATTTTTATGATTATTCTTGTTTAAATACTAATTGTATTTCTTAGAAATGAAAAAACTGATCCCTCTCGGGTTCGTTTTAGGTCTGTGCTGCTTGTCCTCACCAGGAGAAACCAGTAGAGGTCACCGTGCACTCAGCCTCTTTATTATTAACTATTTTTTCTCCCCCCTTCAACACAAGATTATATAGTTTGCTCTTTTTTTCGCAGCAGAAAGACTTCTGCATTTGACAGCTGCTCCACTGTGTCGATCACCGTTCGTTTTTTGACTTTCAGTCCCATCCAGTCAAGCTTTATTTCCTTTAGCAATAACGACTAGCAACCACAGAATGTGCCAGTGTCCACACAATGTATAAATATATAATATATCCTGCAGGATGCAGCCACCACGCTCTCATTTGTCGTCAGTGGAGCAGCTGACATTCCGGCTGTTTATAGTTCCTCATTTTTATCCTAACAGAGCCCATGCAAGGTCATAGAATTTTTGTGATTTTTTTTTTTTTCCCCTTTTTAGGGCGAATGTCGTCTTTCAGGATTCCTTACAAGAGAGAGACAGACGGCAGCAAGTCATAAACTCCCACAGTTTTAAGTGTTACCCAGAGGCCACGCCTGCCTTTCACGAGCAGCGGCAGGTTCTATTTATTTATGTTTTATTTTCTATCTTTTGTAAATATTCGAAGAGTTTCGATGGCTTAATTATATAAAGGGGGTGTCGGAGCTGGGTTTATATTTTGTTCTTGAAGAAAAAAATAAAAACTTATTTGAAATGGCGTTAATTCTGGTTTTCTAATGGCGGGGAAAAGGGTTTGAAATAGCATTAACGTCTTTGTTTGTGTACTTGATTGTTTGAAATTTATTATTCAGTCTTTACAGCTGTGACAAAGGGAGGGAAAGTGATTAAATCCTTCTTGAATTCATCAAAATGAGGAAGGCGATATATCCCTTGAATCCTGATGAAATCAAGGTGTTCAGCATTGTGTGGTGAGGATAAAAAAAGCTTAATACAGAAAGGGTCAGTGACAAATCATGTTTTACAGGGTGAGAAAGTAAAAAGTCATAAATTGTTAAACTCACTTTGAACATAAAACTTTTTAAGAGAGTTAAACTATCTGGTATCAAATTTTTAGGGTCACAAGAAATTTTGCATTTTGAAACTGAAGGATTGAAATTGAAAATTTGAGATAATCAGACAATGGTAAAAAAGGCCTTACAAAAAAATGTATGAAAAATACCGTACTACTTATAAAGTTGTACAAAAATGACCCTGGTTAATGACCATAAAGCATTTTAGTGAATTTGTAGTCCATAGCAACATTAGCACGTTTTTCTGAAGAATGACGGGTAAAGTTTAAATGAACCAGTTGGTGTCAACAGATTTTAATCCAGTTGAATCTCACCAGGGTCGAGGCATTTCAATAAGATTAAAAGCTGATTCTGTGAATGTCTGTTGTGACTAATTATTGTTCGTTTAAGCTCCGTTCGAGCGCCGACGCAGGCCGGGGAAGGACGCAGGCCAGGGAGGGGGACGACGGTCACCGGGGGGGCCAGACGCGACGCGGCCGTCTCTGGTTTTCATCTCAGCCGGAGCCGTTTATCGCAGTAGACAAGACGGAGGGGGGGAAGAAACCAGAGGAGGAGAAACCGGAGATTACAAGAAAGAGTCAAGTTCCTCCCCCAGGTGTGTGTGTCCCCTCAGGGCTTTAAGTGCTTCTCCGTATTATCATCTGAAACATGAGCATGTAACGTGCATCTCTCATCTAGGATTTAGCAGGGACTTCACATGCTATCAGCTTTTTCTTTAAAGGAGCAGTGACGCATGTAAAACGTGATTCCATAGGAGGGGATTTTAACCACTCTCGTCAATATTTCTAAGAAATGCTATGGGCTTTTCAAGTTGGGAATGTCAGCTGTTCTCCATATGTGATCTCAACACAAAAGATGCTTTTATTTTGTCAAAAAAAAAAAAACGTTGACAAATCCATCAGCTGGGCAGGGATTTTAATCAATGCTTCCAAAACAAATTTAAATATTTAATAGAAGTGTGATAGTTTTTATCCATGTACACTACAATCAATGCAAACTAATCTTCATCGTAACATTTCATTTCATCTGGATCCAGGAACTATTTGCAAACCTGTAAATCACTCCGTTTTCTGCAGTGCAGGCAAATTGGACAATTTAAAGAAAAAAGAAAAAAGAATTCTTAATTTTTCTGGAGTACAAATACATGAAAATACTATCATTCTAAAACAATATTTAGCTGTGACAGTGACTTAAATACAGTATTTTACAACGACGGTCGATTCCATCTTCATCAAAACATCGGTTTTAAATATGAAAAAAAAAATTAAATATTTACAAATAATATTAAGAGTGTGTAGAGTTAAATAAGGAGAAGAGCCGTGTCCATTTGGGGAACGTAGAATGTCCGAGCGTCCGTTGTTGTGATTTTCAGTAAAACCTTTGAAAAGCAGCAAGCAAGTAAAAAAAAAAAAAAAAAAAAAAAAAAAAAGTGTTTTCGGTTTTCAACTGAGATCTGAGATCAGCCTGAATTAAGAAAATCAAGCTGCAGCAGAGAGATGCCTATTTGCTAAAAAAGACGCCTCGCAGCTTATTAAATCATAAAATAAATGGAAGCACAAGAGTCGGTCGCGTTCTGTCATTCGCTCGTTGCAGCCGGCCAATCGGGGTACCTGAAGGCATCGTGGTGGCCGTGTGTCGCGTTCAGGTAACACCAGTGTTTAAACGCCTGTCGGAGTCCTCTTTACTGTTTATACTGCTGTGTTGGGCCGTTTTCCCCCATTTGTCCTCTTAAGTGCCATTTGTAGTCTGTTTGCAATCCAATGCATTTTTCAGTTCTAGATTCCACCTGCTCGGGCGGGTCTGATGCTCAGTTCCATTCCGGCCGCATGTAGCTGGGGATGCACTGGCACACCTGGTGGCTGTAGTAGAACCCGGCCTCGCACGCACGCCGGGGCTTCCAGCACAGCAGCCTGTAACAGCTGGAAGACAGGAAGACGCACGGAAAGATGAAGGCGAAGCTCTTTAAAAGGAAGAAACAAGTGGGTGAGAGGACACAATACATTCACTTGTGTGTTCAGGATGGAAATAAGGGGGAATAAATAATGAAAAAAAAAAACATACACAGGGGAGATTATATTCTCTTGGCATGCACACTATTGATTACTGAGATCTTCACATCCCTTTTGGATAAACTCTGGTCCAAGTATTTTTTTTTGCGCTCCTCAAGCGATTCTCTTGTCAGAGAGAGAGAGAAGGCGTTTCTCCAGAGAGCGAGGAATATACGGCCCAGTTCTGGGAAATCTTCCTCCCCTCTCCTTTTTCAAAATCACAGTAGGTGTATGGTGTTCCGCTCGCACCACCTCCTGTGACCAGATGTTGAATCCAACAAAAAAAATAGATAAAAGGACGGACAAAGAACAACTTGGAACTGAAAAGATGAGTCCATTCTAAAGTTTGAAACTACTCGTCCAAAAAAAATAAAAAAAATAAACCCAAACTTGCCAATCAAAGCAATGTTTTATAGCTAGTAAAGGATTAAAGGTCCCATATCAGCAGTTTCCCTCTGTTTTATTCAGAGTTCTCATCCCTAACAAGACACATTTGTGGTTCAAAATCATCTCTTTGAAAGGTCTATAAGAACAGATAACTGCAGTATTGAAATTAAATGGGAGGGTTGGTGATTGTATAGTTGTGACATCACAGCTTCACGTAAGTCCTGATGGTTCGTTTTAAGGCTCATTTCTGAGCCGTTTCAGGCTATTTGCATTTTCTTTTTTTACTTTTTCACACAAGTGATTTTAAGGCAAAAATAACCATGTAATCCCAATTTCTGAGACGTATTTACATTTAGCAAGAGAAATAATGATATTTTGACAGGAAAAAATGGGCTGGATTGGTTGTAATTTAGAGCACAGAGCAGGTCCTATGATACAGTTTCTGGCAGAAAATCGCTTGTTTTCATGACCGTTCTCATGAAAACAGGCTGGTATGAAACAGGATAAATGGGGATTTTATTTTCAAAATGTAAGGAGTAGATAATTGCACGGATATGTAATGAGCCGAATTATTACTCCCGGTGAGTTATAGTTATACAGAACGAAATAGCAATGGAAGATTTGGGTAAAACTGTTTTTCAGCTTCTAAAATGAAGACAGAGTCAAAGGTCACTCACAATACGGCTCAAGCGAAAGTCAAAAACCTTTTAAAACGCAGTTTAAAGAAGCATCCATCAGGTCTCTTAAAATGTCTGTTTTGTGTTTATATTGGTTTCTTTTCATTTGAAAATCCATCTTTCTTTTCACGAAAATCACAATTTTATGCGAATTTTGATACTAAATGTCAGATGGTGTAACTGAAATGGATAAATCTTTAGCCCACCTAGAATATAAAACTAGTTGATAGCGTGTGTTTTTAATGTTTTAAAGCCTTTTTGCAGGAGCGTTTAACTATCTGGAACCAGGTTTTTCAGGCTTCCACCACCTTTTCCCACGCATGTCATCGAACATTCAAACGCTCGCCGCTCACGTCGCTGCGTTTGTTCCCGCCGCTCCATCCGTCTCTCGACCGCCGCTCTGCTCACTGTCATCGGGTTCACTCTTTTCCCCCCCCAGGGGGGTGCAGGGGGGTCAGAGGCCTCTCCGTGCCGGCTCCGTGGGAACCACAACACGCACACGCAGCTGAGAGCGTGACGTGTGGGCGCTGGATGCCCATAAAAGGCAGCGAGGAATCCTCTGATGGAAGGAGCCCATCCATCGACGCGTCCATCGAGACTTGTAAGATCCGGCTCTCTGTAGCCCCCACCCCCCCCCATCCTTCTTTCTTCAGCGTTTCCCTCACACAAACAGAAACGGATCTTTCGGTTCAGGTGAATCCCGATGAACTCGAAATGCTGTTTGTAAATTCTTGCTTGAGTTGCACCAAAAAACACGAGTCACAAACTCGCAGTAACTTCGTTAGCAAGGAAACGAGCGCAATTTAAACAAAAACACACAAAAATCCTGCAAAGCTAAGTAAAGAGGAGCAAACTGTCATGTGGTGGCACCATAAAAACTCACTTAAAAAGGTTTTAAAACATTAGAAACACATGCTATCAACTAGTTATATTCTAGGAGAAATATTTAAAATGTTTCTGTATTCTGTATCATAATTTTTGTTTAAAAGAAATGATACGAATGGACTTTAAATGACAAGAAACCAACATGAACACATGTACATGACCTGATCAGTTAAAAAAAAGAAACTCTGACTTTCTCATCTTGCCAAACATGATTTTTTTTTTCCCACTGACCCGAGTACACATTTCTTAGAAAAAGAAATCCATGCATACGAAGGGAAGCATAATGTACCGATCATAGTTATTTCTCAGAACGTCCTTTTGGCTCCGGCCCTCATGTTACATCACACACTTAACGGGATTTACGCTCCCTTCGAATCCTTTTATAAGGAGTTTCAAGCGTGTCTCGTGCTTCTCCACAGGCCAGTTTTAAAAATCGCTGCAGAGTTCCTGGGCCCGTGAAGAGGGTTTTATAGACGTATGCAAGGAAGAGGAAACCAGATGATGTAAACGCATCCTATAACATCTAAGATAGCACCTAAAAGAAAGAGTTCATTTTTTCTACTCAGAATATCTATAGGTTACACACAGTTTTTTAGACAAAGGTTTCAAGCAAACAAATGAAGCTTCAATGCGCTTCCTGTCATGTGACGTCAACGAGATCCCGCCCCTTCCTCCTTCCATATAGCCATATGTATTTCTATAAATTATGACTTTAACCCTGATGTCACTATAATCTGTTTTTAGAAAAGTCCTAAAAATAATTTTGTACCGAGGATGAATTGAGCATACATATGTGCAAGTCTTTAAAATGCAACGTTCTTCAAATCAGAGTAAAACACATAGATATGTAACATGAGCATTAATATGAATACCAGCATTGAAATAAACACCGTTACTACTAAAGTTATTTTTTTCAGTAACGTGTAATCTATTAATCTATTTATTTTCTTTTATTTATTTATTTATATTTGCTATTTTGCTTTCTTGTCTCAAGGCAGGGATTCTGGCAGAGTTCATTGGCCGAGGCCCAGATTGTGGATTCTTGGGATGCTTATTCCCCCCCCAAGGGGAACACTCTCCCGTTTGGGAGGTTAAAGAGCAGAGCTGAGAAATCCAGCCCTGTCACCAGGGGGCTTAAAACCTGGCCGAGTGCCCTTTTTTTTTTTTTTTTTCTTCTTTCCCTTAAATACTGACTCGTAGCTTCCCGCCCCCCCCCGTACCTGCAGGTGCTGGCGTTGAACCTCTTGCCCTGCCGCAGACATGACTCGGGGCTCTCGCGGCACTGGCACAGGCAGGTGTCGGGGTTGAGCGGCTGGCTGTCGGGGCACGCCGCGTCGCACACGCAGCCGCACAGCTCGGCGTCCCAGCGCTGGCGGGGGGGGCACCACGTGCCCTCGGCCCCGCCCTCGCACTGACATTCACCTGCAAACACATGACACGCCGCCTTAGTTTTCATCTCGGGGAATAAAACATTACAAAGTTCAGAAATCAAGTTTTGAGAAACTTGAAAAAAGCGTTTAAGGTCTATTAAAGGAATTAAAAATCAAAGGTTAATAATTAATATAAATATCCATATTGTATTTCTTTGCATAAAATGTTGGTGAGAAACTTGACCCCACTACAAGTCAGTAATCCTGTATGTGGGCAGTGATCTGATCTGACTTTATTGCATGTGTATCTATAGTGAATTGGAAAGCCTCCTCACAGCTGTCTTCGTCCAGTTTCCAGCCCGGATCGCAGCTGTCCTTGGTCAGTCCGTTCCGACAGACGCACTCGCATGTGGCCTCCTCCAAAACCCGGTTGGGTCCGCAGAGGGCCAGCAGACCCGAGTCCAGCGCCTCTGGAAAACCACACACACACACACACACACACACAAAAAAAGGTCTTTTAGTTTTCTTTTCACATTCCAAGAATCACCCCTCTGACAAGCCAAGGGTGTGCCAGTTTCATTATGAGGCCATCTGGAAGATGGCAGGTTCTCTGTGCATGAACGTACACGCAAAAATGCCACAAAGACACCTTGGCTTCTCGCGTTGCAGTTGAATAAATAATTCCTTTCCGCGGACGGAAAATCGGTTCCAAATCATTTCATTTCTATTGAAATGTAACGTTAGCAGAAACTGGCTCGCATCCCAGCTTTGGCTTTTTTTGGTGCGGCGCAAATGTTGTTGTAACATTCCACGCTTTACAATTACAAGGAATTTCTACAGTAGACATTCCTTAACAAAGTTCCACAGCAGGTGAATTTACTGTGTTTATTCCTATGTTTAATCCATCTTAAAAGAATATATATATATATCCTTTTCAGCTGAGGCTCTTACCCGTCTCTCTCTGAGAGTAGATGATAGCGTCTGTGGAGACACACATGCAGTTTACTGGATCCCATAATAGTCCTGAAGCACAGGGAACCTCGGGAGGGGAACACCTACACACACACACACACACACACACACAGAATGTCTGAGCACGCGGATACAGAGCCAGCGACTCATAAATATTTCCGCACATTCCCGGGCTGCGGCTCACAGGTGATCCGTCGCCGCCCGCCTGATGATGGAGTGCAGCGGCCGCTTGGAGAGGCAATCGCACGACGTGTGGTTGACGAACGTCACCATGACGACGGAGCGCTCCATCCGGGGCGGGGACAGCTCCATCAGCTGGCGGGAGGAGAGCGAAAGGTCAGACGCGTGTGAGCGAATGTGTCAAAGGATCCACATCTGTCGGCCGTCTTTCCTCTTTTTTGTTTTTCTTTTTCTTTTAGCTGCTTCCATTACATCTTCGCATCATGACTAAGTGCTGACTCCTATAAACTGATGTAATGGGTGCTCAGTTGTGCAACTGTGCATGACTTTGAGGTTTTTTTTTTTTCTTCCTTTTTTGCATAATTGGGTCAATCTTTTCTTTTCTCAAACCGTTTGAGGGGGGGAAAAGTACTATCAAGCAACAGAGTGAAATGTTAAATAATTCAGTTGCTAACCTTACAAGGGGGGAAATATATTGTATTCAGTGCAATTTTGAGTAGAATTATCTTATCCTGTCAGCAGATAATTTGAGATAAAACTAGGAATAATTATGAGATACAAATCCCATATCAAGCACCACTTAATACAATATTGAGTAGAATTATCTCATCTCAGATCATTTATCTTATTTATACGTTTAAATCAGGAAAAGACTTCAAATAAGACAATTCTACTCAATAGCGGACTAAATGTACAAGACATTTTCACTCAAGATTTATCACTGAACACTGTGTTTAGTACAGTTTTGAGGAGAATTACTTAATCCCGTTAGCAGATTATTTTACTTTCTTTTCCAAGTTTTTCAAATATTTTGAGATAAAAAATTCCAAAATTCCATGAGGTAACACTCAATCCAATATTGAGTAGAATTATCTTATCTTAGTGGCAGATCATTCATCTTATTTCCATTTTTTTTTTAAGAAAACATATCCTAATCAGGAAAAGAACTTCAAATAACATAATTCTTTTCAAAAGTGGACTAAATGTACCAAATACAAGACATTTTCAGAGATTTGTTATCAAGCGTAAATATATTGTATTTAGTACATTTAGTCCAATATTGAGAAGAATTATATTGTCAGCACATATGTCAAATTTAGACTTTTAAAGAATTATGAGAGGAAAAAAGTCCAGAACATGAGATAAAAAGACATCAAGATAAAGAAAAAATTGTAATAAAACAAGCATAAAATGTCAGATCAGAGTGGCGTGCGCTCCACCCACCGTCTTGTTGACCAGCGCGTAGCTGGTGTTGGCGCAGTAGAACGCCTCGTTGGTGCAGCAGCCGCCGCAGCGGTGCAGCGCCACGCAGCGCGGCAGGTAGAACTGGCTGGTGGATTCTGGGTACTCCTTGGCCACCTCGACGCACACCTCCCGGGGCTGGCACGAGGTCCGCTGGATCTCCTCCAGGATCACTGGACACACACACACACACGAACGTGTTAAAAAAGGTGATCACTCGACATAGTTAATTTGGTAAATGTCTGGTTTTAATGTAATAGCTCTATATGTGTATAGAGGCCCATTTCTCCAGTGTTCTAATGGTACATTGGGTTTGATAATTGCATTAGAAGCTAAAAAACGGTCACTTCTCTGATTCTGTATTGCACAGAGACTAAGTTTCATTGCAGAAGTGTCATATGACTCGTAATTGTTTTCCAGTAATTAGCCAGACCGACTTTTCCATTCTGTTTCTGTAGAAACAGAATGGAAAACACTGCCGAATGTCAGACGTTATTTATAGGAAATTCTACTTTTAAGGAAACCACTTAGGAGCCGTGACTCATAAGGCGTCATCATCGAGTTCTCCAAAAAGAATTTATAGAAGATATTTCCTTTCTATTTATTATTCTTTGAGCAAAAAATGCTCAAACCCAGCACGACTTGTCTAAATTGTTTGGATTATAAACATAACATCGTTTGCTAGACTTCTTCATACATGCTACACTAACTCACCAGCAGCTCAGCTTTTTTTTACACAAAACCTTCAAATACCTCATATGCTGGTGAAATTAAAAGGTAATATGAAGAAACAGGTGACGCCAAAGCTTACACCTTTGATTTTAATGCATCCTTCTGTCCTTAATATCAACATTTTAAAGGGGGCTGATACCTCAAGTCTGTAGTTGTAAATTGAATTTAAAGGGGCCTTATTTTGTCATGGCATGTTCTTCTATTCTAAAAGCAGCCAGGTAAAGCTCTTGCAGCAATACAGGCGCCTTCTCTCACATTCACTCTGGTGGAAAAAAACAAAAACAAAAAAACATCCGCCCCTCCCTTCCCTAAGGCCACGCCCACTCTGTTGTGATTGGTCCAGCTCTGTATGTGATGCCCCTCCCCTTTAATGCCACACACAAGCGCCATACGTAGGTTCTGGATATTATTATAGGATATAAGTGGGTTTTTAAAAATAATTTTGGGGGTTTTAGGGGAACGTCTCTTCGGCTTTTACCTCCGAGCGTCCCGTCCAGTTTGTAGAGCGCCTCCCCCCTCGGCTGACCCCACAGGCCATCGTCCCCGGCGTGCGGCGGCAGGCTCGCCGACGACGGGGCAGCGGCGGCGGGGGACGAGGAGGAGGATGGATCCCAGGACTTCTTCCTCAGGCAGTGCTGCAGCAGGCTGTACTCCGGGTACAGGAGCTGCAGCAGCTGATCCACGCTGGTCACGGCGTCCAGGTCGGGCCGGTCGTCCGACGTGGGCGGAGCCTGCGGGAACAACACACGCCGCTTCGGCTGTTACATAACACACCCCCGTCTCCGTCGTCACGAAGTAACAGCCTGAGTCTCGGGTCGCGATGCTATCTGGTCCCGAACGGACAGAACGGGCTTTGTGTTGGCTGGGCCAATCACAGACGAGGAGACAGGATAGGGTAATTAACGCGTAATAAAGTTATAAGGACTTATTACACGCTGGGTGAATATCAAGTGTTTTTTTAAGCCTTTGGGAGCTTTAGAATTGGCAGCGTGAGCCTCGCCGGTTCGAGCTGGATAAACAGTGAATACCTCAGCTGCCAATGTGTTGTGACACGTTGCTGTTGGCTACTGTTGGTTATTATGTTGTGTGTGTCCTCTGTTCACCCACACACACACACACACACACACACACACACATATACACACACAGTGGTGTGTTTGACTGCACAAGGATCTTAATGCTTTATAATCCCCCCTGCCTTGATTCCTGTTCTTGTTCTCCCTTGTTCCTGTGAGTTTTTTTTTTTTTTCAGACCTGAGTCGAGAAAGCGTCGCCCTGGGCGAAAAGCGATAAAACTTTGTAAATACCTGCGCCGTTGCCGCCGTGACCTCGGGCATGACATTGGAGCCTCCCTGCACCCACTCTCTATTCTTTTTGCTCTTTTTTTTTTCTATTGTAAGTCTTTAACACAGCGTTTACGAAACTACATAGTCCACATCCATTTTCATTATTACCAGTTCAGTATCAGTAGGAAGTGTGTATTCCTGTAGAAAAGTAGATGGATAAAGGTGATTTTTTTTTTCATGTCCCAAATGGTAAAGGGAGAAATGATAATAAATCTTTAGTTTATTAGAGTTCAACGATAGCGTCTGGATTTCCCGAGGGTCTGTGAACGTGTCCTGGAGTCTCATAGCATAGTTTATAGAAAGAAGAAAAGCAGCAGGGAGTTTTTCTCCTTGATTTATAGACCGATGTTGCTCCTTTTACAACTACAACAAACTATCTTTTTGATAGTCAATCAATCTATTGATTATTGAAATGATCAATCAATTAGTTGTTTGGTTCATAAAATTGACAAATGTATGTATATATATATATGGTTAGACTATTTTGATCATTAATGTATTGATTATTAAAAGAATTAGTTGATCGCTGTTTCCTGTTGTGAAATGTCTTTTTGGTCTAAAAGAGCATTGGTTTCCTATTATAGAAGACTAAAGAAAATAGAAAATATTTATAGGTGAGATGCTGGAATCAAAGAATTTATATATTTTTATTCTTTTAAAATGACTCCAATATCAACAAAGTGATTAATGAAACTTCAACTAATTGATTAATCGACTAATTAGGACTGAAACAGCTCTAATACATTGTGTTGTATGGTTTTTTTTTTTTTCGCAGCGTGCCAGATGCAGAAACCCCTGGCCGTGAGTCATCTCATAATGATTTTCACCTGCCAGGCGGACGAGGGATGAGGAAAAAAGGCGAACGAGGGGGGGGGGGTTCAAGTGGCGGGAACGGTCGTTTTCGGTTTCCCAGGCTGAGAGAGGAGCCAACAGAAACCAGATCCCTCCTTATCGGCCTTTTTCAATTTATCTCTGCCTTCTCCTCATTACACCCCCCCTCCTCCTCCTCCGCTTCTCACCAGATATCTGATCTATTTCCTCCTGTTTTATAGACTCCCCCGACATCAAATTTGAACTTCTTATCTCAAAACCATGTAATAAATAACTATTAAATAGATCTAACATGCTGGCACAGGTTCAGTCTTCAGGTAATGAATACTACTTATCTGTTTAAAACCTCAAAAGACTTAATTTGCTGCAACTAACGTCTATTCTTATGTGATTATCAAAACAATTAATCCATCAGTAGTTGGGTTTGTTTGTCAATCGCTGTTTTCTGAAGCTGAAATTTCATCCTCAAATGTTTTTTTTTTTTGTCCAGACCAACAGTCCACAACCCAATGATCATCAGTTTACTATTATAGAAATATAAAGAAACCAGAAAATGATCAGAATAGAGAAGCTGAAACCAGAGTATTTGGACATGTTTCTCCTTAAAAATGACTTATAATCAATTAATCAATTTTCAAAATATCTGATGTTTAATGTAATAGTTGGCAACTAGTCGATTAACCCTCTATTACATAGTGTTGCTGTATGACAGCAAATACTTATCTTAATTTATCTAAAAAGCTGTGATATAAAATCAGTTTTACCGTTGGGTGTAAAAAGGGGGCTTTTATTTTGAAGGACATACACTGGTGGTTTGACATGTGAGCATCAAGTTGTCTTTTATTCTGAATTTTGGGCAATTTTCACCAGATATAAAATACAAACTTACCTCTATCTGATGTAAGTAAACTTTAAAATCTTGTTTTCAAATTGAATTCAATTTTCAATGTTAAAAGTTGTTTCTCTAATATGCTAAAATAGATTTGTCAACAATGTGCAAATATGTAGAATTCCTACTTTAACAACCTAATGGAGTCACATTGACTTACATAGCATCAAACTATCCTGACACTATGTTCACCACTTTTTCTGATATATATTTAATATATCTGTTATTTAGGCCACTTTAAACACCATATTCATATATATATATATTATAATTCATGCAATAGTGTTACTGAGTAGTTGCAACCCTGGACGTGATACTCGTTTTCTACATGTTTCTCTCTCCCTTTCTATCTACTGGTGATCACATGACATGACGTCATCACTGTGGGACGCGACGGACAAATGATGGGGGTGTGTGCTGTCAACACAAAAACTCACACACACACCCATGCATGCGTCACCACATATCTGAAACTATTCAGACATACATTTGCATATAAAACAAAATGAGCAAGTGGAATCTGATCATTCATTCACTCAATCATTCATTCACTGAAACCTTAGAAGATTGTATTGTCGGAGGTTCTTTTTGGAATATTTGCTCATTTTTTTGTAGGAGAAAGGAACAGCTCATTTTGGGATTTTTTGCCCACAATTCTGTGTCCACGTGTATTGTATCAAAATAGCAAACTCAAACAAGGGTTTTAAAGAAGTTGTTTTATTCTGAAATTTAAAGGGACACATGCTCTTTGGGAGTTTTGTAATTTATGTACTGTTATGTTTGGAAATCTATGTTAAACAGGGTAAAAGTTCCAAAATCTTAGGTGAACATGTTTTTAAATTCATCCTGCAAGTCAAAGATGAGGGTTTAGTTTGTATGTATAATCATGTAAATGATTAAAAAAAAAGTATGTTTTACGAACTGCGCCGCCAAAAAATGTAATCTTATCAGGAGAAAAAAAAATACAAGACTAAATTGACCTAAATCCAGAAAAAGTTGAAATATGCAAAACCATTTGCCAAGAAATAAGATATTTAAGGTGATTCTACTCAATACTGGACTAGGTGTACCAAAAACAAGATATTTTCACTTCACAAGATTTTTCTTTTTTTTCAGTGGAGCTGCAGATATCAGTCAATGAATCTATTAGCAGCCAACTCTTATATCAATCATCTACTTTGATCGTTTTTTTAAGCAGAAAATGTCTAAATTCTCTGGATTTCTTTCACTTGTCAGGATTCCGTTGTGTTATCAGTAGAGCCCCCACAGCAAAAAAAGAGAAGAAGAAAATCCTCGGAATGCAGATTTACATTTTTCATTTCCCAAAGACTCTAAGGAGACATTAAAAACCATGTGAGATGATGTAATAGATAGTTGAACTCTCCCTAATATTATTATTCTTCTTGTTCTTTTTCAGTTACACCACTGACTTTTTGTGTCAAAAAAGAAATGCCCCAAATTGTGATTTTTGTAAAAAAAAAAAAAAAAAAAAAGACCATGAACCTGATGATTGCTTCTGATGATGCTTGATCCTACATATCCCACAATGCAACCTTTCATTAGCGCTCTAAACCCTAAATCTTCATACATGTGGGTTAATTCATTGGCTCCTGGCACTAACTGAGCAGGTGTAGTTGTGATGTCATAACTGACCTCGGTGCCCATGTCCCCCGTCTGGTAATAGTCCGAATAGTCCAGTCCTGAGCAGAGGTTGTTAAGCATCCATAGGAGCAGGACTGCTCTCCACATAGTGAGGAGATGGAGGAGGAAGAGGAGGAGGAGGAGGAGGAAGGTGGAGGGGCTTTAAGGAGGAAGAGGAAGGTGGAGGGGCTTTAAAGAGGAGGAAGAGGAAGGTGGAGGGGCTTTAAAAAGGAAGAGGAGGAGGAAGGTGGAGGGGCTTTAAGGAGGAAGAGGAAGGTGGAGGGGCTTTAAGGAGGAGGAAGAGGAAGGTGGAGGGGCTTTAAGGAGGAGGAAGAGGAAGGTGGAGGGGCTTTAAGGAGGAGGAAGAGGAAGGTGGAGTAGGAGGAGGGTGGAGGGGCTTTAAAGAGGAAGAGGAGGATGAAGGTGGAGGGGCTTTAAAGAGGAAGAGGAAGGTGGAGGGGCTTTAAAGAGGAAGATGAAGGTGGAGGGGCTTTAAGGAGGAAGAGGAAGGTAGAGGGGCTTTAAAGAGGAAGAGGAAGGTGGAGGGGCCTAAAGGAGGAAGAGGAAGGTGGAGGGGC
Source organism: Eupleurogrammus muticus (assembly GCA_036785175.1). Taxonomy (NCBI): domain Eukaryota; kingdom Metazoa; phylum Chordata; class Actinopteri; order Scombriformes; family Trichiuridae; genus Eupleurogrammus; species Eupleurogrammus muticus. The sequence continues at coordinate 225,152 of JAYKQN010000024.1, read as the reverse complement.
TTTTAAGAGGAAGAGGAAGGTGGAGGGGCTTTAAGGAGGAAGAGGAAGGTGGAGGGGCTTTAAAGAGGAAGAGGAAGGTGGAGGGGCTTTAAAGAGGAGGAGGAAGAGGTGGAAGGTGGAGGGGCTTTAAAGAGGAGGAAGAGGAAGGTGGAGGGGCCTTAAGGAGGAAGAGGAAGGTGGAGGGGCTTTAAAGAGGAAGAGGATGAATGTGGAGGGGCTTTAAGGAGGAAGAGGAAGGTGGAGGGGCTTTAAGGAGGAAGAGGAAGGTGGAGGGGCTTTAAGGAGGAAGAGGATGAATGTGGAGGGGCTTTAAGGAGGAAGAGGAAGGTGGAGGGGCTTTAAGGAGGAGGAAGAGGAAGGTGGAGGGGCTTTAAGGAGGAAGAGGAAGGTGGAGGGGCTTTAAGGAGGAAGAGGAAGGTGGAGGGGCTTTAAGGAGGAAGAGGAAGGTGGAGGGGCTTTAAGGAGGAGGAAGAGGAAGGTGGAGGGGCTTTAAGGAGGAAGAGGAAGGTGGAGGGGCTTTAAGGAGGAAGAGGAAGGTGGAGGGGCTTTAAGGAGGAGGAAGAGGAAGGTGGAGGGGCTTTAAGGAGGAAGAAGAGGAGGAAGGTGGAGGGCTTAGAGAGGGGAAGGAGGCGGAGGAGGGTGATGAAGGTGGAGCACCCAGCGGCGGGTCGCTCTATCCGGCCACGGAGCGTCTCTCCCGGCGCAGGTCGCTAGAAGTGGCGGCGGAACAGAGCATGATGGAGGGGTCATCTCCTCCACTCGCTCCGGCTCCGTTCCTGCTTCACGCTTCCATTCCTCCACGTTCACGTCAGGTGGAAAAAACCAATAAAAAGTTTCTCTTTCCTTTGACCTTTTATTTATTCCTCAGATCATTTCTTATCCGGGTTTTTCTTCTTCTTCTTATTTTCTCTCAGATCATCTCTGGCATCACGGAGAGAAAAAGCGAAGCGGTGGAATCCTGGAGGACTGAATGAGGGGAACCGACCGAGTGAGTGTGTGTGTGTGTGTGTGTGTGTGTGTGTGTGGGCGGATCCGAGAGGCGGTTTTTACAGCCGATCGGATCTGTCGACGCGTCTCTTCCTTCTGTCTTTTCTTTTCTTTTCTTTCTCTTTTTTCCATCGCCTTTTTCCACTGACGCGTTTCTGCACCGTAAATATCTTCCTGTTTTATGTGATTTTTTTTTTGTAGCCCCCTAATCACAGCTTTATGACTTCACAACTTTTCCCCCTTTTTTTCACACGTTTATCGTCTCATAACCAGAGCAGCTGCCCTGTGTGTGTGTGTGTGCGTGTGTGTGCGTGTGTGTGCGTGTGTGTGTGTGCGTGTGTGTGTGTGTGTGTGTGTGTGTTCGCCAAAGTGCTTTTTTACGAGCTGCTAATCCTTTTTCTGTCTTCCTGTTTCTGCTGTATTTCACTGTCGAGACTAAACTGAAATTTCTCCCACACCTGCAGCTCCAAAAACATCTTCTTTTCCCCCTCTGAAAAAACCAAGGTCCTTCACATACCTCCTTAAATAGTCCGCCTCAAGGCCTGTGTGTGTGTGTGTGTGTGTGTGTGTGTGTGTGTGAGGTGATCTTACACCTTACACCTCAAAAACCTTCAGTCTAAAGCCTTCGTCAGCTCTCCCAAAATACACATCTCGTGTTCATCTTTATTTTATTAGTCATTTAAAAGGCCGTTTTTACCATTCCCTTTAGAAAGGTCACAACTTTATGCAATTTTTTGACACTAAATTTTAAATATTGAATCCATTAAGAATATAGAACTAGTTGATAGCATGTGTTTTTTTTTAAAGTTCATCTATGTGTTACCAGGTTTTTAGGGCTACACCATATTACAGATTTGTCACTAAATTCTGAGTGAGGATGGACTGGAGGGAAAAAAAGAGGAGGAGACAGGTTAGAGGAAGAAGGGAAGAAGGAGGTGTGTCTGGGAAACGGCTCGAATGAGAAAACATCCGATTTCTGGGGCCAGTCACTGCCAGCCTCTCTGTTTCTTTCTTTTCCTTTTTTTTTTTTTTTTTTAAGAGGGATTAAAGCCGTACACACACACACACACACACATACACACATATACGGCGGCAGCGGTGGCAAGTGTCTGCATGCAGCGCCACTTTATGTGTTGAAATCCGCGCAACCAGATCCGCATTCCGATCATTGCTGCCTCCTCTTAATCATGTGAGTCCGGTTATCAGCTCTGCTGACTGGAACTGGAGCATTTATTCATGTTTGATCCTCCTGTATCACCTGCACAGGAAGTCATGAATATGCAAATTACTGAGCTTCTTTGGATTTAAACCTTTGCAGCAATGACCTTAAAACACTTAAATTTACCTAAATAATACATATATTAATATATACAATAGAAGAAAAAGCTGTATACATAGTGGCAGGATAGTTTGATGCAATGATTGTTGAAATGAACATAACTTCCATTCGCTGAAGGAGAGGAACGAGGTACAATACATATAGTATGGGACATCACGGCCTTAATGGTGGTGACCTGCGGCGACGTATGCCACAAATACGTGCACCGCTTCCTCTCCTTCAGATAAAACCAAATAGAAGTGTGAAGACCAGGAAAGCCCTTTAAACGAGGCCCATGAAGCTGCCAAGACCCCTGCTGTCGTATGCTTGGAAAAAACGGCTCCCACAATCCCTGTTTAGACAGGGCCTTGCCTTTTAGCTGGATTAGCAAAAAAAAGGTCGTCCACTCGTCTTGCAGAAGTCAAAGCGAGTAGTAATGCAGTCTTGTATGTAAGAAATTTCCTATCTGCATACGTGATGAGCTCAAATGGAGGTCCATTTGAGGTCAGTAGCAACGTTACATCTCATGAGGGGACGCTGGGTTTGAATACAGGTGTTAGCCTGCAGAATCCCTACAGGAAGTGCAAAGCAAGAGGGCAACACCAACCTGGGAGTAGATTTCTGTCTTGACGCCACCGCTCAAACGGCCGCCATTTGCAGGCGTAGAGGCCACGAGTGCATGATGCCCTTGCACTCTGCATCGTAGCCACTACATTTGGGGGCAGATCCTGAGCTATCGGGTTTCAACAGGTTGGCATGAAGTGAAGAAAAGAATGGAGAGGAGGTCCTTGTGCCAGGGGGAGGGAGCCGCCATGTTTTCACTGCAGTAGATGGTGGAATCTGGGAAAAGCCACTTGCTGGAGAACCTTGCCAACCCTGACAAAATCTCTTCCACCAAGGGGGAAGGTGAGAAGAAAAGAGGCCTGTGAGTACTTGGTCTGGAGGGAAATGGATCCACTTCCATCCTGCTGAAGCGAGTCCATATCAGAGACCCCACAAGTGGGCGCAGTCTTCACTCCCTCACAAAGAAGGTATGCGGAATATGTAGGGAACCACTGTTTTGTTGTCTTTTTTTTATAACAGACTATTATGCAGATTGGTTGACAGCTTAGGTTTAAGATGATGTCTGGGGATGATGCTGCTCAAAGCTTCCTCAGCTCGATTTTAACCTGAATCTGTCACATGGCCAATCCAGGCCGTTCAGTATATGTCACTCAAAGGGTCAAAATCAAGTTTGATAAACTAAATTGAACAAAATAGTGAAGAAAAAGGACTTGAAATAAGCCAATTTTTCTGCCAATAGAATACAGTATTTCAAGATAGTTCTATTACTGGATGGAAGACGTATTCTTGAGTGTTGTATTTAATAGATTTAAGCTTCACTCGCTATTTCATGTTCAAACACTTTCGTTACTTAAAGTAGTTTTGAAACCAAAACTTTGGGATTTTTTTTTTTAGTTGTTGCCTCAACTTCTACAGAAGTGTTTTAAATCCTAGAATCTCTACTTCTAGCCAAGTGATGATGCGCCCGCAGTATATCGGACATCAATTGACTCTTTCAGCCCGCAGTAACCTTCATTGCTCTCAGTAAACAGACAAAGCCGACATTTACGTTGCCATCGGAGCCACACCAGTGACGTCATTCTCCCGTCTCCCCATCTGTCCTTGCTCGTCCTTCTCTGCCGTTTGTCAAGCGGCGTCCTAATGCATCCACTTCCTGTCCCCTGCTGTAGATAGAGAGCCCTTTACACCAGAGGGTCACACAACGCACACAGCGGCCATTGTACTCCGTAATTATGGAAAACTGCTTCCTCTATTTTCAGTGTCTGCTGCAGATCGGAGCAGTAAATTCTGTATTATTTCTGCTACTGAGCTGATTTGGACTGGGAGATTGACATAGCCTGTAGAGCAGAAAGCATTTAACACATCATATAGTTATTAAAACTGTGATAATTTTCAAGGAGAAGATCTCATATAAGGAAGAAGAATATATATTTTTTTCTTACCACGCCACAAAAAAGTAAAAATTTCTTTATGTTTGGTACAATTAGTCCAACAGTGAGTAGAATTATCTTATTCCATTAGCAGATAATGTAGTTTGTTCCCAAGTTTTTCCAAAACGTTTTAGATAAAACATTCAAAATATGAGATAAAAAGTCAAACAATTTAAAACAAAACAAATTCTCTAATATTTGATTTTATTTCTTGCAGTGTAATAACCTGAATTGAATTTTCAAAGTCAAAAATATTATTATCAGGACATTTTAGAATGAATCTTCAGCTTTAAGAAACAGCGGTTCAACATGTAGTTCGTCCTATTTTAAGAAAAATAGACCAACTTGACAAAAATCAAGGAAAAATAACTTGACATAAGCAAAATTGTCTCCGAATGGAGAAAGATTTTAAAAACTATTGAACGAACTGTACTTTGGTCTTGTTTTAATTAAAATAACACTAAATTTATCTTAATGCTGTCTTTTATATCCTATTATATGCCACTGTAATGCGATATTTTACAATAATAATACTCAATATTGACATAATTGTACCAAAACAAAGATACTTTCACTAGTTAAGATGTCATTTTTGCAGTGAAGTTGTGGTTCTAGTATATTAAGATGACTTTTGTTTCTTAAAAACTAGAAAATATATCTTGTTAAACATGTAACAACTTAAATGCAAAAAAATAGAGAGTGTAACACAGAGAGACCTTTTAAAGTTGTACCCTGAAGCAGTCGCCAACCCTATTTGGTTGGTTTCATGCCTAAGTCTTGAGATCCCTGCGTAGCGTGAAACGCAGTCTACACAAGGCCCCGTAATTAAACGCTTTGTGGATCTGGAGTAATGACGGCCTGCGGCCGCAGCTAACGAGACCTTTAATTACTCGCTTAATCACATGATTCGTGCGTGTAACGGAGCTTAGGAAGATTTTTTGAAAGTCGAAAAAAAAAGGTATGTTTGTCTGCTCTTGTGAAAAAGGAGAGAAAAGGTGGATTACAGGGAAACAAAGTAATCCTGTGATCAGCCACTTGTTGGAGGCTTTATTATATTACACTGTGTGTACAAGTCCCTCTAATTCTACTCAGGTTTGCTAGTGCAAACAACTCTCTTAGTAGTAGTAGTGTGTTTTCAGAAGTACTAGGGATGCCCCAAATACTTGGCCAGGTTGTGTTTCTGTGTGCTTTGTGCAGGCTGAGTCACAGAATATTCTAGAGCTTCTGCACCGTAACTAGCCTGGAAAGACACAACTGATCAGTCTCTGAGGAGATTATCATAAAAAACATACTGGTGCCACCTGCTGGTTGAAACAACCAATGACACCTTTAATCCTTTAATGTCAGTCATACTCCTTTTTTATATATGTATATATTTCATAGTCTCATAGTTTGTGGTGAATAAAGTCAAAATTTGCAGCAGATAAACTGCAACATCTCTGCAAGAAAGTGATCACAGCTCTTTTGTTTTGACTGAGAGGCAACTATTTATTCATCACTTTTACTTTTACACTATATCAAGTAGTTTTGAAAACAGAACTTTTAGACTTTTACATGAGTGAAAAGCCTGATTTGATAATTCTTTTTCTACAGAAGTATTTATTAAACCCTCTATCTATACTGTACTTCTAACTGAGTAATAAATGGTAATAATTTTGACACCTCTGCACAGTGGGTAAACAATGATACCAAATAATTATTCAACCTAGAACCTTTATAATGTATTTAATATTTATTTTATTGAAATTTTATAAAATTATTATTATATTTTTTATAATTAATATTATCACCTTTAAAGTTCAAACCCACTTATATTGTATAAATAAAAAACTAAAAAAAAAGACTGACTTGATGAAGTTGTTGACTAATTGTTCCTAGGCAACACTGCCACCTTCTGGTTTGGATAAAACATTGCAGCTCATCGTTTTTAGTCACAGCTATTAGAATACGTCTGATAAATTAAGTCATTAAACACTTGTTATGGAACATATGTTACTTTTTAAAGAAAAATCACAAATAATGGCATTTTTTTTCATATTTCTTCTAACCTGTCATATGCTTTAATGTGATTTTCACCAAAATCTGGATAGAAAATTTCATTCAGGTCAAGCAGGGTCAGAATTACTGGAAAAGACTATGACCTTAAGTCAAATATAATATTTTTTTTGCAGTTATGTTGGTAAAGAATGTTATATCTAGCCAGGAAATAATAACACAAATTAGATTAACATTTATTTCACATTTTAATCTTTTTTATTGTTCATATGTTGAACATTAAGTTACAATATTACGTGGTATTGGAAAAGCACAATACATGAAATTAATGATATTAACATTGGAGTCTGCTATTAAAAGGTTTTACAGTGAAATGAACCTAAGTATCATAAAACTAAATGATAGCTTTATACAGGGTTTAGATTATATATGGATTTAATTCATATAATTTGGTAAAAATGGTTAACTGGCTTTATGTAAATAACGTCCCCCATATATAATAGAATCAACTTTAGCAGCTAAGCATGACAGTGTATCATCAATAAATATTCATTCAGCTGATCATCTTTTACTTATGTAATAAATATATATATACTGTATTTATGCCTAAACATTATTATCTACTGATTTTAGTGGTCAGACTTTTCATGAAGCAGATATTAGCCTGTTCATGGTTTATACCTCACATGGAAATGTTCTAACCATTTTCCAATCATTATGATTTTTTAAGCTTATTTCACATATATTTGAGTGAGTCTTATAAAAAGAAAGTAACTACAAATATGTAATGTGTGTTGTGATTAACTTATTGTGTGAAATATTGAAATAAGCCAAATTTTCTGCCAATAATTCTACTTAATATTGGACTAATACAAGACAAATACAGGTCTTTTTAAGATGTAATTTTTACTGTGTAGAAATTCATCTCATGTAGTGAGGAGCAGAAATAAATCTTAACAAGTCAAAAGATCTTGATTGGGAATGTGGTAAGTAATCCAATATTTAGTAGAATTATGTTGATAGTTTTATTTCATTTTTTATTGTTTCTCTTTGTATCCTAATGTTGTCTTTTATGACTCTTTAGCTCATAATTTTGTATCTCAGTTAAATAAAAGCAATAAGAAATCCAAGACTCAAGATCAATAGTGAATTAATTATACTAAATACAAGATGTTTACAGCTGATAACATTTTTTTCTACAGTGCTTAAGCAAAAGGCAATAAAATGTGTAATTTCATATGATATATTGTCAGATTTTGATCTTTAGTGGAAATTAAATAAATGAAAAATCTAAATGAATGTCTTCCCTTGATGACATGTTTTTTTTTTTTTTTATAGATGTGTGTGTGTGTGTGTGTTTCAGCCTTATCTACAGGATGTTAATTTGCTGTGAGTGTTCCTGCACTATTTTCAGTGTTACAATGAGTTTAATAGCTTTTCTAAACCAGGGGTAGAACAGAGCATAAATCAGAGGATTCACACAGGAGTTCATCATCATGACCCAGGACAACACACTGAAATATGACAAGTTTGTCGAAGTGTCTTCACCTGCCAGAGTTGGGATGTAATAAGGACAGAAACACATCAGAAACACAGCTATAACAATCCCAAGAGTCCTGGCTGCCTTCCACTCTGATTTTCTATAACTCGGAGCAGCTCTTATGTTTGTGGTGGCAACTTTGGCCTGAATCATTCGCATCTGAGAAACGGCAGCCGAGAACACCCGCATATACAGCACAAGCATGACGGTACAAGGCCCGACGAAGGTTACAAAGAGGTCAACTGTGCCTGAGACGCGGCTGATGACCACCACGCACTCGCCGTGGCAGGAGCTGAACCTGTCCGGCTGCCCCAAGTGTCCGATCAGAATGCAGCCGTTATAGAGGACAGAACAGGCCCAACACAGACAGATTACAGCATTGACTTTGTTCAGAGTGACTTTAGAGGAGTAGAGCAGTGGGTCGCAGATGGCCAGGTATCGGTCTATGGAGATGAGGACCATGTGGCCCAGGGAGGAGGACAGCATGCAGTAGGAGACGTAAGGCGTCAGAGCACACATCAGCCGCCCCATCAGCCAGCAGGTCTCGATGTAGCGCAGGCCCTCCACGGGCATCACCAGCAGCCCCACCAGCAGGTCGGACACGGCCAGGGACAGCAGCAGGGCGTTGGTCGGCGTGCGGAGCTGCCGGAAGTGGGAGATGGAGACGATGACGAGCAGGTTGAGCGTCACGGTGAGCAGGGACACGGAGGCCAGCAGGATGTAGAGGAGGAGCGCCGTCTGGGAGCGGGGCCACGGAAGACGCCTGCAGGAGGAGTTGGAGTCAGGGAAACACAGTGAGGGACTCACGGCCTCATCCATCGGGAGGAGAAGAGACGCAGCTCCCCTCCAGACAGTTCATTTATCTTTCCTGAATCAGCCCCCCTCCCCTCCACCCTCCCTTCTTTCTTTTCCCAAACAACACAGACAAATGATGTAAATTCTCTCAACTTCCACATCATCACACAGCAAAATAAAAGAATTCCTGTCTGTTGAAATTAGTCTAATTTTCCTAAAATCCTGCTTTGAAAAAGCGACTCAATCCTGAGACCACAGAACCACAGCCCCTCGATAGTCTGGGCCTGAAATTCTGTCCTTATGAGGTTATGAACAGAATCAGTGACAAAGGGCAGCCCTGATGGATTCCATCTCCCACTTATTAATGGCGATGCCGGCCTAGCTCTAAGACTGGGTGTACAGGGACCAGATGCCCACGTTAGCAGGTCCAGAACCCCATATGATGCCCTGTCCTTATGAGTGTCACAGCCTAAGGGATATCTGATGCTCACCTCTAGTCTGCCGATACCTTCAGAGAAGCACTATTTCACTTCCTGTTCTAGATTGTTGGACGTCTTGTTGACTGAATCTGTTCTTGTTACTGGGCCCAGGGCTAAAATGGCACGGGACCCGAGTGAGGCCAAGGATGACGTACACACACATTTTGACATTCTCACCTGACATTCCAGCCTCAGGAGCCATAAAAAGGCTGGAAACCTCTTTTAGAGATTTTGGACTGTTTATGATGTTGAGGAGTGATAAATAATCTACAGGAGACGGCTACTAGGTGAACCTTGAACCAGAATTTATTAACATTATAACAGAATTTATTAACATTATAGCTGTAGCACCACTAACAGGCTCCCAACCACTTCTTTAGTCTCACAGTGCAAAAAATTAAGTTTTATCAGGGGTAAATATGTATAAGAGATTTAAAAAAATTAAAAAGAATTATGTGATTAAAAAGTCCATAATAAGAGAAAAAAAGACAACATTAAGATAAAAAGTAAATTAATTTAATCCTATTTTTAAAACATTTGATGAAATTGATCAAAAGAAAAAATATGCAATTTTCTGCCAGGATATTTTAAGATAATTATACTTATTGTTACACATTCTTAACCAAAAACACAATATTTTTACTTAATATTTATATTTTTACAGTGCAACAGTTTTACCTCATTTGCTATGAAATATACAATAAATGTGATGATGTGTTTTGAAAAATTGACCCTTCAATTTTTTCCATTTTGTGTGAATGCTTATGTAACTTATGTGTGAGTCTAGATACAAAATGAAATTTCAGGAAGCACACATAAATGTATAGAGAATTAAAAAAAAAAAAAAAAAAGATTCCATGTTATTTGTTGCATGTTGGGGTTTTTTGTGTTTTTTTATTTTATATAACACAACTGGATCCTGGACAAATGAACAATTATTTGCTGAATTACAATAATAATGGAGACTTTAGGAATTTTAAATCATGCTTAATATAATAAACTATATATTTAATACAAAGTTAAAAAGCTACACTTAATACACCGAAGTATATTATATATTATTTAAAAAAATCTATTCATATTTGAACAGTGAAATTATTTTTCTATATAGACACACACAGGCATTTGTTCAAAACACTGAAAAAGTGACTGATTTCAGCCTCATCTACAGGATGTTGATTTGCTGTGAGTGTTCCTGCACTATTTTCAGTGTTACAATGAGTTTAATAGCTTTTCTAAACCAGGGGTAGAACAGAGCATAAATCAGAGGATTCACACAGGAGTTAACCAACATGATCCAGGACAACACAGCATAATAGGACAAGCTCGTGGAGGTGTCTTCACCTGCCAGAGTTGGGATGTAATAAGGACAGAAACACATCAGAAACACAGCTATAACAATCCCAAGAGTCCTGGCTGCCTTCCACTCTGATTTTCTACAACTCGGAGCAGCTCTCATGTTTGTGGTGGCGACTTTTGCCTGAATCATTTGCATCTGAGAGATGGCAGCTGCGAACACCCGCATATACAGCACAAGCATGACGGTACAAGGCCCGATGAACGAGATGAAGAGGTCAACTGTGCCTGAGACGTGGCTGATGACCACCACGCACTCGCCGTGGCAGGAGCTGAACCTGTCCGGCTGCCCCAAGTGTCCGATCAGAATGCAGCCGTTATAGAGGACAGAACAGGCCCAACACAGACAGATTACAGCATTGACTTTGTTCAGAGTGACTTTAGAGGAGTAGAGCAGTGGGTCGCAGATGGCCAGGTATCGGTCTATGGAGATGAGGACCATGTGGCCCAGGGAGGAGGACAGCATGCAGTAGGAGACGTAAGGCGTCAGAGCACACATCAGCCGCCCCATCAGCCAGCAGGTCTCGATGTAGCGCAGGCCCTCCACGGGCATCACCAGCAGCCCCACCAGCAGGTCGGACACGGCCAGGGACAGCAGCAGGGCGTTGGTCGGCGTGCGGAGCTGCCGGAAGTGGGAGATGGAGACGATGACGAGCAGGTTGAGCGTCACGGTGAGCAGGGACACGGAGGCCAGCAGGATGTAGAGGAGGAGCGCCGTCTGGGAGCGGGGCCACGGAAGACGCCTGCAGGAGGAGTTGGAGTCAGGGAAACACAGTGAGGGACTCACGGCCTCATCCATCGGGGGAGAGCAATGCCCTGATGAGGTGGGGGCATGAAAAGTGCTCGAACTCAGTTCTTGACTGTTAATTTATCTCCTTCACTCATAGCCAACCCTCCTATTTTTTTTCCACACACCCAAAAAAGGCTGACGTCATTTCCTTCGTCTCTTTTCTACCATCTATCTATTAAAGACGCTGTATGTAGTTTCCGGTGACAGCGAGTGTCATGGTTGTAGTTTGCAACTGAACAAGTCAACTACATGGTGGTGCGACATGGTGGGCGTCTTAGGAGGGGAACCTCCAAAAAGTAATGAAACATCATTTTTGTTTGATTTGAATTATGTACCAATTAAAACTTATGCCTATGAATATGAAACACTATGTTGTTGTAATGAAGGTCCTTAGGAAGGGATTTAGTGGTTGATGAGTGAGAGATGCTGCTAAATCTTAAATGTCGTACCTGGTTTAAATACATATAGTCTGGCCGTCTTGGCCAAATAAAGAAATATTTGAAATGCATTAACAATCGAGCTATAACAAATTAGTTAGAATGGAAGGGGATGTAAATGGGGTTTAGCAGCTCTAAATATGTGAAATAGTAGGTTTTTAAGAACCTGTTTGAACAATTTTAGGCCTTACAGATATGGGTTTGGAGGGATTTGCAGAAGGAGGGTTCAAGCAGATGAAAAGGTCTTGGGTTTGTTTGTTTGCATTGGTTGACCTGAGGCAATGGTTTGGGGCCTGGTAATGCAAGTCAATACACACACGATACACTGAAGCACACAACACCAAAGCTCTGAAAAAAAGGAAACGATGCAATACGCTCACCACTATACGTCCATCAGCAAATCCAGAAAGAGGATGTGGGCTGAGCATGTGATGCTGTGATGCTGAAAGTCTGTCAGCACTGGTGATAAGTCTATAAACTTTAGAGAAACAAAGACCAGCTGTAAAAGCTGTAAACCAGCTTTTACTAAATCTCCCCTCCTTGGTAGACTGATCTCAGGGCCAAGAAAACATGAGGCCTTCTTCTTCTAAACATGAGAAAGCCAATCCCACGTCACAGATTACAGAGATAATTAAACACACAGGAAAACTTTTGAGAAGCATTTTTATTACATATATAAAGTTGAAAAAATCTATAAATGTATGAAATACTGACATTTTATCATTCATATACTCTGAATACTACATATGTAACACTCATGACCCACTGATGTACTTTTTAAATGTTTTTTTTCCTCATTCTCAGAACATGCTGCAGTGCCACTGAAGGATCTTCGGTTATTGGAGGGTCTGTTGCTGTTTTTATTTTATTTATACTATTTATTTTATTTTTTATTCTTTTATTTCCCCATTAAAGCTTTTTTAGGGAGTTTTTCCTTGTAATAAAATCAAATAAAGTTGACTTCACTTAATATATATAATAAAAAAATGCTAATGCTATGTATAAAAGATGATTAAAGAACCTGAAAAGTAGAAGAAAAGTTTGTGTTTGCCAAATCTACCTGTTGTTGTGTTTTGTGTCATTATACCATTGTTGCATCATTAGTGTATATTATTCTAACACCTCAGATTGGCCCCGGCAGGTTTGAGGTGTTGTTTGACAGAGTCGTCATTGGGGGACCTGCTCTTCTCGCAGCCGTGAACCATAATAGAAGCATGTTTTGCTGCTGGGTGTGAAACTGTAATTGATCACGGTGGCCATTTGCATGTAGCCACGTTTTGTTTGTGTGCACGGCAAACGTTGCATCATTGTTCGGCCTCCGGCAGCATTCAGTATTGGCGTATATCAAACCAAAACAAAACATATATATATATATATATATATATATATATATATATATATATATATATATATATATTATACAATTTAAATAATTCAAATCAAATTTATTTGTATAGACCAGAATCGTAAATCGCAGATTTGCCCCAATTGGCTTTACAGTTTGTACGAAAGCAACACAACATCGCCTGTCCTTAGACCCTCACATCGTACAAGGTAAAACTCCCTAAGAAAAAAAAACCCTTGAACAGGGAAAAAGAATGTGGCCCAAAATACGTCATACACGGAAATTTTCTTTCTCAAGTATGACCGTTTTTGAGCGACATAGTATAGTATGACCTTTTGTTAGCCACGTAGTATAACCTGGTATAATCTGCAGCCATGAATGTAATTCCACCAAACGTCCATGAGAGGGAGACATTTGACCAGAAACTTCAGCTGAGCTTGACATTAACTATTAACAATGTCCAGGTTGTCCACCTGTGTGGTTCGATTCTTGGTGAGTTCTCGCCTCAAAGAGAACACACCTGAAGACAATTAAAAAATTTGATTCTTTCTCTTGACGTGCTCCACCTCTGCATTTAAAGGCCAGAGTGTTAAGTAAAGATGTTAGAAACGCTAGTAGAAAGACCACAGTTCCCATTAGCGTGGTTTCACCCTCGGTTTCCACTCAAAGCCAATATGGAAAATAAACTTTATCCAGAAAATGAGTCAGCTCAGCACAGTAGGTCAAGAGGCTCAATCTAAATGTGGGAATGTTGGTTAAAGTCTTGGTTTGGCTTTCATGTCCCAGCCCCACTTTGGAGGGTAATAGCCCATGAACATGCTCCAAGGATATGCCTGAGACTTCAGACGATGAAATGATGATTGGTGGTCGTGAACTTGTGAATTAAAGACATGTTGCTGCCCTTATTTTCCCATATCGAGATCAAAGCCAAAATGGGAAAAATGGAAACAAAAGACAGGCTGGACGTTTTGAAGCTGCGAGTTCGATCTAAACTCATGTAAAATATCTTTATATTTAATATGCAGTCTTTGCAGCAGTGTCTGGTTTTGTAAATCATCAGTGATGTAGGTATAGGGGGGTTTGGATCCTCTCTGGAAGTTTTGGGGACACAGATTTGATCCTTGCTGAATTTAATGAAGTCAAACAAGATGAAGCTACGAAGTAAATAAAAATACAGTCGACTAAGGTCTGAAGGAAATTGAATGAATCATTTTGTAAGATGAGGTTTACAAGTGTGAAAGCTTTGCTTGCAGTTTCCTCTAATGTCCACGAGATGGTGACATTTTGCAATAAATCACAGCTGGCGTCAAACTTAAAATATTAATAGAAAAAAAACCACCACTTTTTGTTTCCTAAGTGAAATGTTTTATCACGAAATGTGATTGATTTATATTCAATTATATTTATTTCTAAATTAAGATCAAAATATAAGAAGAAATATATGCAGGTAGTGCAGGTTCAAAACCCTCATACAGAAACGCCAGGAGTTGTGGTGAAGGTGTTTAGTCCTCTGACCCTGAACGCAAGTGTTGCTGGTTCAAACCTACCTGGTGGAGTTGTTATCCTCTCAAATTAAACCCACATATGCAGGTATGAGACGCCTCTTCACAGAGTTTTATCGTCATTGAATTGACAGAGTGAAGATAATAAATGCGCGCGGAGAAGGCTGCAGACTGTGGTGAGGACTCGTGGTGTTGTGGGTTTGTTTGCGACCCTAATGCGCCAGCGATGCAACATGCAAGTGTCCGGTGGTTCAAATCCATCACTAGACTAATGAGGAGGGAGGGAATATAATTCAGCTAGCGCATAGTGAGAGAGGGGGAGGTAGGGCTAGGTGTAGAGGGTCAGACAGGGAGGCAGATAGAGTGGGTGGCAGGAAGATAGAGTACTGATGGGGAGAGAGATAGAGTAAGAAGGTAGAGTAGGGGAGAGGGAGTAAGAGGCTGGCCTCAAATGTGACTTGACTCTAGAAGGAAATGAGTGAGGCTGGCCTCAGTGGAGGAGGATAAGAGGGGTAGAGAGCGAAAAGCTGATAATAGGGTTAGTTTCTTTATGCTTCTTATTTTTTATTCTTACACTACTCATTCTGCTACCATTTCCTCTCTGTTCTCCCCCTCCACCGAGGCCAGCCTCACTCCTTTTCTTCCATTTCAAGTCACATTCGAGGCCAGCCTCTTCCTGCTCCTCCTCTACCCTTGCTCGCCTTACTCTACCTCTCTCCCCATCTATACTCTAGGTTCCTGCCACCCACACTATCTGCCTCCCTGACTGACCCTCTACACCTTCTACATAGACCCCTACCTCCCCCTAAGTCATTATGCACTAGCTGCTCTGTCTCACATTAGTCTAGTGATGGATTTGAACCACCGGACACTTGCATGTTGCATCGCTGGTGCTTCAGGGTCGCAAACAAACCCACAACACCACGAGTCCTCACCCACGGCGCAGGGCCGCAGCAATGTTTTTGTTCCTAGTGTAAAGGCAAAGTCATTTATCTCTTCAGAAGGTCGCTTGTTCAAATCATTCTTAAGCCCTTTGTCTTTGATCAAATGAGACTTACCCCTACCTAAAGCCCCAAGAACCTGGCACACATGTTAGCGTAATGCCATAGAAGGCTGACTGCAACTTGTTAGATGTGGGTTCAAATCTTGCTAACTTTTGAGTCCAACATCCAAAGTAAAGATGATAAAAGCGCCCAGAGAATAAGTTGGTTTGGGAAGAGGACTTGTGGTGCAGGTGTTAAGTTCTCTCAACCTGGAGACCGCTGTTACCGGTTCCACTCTGCCTCTTGTTCTTCTTTGTCTCTCAATTTAAATGCCAACGTCTAAAGTGATGATGCCAAATGCGCCAGGAGAACCAGTCTTTGTATGAGGAAAGCTTGTGGTCTAGCTGAATAGTCCTCTGACCAGAGACCAATAGTTGAAGGTTCAAACCTACATATTGGAGTTCTTTGGTCCTGAATTTAAACACCAACATCTAAAGTGAAGATGTTAAAAGTGCCAGGAGAACCTTTCTGGCCACATGTGTGCTTTAGCTCAGCAGGTAAGAAAACAGTTTCTAGGCACAACAGATGTAGTTTCTAACTTTCCTTTCATCTTTTGACACCAGAAACCAAAATGATGAATGAAAGCTTGGTGGAAGCCTATTTGTGGCAGTGGAGCTTATGCCTCAGACCCTGAAAACCGTTGATGCCAGTTCAAACCCTCCTCTTGACGTTCTCACCTCTGAATTTAAAGGCCAACATGTGAAGTGAAGATGCCAAATGCGCCAGGAGAACTTCCCTGAATTGTGAAGGTGCCCGTGGCAGAGTGGAAAAGTTCAGAGCCTTCAAATGACACAGTAAACTGTCCTGGAACCTTGATCAAAGCTCCACTGGAGCAGAAAATGGTGGGGCTGTGTCCCCCCTTCAGTTTCACAGGCATCGAAGCTTGTTAGTAGAAAATTAGTTTTTCTTTATGCTGCAGTTTTCAAGTTGATGAAGGTGGACGTTTTACGACTGCCGGCCGGCCCATGTCATTACCATCTGAAAAGCTTTTATTTCCTACTACAAACTTTCAGCCGTTCATCGTCTCCACATTGATAACCACCATCTACCACATACACAAATCTTCGGGGGGGACAAGGCCCCATCTCTGCTCCATCGCAGGTTTGATAAAGGTTCTCAGACAGGGGGCGTGAACTTGGTGGTTGCAGCGTCATCTGACAGCTTAGGCTCTGAACGTCCCCACTCTGCCACGAGTTCCTTCACACTTCAGAGAGTTTCTCCTGGCACATTTAGCATCTTTTCTCCAAACAGGTGTCTCACCTGCTAAGCTATAGAATACTTGTTAAAAGATCAATTTCTCTATAATTTTTTACTCTTTCCTAGTTTTGTTGGCTGTTCAGAGGACAAAGTAAAGATGATAAAAGCACCTGGAGAATCAGGCTCCTATTAAAGAGTACCAGTGGAGACGGTGTTTAGTCCTCTGACACTAATGACCATAGTCCCTGGTTCCATCCCTCCCTCTTGGACTTCTTCATTTCTGAATTTTAACGCCAACATCTAAAGTGAAGATGCCAAAAGCATTGGGGAAGCGCACCCCTTCCAAGGAGGATTTGTGGTGAAGCTGATTAGACCCCTGACCCTGTTGCTGGTTCAAATCTTTCTCTTGGAGTCCTTAGTCTCTGAATTTAAACACCAACATCTAAAGTGAAGATGCCAAATACACCGGGAGAACAAGGCTCAGGATGAGGAGGGCTTGTGGTGAAGCTGGTAAGTCCTCTGACCCTGAAGGCAACTGTTGCTGGTTCAATCCTGCCTATAGAAGTACTTGTTTGTTGATTTTAATGTGAACATCTAAATTGAAGATGTCAAATGTGCCAGTAGAACATGGTTTGGGGTGAGGAGGGCTTGTGGTAGAGCTGGTTAGTCCTCCGACCCTGAAGGCGCAGCTTCAAACCTACCTATAGGAGTTTTTAATCTCTCAATTTAATCGCCAACATCAAAAGTAAAGATGCCAAATGCGCCAGGAGAACCTACCTCAGTCTGCATCGGGCTCATGGTGTTGAGGTTAAAGCGGCAACCCTGATTTGCACGTTTGAGACGCCTCTTCACAGAGTTTTATCGTCATTGAATTTACAGAGTGAAGATAATAAATGCGCGCGGAGAAGCCTGCAGACTGTGGCGGGGACTCGTGGTGTTGTGGGTTTGTTTGCGACCCTGATGCGCCAGCGATGCAACATGCAAGTGTCCGGTGGTTCAAATCCATCACTAGACTAATGGGGAGGGAGGGAAAATAGTGCAGCTAGCGCATAGTGAGAGAGGGGGAGGTAGAGGGTCAGTCAGGGAGGCAGTGGGATAGATAGAAGTATTAGATAGGTGTAGGTATAAGTATAGATAGTTAGGTATAAGTGTAGGTATAAGTATAGAAAGTTAGGTATAAGTATAGAAAGTTAGGTAAGTGTAGGTATAAGTATAGAAAGTTAGGTTTAAGTATAGAAAGTTAGGTAAGTGTAGGTATAAGTATAGAAAGTTAGGTAAGTGTAGGTATAAGTATAGAAAGTTAGGTGAGTGTAGGTATAAGTATAGAAAGTAAGGTAAGTGTAGGTATAAGTATAGAAAGTTAGGTAAGTGTAGGTATAAGTATAGAAAGTTAGGTATAAGTGTAGGTATAAGTATAGAAAGTTAGGTAAGTGTAGGTATAAGTATAGATAGTTAGGTAAGTGTAGGTATAAGTATAGAAAGTTAGGTAAGTGTAGGTATAAGTATAGATAGTTAGGTAAGTGTAGGTATAAGTATAGAAAGTTAGGTAAGTGTAGGTATAAGTATAGATAGTTAGGTAAGTGTAGGTATAAGTATAGAAAGTTAGGTAAGTGTAGGTATAAGTATAGAAAGTTAGGTAAGTGTAGGTATAAGTATAGATAGTTAGGTAAGTGTAGGTATAAGTATAGATAGTTAGGTAGGTTTAGATAGAATAGAGTTAGTTTTTTTATGTAGAAAACTAGCTCCAATACTGGGAAGGACTAGGGCAAGGCTTCCCTTACTAGGTCCAATACTGGGAAGGACTAGGGCAAGGCTTCCCTTACTAAGGCTAACCTCCTTAACTCCTAGTCTCTCTTTCTGCTCACTTCTCCTCCTCCACCCTCAAGTGAGGCTGGCCTCTCCCATTTTGTTCCAGTTCAAGTCTCCTTTGAGGCCAGCCTCTTCCTCCTCCCCCCTACTCTATTCTATCCTTTTTCTACCTCTCTCCCCATCTGTACCATCCACACTATCTGCCTCCCTGACTGACCCTCTACACCCACCTCTACCTCCCCCTAAGTCACTATGCACTAACTGCACTATATTCCCTCCCTCCCCATTAGTCTAGTGATGGATTTGAACCACCGGACACTTGCATGTTGCATCGCTGGCGCTCCAGGGCCCACACTATCTGCCTTCCCGACTGACCCTCTATCCCCCCCTAAGTCACTATGCACTAACTGCACTATAGTCCCTCCCTCCCCATTAGTCTAGTGATGGATTTGAACCACCGGACACTTGCATGTTGCATCGCTGGAGCTTTAGGGTCGCAAACAAACCCACCACACCACGAGTCCTCACCACAACTGCTGGTGTTCTTCGGGCGCATTTATCATCTTCACTTTGTGAATACAGTCTCAAAAATTCTTTCAGACACATTTGTCCACAGGAGGTGTTGAACACACACCACCTGCACATGAAGGTTACATCTTATTTCACAACACCACACGCCATCTTCACACCAGGTGGAGTTCCGCTGATGCATTTAGCTCTATCACTAATTGGCCTTTGTAAACTCAGTGAAAAGAAAATACTCTATCCTTGTGCCTGCAGGTGGATTTGAACCACCAAACAGGAGCATTATCAGCACTCCAGGGGAAGAAACTAACCCACCACACCACAAGCTCTCTATACAGCAGGAGTTTTTTTCTTGGTGCATTTAACGGCTTCACTTTGGACATTGCATCCTAAAAAAGGTCATACTAGTATGTCGCTCAGAATATGTCCTACAGAGGACACAGAGACACTTCGATCATTCTGTCCAAACACAGATTCATCACTGTTTATTTTATTTAAGTCATCAGGAAATCAAATCTATATTTCTACATCTAGACTCTGATTTAAAGGCATCAACTTGTCATTTTGAGCATCTTGAGTATAAGATGAAATTTTTAACAGAACTAATACGTCAACAACAGCCTCCTTCCTGCTTTACTCATGCTGTAAAATCCTCAGAACAAAAGAACCTCTTGATGCACAACATCCTGAGACTATTACAACTAGAATTTAATAATCAACAATGGTCAAATGGCGCCATCCGGTGGACAAATTGATGAACTACACCAAACAATACAATATTAACCAGTTTTATTTGTCTGAACTACTACATTAAAAAAAGACTACAAAATGTGGTGAAGGACACAATGTTAATGGTCAAATGGCGCCATCCGGTGGACAAACTGATGAACTACACCAAACAATATTAACCAGTTTTATTTGTCTGAACTACTACATTAAAAAAAGACTACAAGATATGGTGAAGGACACAATGTTAATGGTCAAATGGCGCCATCCGGTGGACAAACTGATAAACTACACCAAACAATATTAACCAGTTTTATTTGTCTGAACTACTACATTAAAAAAAGACTACAAGATATGGTGAAGGACACAATGTTAATGGTCAAATGGCGCCATCCGGTGGACAAACTGATGAACTACACCAAATATATTAACCAGTTTAATTTGTCTGAACTACTACATTAAAAAAAGACTACAAGATATGGTGAAGGACACAATGTTAATGGTCAAATGGCGCCATCCGGTGGACAAACTGATAAACTACACCAAACAATATTAACCAGTTTTATTTGTCTGAACTACTACATTAAAAAAAGACTACAAAATGTGGTGAAGGACACAATGTTAATGGTCAAATGGCGCCATCCGGTGGACAAATTGATAAACTACACCAAACAATATTAACCAGTGTTATTTGTCTGAACTACACGTTACATATTTATTTACAATGAAACCATTAATCTAACCTGGATCCTTTCTTATTGCTGCAATGTAGAAATATGACACAAAAACATGTTTCTGTTCTGATAAACATATCATACTTTTATTCCTAGTTTAAAAATAAATATAAAGACCAATAAAAAAGACTACAATATCTCCCCTTAAGATATGGTGAAGGACACAATGTTCAAATGGCTCCATCGTGTGGCCAAACTGATGAACTACATCAAACAATATTATCCAGTTTTATTTGTCTGAACTACTACATTAAAAAAGACTACAAGATATGAAGGACACAATGTTAATGGTCAAAAGGCTCCATCGTGTGGCCAAACTGATGAACTACACCAAACAATATAACCAGTTTTGTCTGAATATCATAGTTTTATTCCTGGTTGAAAAATAAATATAAGGACCAATGAAAAAGACAATATCTCCCCTTAAGATATGGTGAAGGACACAATGTTCAAATGGCTCCATCGTGTGGCCAAACTGATGAACTACACCAAACAATATTAACCAGTTTTGTCTGAACTACACGTTACATATTTATTTACAATGAAACCATTCATCTAACCTAGATCCTTTGAGAAAAATTCTTATTGCTGCAATGTAGAGATATGACTCAAAAACATGTTTCTATTCTGATAAACATATTATAGTTTTATTCCTGGTTTGAAAATAAATATAAAGACCAATAAAAAAAGACTACAATATCTCCCCTTAAGATATGGTGAAGGACACAATGTTCAAATGGCTTCATCGTGTGGCCAAACTGATGAACTACACCAAACAATATTAACCAGTTTTATTTGAATAAATATGTATGTATTTATTCATTCATAAAATCATTTATTTAACTTATTTTCATCTAAATGTTTTGTTAATGCTCTAATGTGAGAGATATGAGATGTGACTCAAAAATATGTTTCTATTCTGATAAACATGATAATAAATATAAAGACTTTCTTTAAAACTAGACTACAATATCTCCCCTGAAGATATGGTGTTATTCATTTTCTTTTTTCCAATTTAAATGTATTTTAAATACATTTTATGGGCAAATGGCTCCCTCTGGTGGCCATAAAAGGAAACTACACCCAGAGCTTTTTTACCTGCGAACATTGAATTGTATTATTTTTTCCCCAGGTTTGTCCCATAGTTTTCACTCTTACCTCTTAAATTTGAAGTTTAAACATTAAAGATTAAAAATACACAAGCCCCAAAAACATCCAAGCAATCAGCTGAGCTACCTGGACCTGACAGGTTGATGCACACTAGAGAAGGTATAATGCTGATTTCCATACAGCTCTTTTGTGCTGTTAAACTTCCAAATTGAGACAATTGATTCTACCACAAGGCGGGAACATTAAAATCTCAACAAACAGCCTCTTTGTGCACTTTTCCAAATCTCGTGACAAAGCAATCAGAGGAGATTTCAAGATAAGACCTTTAGGAAGTTTTATTAAAATGTTTCACACGTTCAGTCCATCACAGTAACAAAGTGTCAGGAGTTTGTGAAATGTGTCATGGTGACGGTCCTTTAAAAACACAAGTCAGATATTACAAACAAAGGGTGCTACATTATGCTGTGTTTAACTGTGACTTCTCCCAAAAATATGTTATTAACAACAGGTTGTTCTGCCAAATCCAGAGGCTTAAATGTAAAAGGAAGTGCAATCATTAGTAAACAGAATATACAAATATCAGTAAAAGTCCGGAGATTTATACAAAGTGCAACATAAATAGATCATTAAACAATTTTAAAGTGTTAATATGCACCAAATTGAGTGACACCGTGGTGAGAGAATTCTGACAACACATTCAGACATTGTATTTTGGTCAAATATTCACATTTAAAATTCAATAATATTGCATTTAACACTGAGACCAAATGTGCCCAAACTAACAGGGACTGATTAAATAGCAGCATCGTTGGCACTCGTCGCCAAAAGGGAAAACACGCGATTAGTTCAAACATTTATTGAAAATAAATATATAAATACAGTATTTTGAGGCTCATTTAATCATAAAAACTGGCAGCCCTCTGTTGCAGGTTAGTATTACTGGTGCCCGACAGCCAGTGGTTTATTGCACAACAGCAACTTGGCACGGATCGAACCCACACACTCGAATCCCGGGAAAAAAAATAATAAAATACCCGCCTTCACCCGAAGAAACTCTGCATAGAATCAAGTGGATGACAGGAGGGATCAGTTCAGGCGAGGTCCTCGATTATTAACTATTCTATGCAGGATCTCAGATTTAAGGTCGTCATTACAGTTACTTTTTTTTTTTTTGTGGTCAAATGGTCCCCAATGAAAAGTGTGAGGTTCAGGCGAAGCGAGTTACCCCAGCCAGCGGGGCGCCGTTCACTCCCTCAGTAGCAGCCGTCTCTCCAGGCGCTGTCCCGAAGGGCACTGAGGGTGGACAAGCTCTTTGGAGGCGTCAGTAGACTGGGAAAAAACAAACAAGGGTCAACACCAGGCTGCAGACCAAGTCTAGGTCACTGGACTGTCTCCCCCCACCCACCCACCTATATTGACACTCTGCACATGCAAAAAAAAAAATGCACACACTTGCTGCTGCATATTTATACTTATATTGTTATTGCACTAGCCTTTACATTACAACAACTACCTGGAACACACAGCTGGAACAATCAGTGTCTTGTTTTGTCTTGTTGAATTTGTCTTTCCACACCCGGCTACTTATGTCCTGTTCTGTCATACGTGTTTGTTTGTTTCTAGTTTAGCAACACCAGGTAAAAGTAGCCTTAAGCTACTGCACTTTACCATTGATAATATTGTAGGTTAGGGTTGTCTCTTCTTGTGCACCTGCACTTTAATGTTGTTGCACATGTAAAACACATAGGATAGTGAGAAACACAGTTTGGATTTCTTTGTATGTCAAGTACATGTGAAGAAATTGACAATAAAATTGATGTGTTTTTCCCTGCTGAAGGTTGTATTTGGTTAAACCTGGCTCTGTACCTGCGTGCCGGTTGGGCGGCCTTGCTGCGAGGGGCGGAGCTTGGCGTGCCGATGAAGGAGGCGGGGCGGGGCAGGCCGCTGCGGGGGGCGGACGCCGGCGTTTTGCTGAGCGTGGGGATGCCGCTGCTGCTGCCGCTGCTGCTGCTGCCGGTCAGCGACTGGAGGCTGACGGAGGTCGGCATGGCGGAAGAGCCCTTGATGGTGGGACTGACGTAGGCGGTGGCCTTCAGGGGTTGCCGTGACAATGAGGAAAAGTTCCCCACGCTCTGCACCCTGTTCTGCAGCTGGCCTGGGGACGGGACTGCAGGGGGGGGGGGGGGGGGGGGGGGGGGGGGATCTGTTAAAACTGACCTCACTGGGTGCGTTGAAACTTAGAAATAGAAAAGTCTTACTGGAGGACTGCAGGCGAGCCAGCCCGCTGGACGAGTCAAAGCTCTGGCTGTTACGGAGCAAAGAGGAGGAAGCGCTAGGATTGGTCAGGATGGGCACACTTGGCATGCTGGGAGCTCTGACCAGGTTGGGCATGCTCCTCCGCAGCTTATCTGGCAGAGACAGACGCAGAAAAATAGAGTTTAAAGGAGAAAATTCAATGTACGGATACAAATCAAAAACTACACACGGGCACACGGTCAAAAGATTCAGAATACAACCACGTTTTCTAGTTTATTTACTGAAAATTATTCAGTTTATTGTAAAAGCAAAGCAAACTGCCTATTGTTATTCGCTATTTCATAGCAATCCACTACTTTCTGCAGTGGAACACTGTTCACCTGATGCTCGTGAGGGTCTCTTGTTAAGCTGTTGGTCATGTCTGCTTTTTTTTTTTTCCTACTCTCCAATTGACCTGGTCGTGATGTCCCGCTGCACCTGTACCTCCCTGAGTCAGATATACTACGTCACTCTAATCCCATCAACTCGCCCTCGTCTCGGAACAGAAACGCGCTCAGAGAGAACAGTCGTACAAGGAGCTTATGCTGAGCGTTATCAGGCGGTTAGAGCCTCAGCGGGGGTCATTCAAGGCTGTGGAAGCGTGATTAACCAACACGGACATACATGACCAATTAGTGTGAGTGGTGAGTTTTTAAAGTGGCGGATGTGGAATTTACTTTATAAACATGTGTCGAAGCGAAGGACTTACTCTCATATTCGGCTGGTCGCCACGTCGACGTTTCCCCAAAACAACACGGCCAACAACACACACAGATGCACATACGGTAAATACACAGGAATGTTGTGCACACACACACACACACACACGACATAAACACAGAGATAGCGCTAATTAGTGGTGATCGCAGCATTTGGTGCCAAATTCTCAATAAAGAAGCATTGTGTGGTCTGTGCATCACGAGCTACTGTACAAACTATTCTTACTTTGATTGCATTGAAACTACTTATGAATGTGACCTGTGACAGCACTTTAAACGTGTGTATTATTAACACACGCTATCGCCAGTGTTGCTGCACGTAGTGAAGCTGCTGGTTGGGAATTTTTGTTTTGTTGCTGCGAGATGTTGAAATACTCCTAAATTATATATATTATATATTATTCATTCATAACCCAGTCATGCATGAATTATTCTTATTTCAGCTGTGTGTAATCAAACAGGAACATGTGTGTAACCAGTACAAATAGCCTTCCCTTTTCCTCCCCGTCTGTCGGCCATTTTTTCCTTGACTACTCTATCCTTCCATAATGAGTTGCCGATGGGGCGATGCAACATCTTCAACTAGAGTGGACTATGTGTACGCAGCAGTGCCCAGAATTGCAGGCATGCATAGAGAGAAAAAAAGCTGCTGCATGGAGAGGCAGCAGGAAGCGGCTCCTCTCACCTGACCCGGGTCTGAAGCCCTGCAGCTCTGCCGTGCAGGAGCTGCTCAGCCCCAGACCCTGCAGCTGGCCGTGGGCCGCAGCCTGAAAAGCGAACCCGGCGGACGGGTGCGGCGGCGTGGACGGCGTGGAGGGCGGCGTGCACAGGGAGCTGGTGCTTCGCCGCCAGTCGCGGACGCTGGAGAAGGTGTGGGAGTGGCGCAGGCGGGCGAGGCGCGGCTGCGGCGGCGGCAGGAGGCCGTAGTCTTCGTCGTCCTCCTCGTCTTCCTCCTCCAGGCCGGGGCCGGCGTGCAGCGGGCTGAGCTGGAAGCTGAAGCTCTGGCTGCGGCGGTTGGCCAGGATGGACGACGTGGTGGCGTAGTCCTGCCTTAGACCTGGGGGGGCGAGATATGAGGACCAGCATGCAACACACACACACACACACACATACACACACACACACACACACACACACACACAAACCTCCTGGGGTTAATGAAGCTGAAGTAGCGATGAGCTCTGAGGTCTGGAGCCATATGTTAAGATATTAGGAAGCAGGGAACAACAGAGACAGATGGACAGCAGAGGACTGTGAGTTGGAAAACTGACAAGCAGACGCTATTAAATATTAAATGCACATCTACAGACCAGATTTTAGCTTAAAATGCAGGTTCATATTCAGGTTTTTTCTCCTAGAAACTAATTCTAATCTTCATATTTAAATAGAATTGAAGCCTTAAATACTTGATCAGGTTTTGTTATATCTACTGTAATAAGACTAAACTTTTTAATTTTGCTAAATTACATATTTTCAATCTGTCTTTTTAAACTTGATTCATGGCACCAGCATTGTCGGAATTTTCCCCAAGTGCACTCGAACGCCTCGACCTCTTTACGAATAGGTTTTAATGCTAATGTATCTGTTGAGTGTAATTTTCACTATATTTTAGGCCTTATTTTACGGCTTAAATTTAAGGAACGTCCTGAATTTCCTGGGACGTCCGGTCACTCTTTTTTCCTTCCTGTCTACATACAAAGGATTCAGGACCAGATGAATCTAGTGCAACCTCTGGCCTGAAATAAGGAACAACACATTTCCTGTATTTTAACGTTAACAGCAGCGGGTCCTTACTCTCCTCCTGCAGCCGGGCCATGACCTGGACGTCGGTGAGGTCGTGCAGTTTGTATCCCAGAGAGATGCAGTCGTCCTCCGCCTCCGGGCCGCCCAGGTCGCTGTCCACCGACGACTGGGGACTGAGGGCCGAGCGCCGCAGCCCGCGGCCTTTAAACAAAACAACAAAAACACTGTTTTCACTGGTGATGAACTCCCCACACAGGCGACAACTCTACATCGGCTACGTTCAGTTTCAGCTACTCCAGTAACGACAAAAGCCCCCCTGAGTCTTTAGAGTGTCCTCTACATAAAGATGGAGGATCCAGTCTGATGGAGGGGGAAACTCAGCTCAGACAATTACAGCCTATTAAGCAGCGGCGGGGCAGAGATGTTATCTCAGAGGTTACACCAACCTCTCCCCGGGTAATGAAATGAGAAGATCGACTCTGGAGAACAACGACAACCAGGAAAATTATTATTTTGTGTGTGAGGCCGCTCTTCCTTCCCACATCCATGTGTGTATTATCTATAAATACTTTATTATGTAATATAATACCTACTTTATTGTTTTTGGAACTCCTCTTTTTTGCTTCAGCCCTGAATTACATGGCGACTCACCACGGGGGCGGATCAGGACAAACACAGCTTTATATAAAAAGAACAGGAACTCCGCCTCGTTGCTGTCATGGAACGGAGCCTCGGGGGTTTAAGCAGCAGCGAGGCCCCCGGGCGGAGGCCTGCTGCCACATGCACAGGGCCCCCTCGCCATTTTTTCCATCACTAATAATGCACTCGCATCGCGTCGCCCGCCCGCCTCAGGAAATGTATTCTCTTACATGCACAACAAGAACAGTTTGAATTACAACAGTAAAAGTTGGTGGCTGTGAGTTTTACCTGCACATTCTGATTAATGCATTTTGTTTTATATGAGAAGATAGAGGAGGTCAACAGAGGTAAACACAGACTTTATGCAAAAACACAAAGGCCACAAAACAAATGCATTAAAATAATTATAAATATAAAACACTGCACACACACACAAAACCCCAAAACAACAGTGAGAGAAACGCTGCAAAGTCGTTGCTAAGGTCCGTCTCCGTTGCCAAGGCAACACGATGCTCTGCTCATGCCTGCAGAGCCTAAAAATGGAAAAAAACAATAATCTTCACACTGGATCTGCACCACATTGCATCTTAAATGATCATTTTTGTTTCATTTTTCAGCTCTATGGAGTTCGCATTAACACGTTTTTGTTGAGTACAGTGTCACGTTTCCTTGGCAACGCCGATGGATGGCGACTTTGCAGCATTTCTCTCTCTTGCAGTTGTTTTGTGTGTGTGCTTATTTTTTTTGGTTAGCATTTTTATTTTGCAACCCTACAATTGCAGGGTTATAACGGTTAAATAACGGCATGTGTTTTTATTAACTATCTGGTAAGGGGGGGGGGGGCTTACTGCGGCTGGCCAGGTGGGAGAGGAACGTGGGAGTCCTCTCGGAAACGGGGGACAGCTCCTTCCCTACGGGGCTCAGCGTCCGATGCAGGGCCGGGTGGAGCGGGGAGGAGAGGGCAGGAGCTGGGGGGGGGGGGGGTAAAAGAACAAAAAATACATTTTGAGTTCAACTTTAAGAGGGAGAGGCGGAGGTGGGGGGGAATGTGTGAGCGAGGCGTGCTGGTTACCTGAAGACTGGGGCGTGGAGCAGGGTTTGGCCGGAGGGGGGGAGGCGCTGACGGGGGTCACGCCGGCGACCCGACTCAGAGGAGGAGCAGGGGAGGAGGAGGAGGAGGGGGGGGAGGGGCTGGACAGAGCGCTACGCCACCTGGAGACTGGCACACATGTGATTCTGCAATTATTCATTCACCCATTAAACGGAGCCATTGTTACATATGTTGGGAGTGGGGGGGGGTGTCTTCAATTCCTGTCTCCAGAATCTATTTTTTTATTTTTTTGGAAGAAAACATTATTTTGTTAAGGTCAAACTGCAGTGGCTATGGAAAAAATAACTGCCCAAATGATGGCATTTTAATGTTTCAGCGTGTTACAAATTGAAATGTGCACGATTTTCACCAATTTAAAAAAAAAAAAAAAAGTGAAATTCTTGCACATTCTTGCAAAAAGCATTCAAATGTCATCACTGGGATAGTTATTTTATTTTTATAGCTACTACAACCACTACTTAACAACATTCAACAAAATAAAAAAAATGCCCAGAAACATGGCAGTGCAACATGGCGGCTCTACAGACAGACTCCCATTTTGGATAAAAACAGCTCAATCTAAGGTTTAGCAGCATAATGAAAATGCAGAAAAATCACAAAAATAGTCTTGAAATGATGCACAGAGGCAGCTTCAGCAGCTTCAGCAGCTTCAGCAGCTCGGCGGTGGACAGACGGCGCTCTGTTCAGCACATGTGACCAAAGCAGAGAACAAAGCAGCAACAGAACCACTGCTGCTGCTGCTGCTGCTGCTGATGATGATGATGATGCTGTACCTGGTCCCGAGCATCTCGGGGCAAACAAACACACACTTCACAGATGTGTGTGTGTGTGTGTGAGTAAATGTAAATGTGCTGCATTGTGCACCGTCCTGTTCTGGAGAACGTTTGCCACTGAAGCTGCAGGAAGATCATTCCTCTCCCTCTCTCTTACCTGTCAATACGAATATAAGCCACTTAGCTACGAACGGGGGCGCGCTCCTTTTATGTAAACTGTTTCTATGGCAACAGCTCTCCATTTCACTGCACCCGGCGCCGATAATGAAGGCGGTGGGAGGATTCCTCTGCGGGTTGTCGGCGATGCGCCCTCGGGTTCACGCGCCTTCGCTGATGCAACAAGCGGCGCCGCCGGTGCAAACTTCAGGGGAGCGAGGCTCCGTGACCCAAAAACCAGGTCAAGAACACAAGGAGCATAGTGTGAACAACGGCGGGGGCACTCAGTGCTACAAACCTCTTGTTTATTTGAGACCAGGCGGTAATTTGGGACAAAAATCTTGCTCAGCAAAAACGGTAATTTACTCAAAATCTTTTATTAAACCAGTATAATATAATACATTTTTTAAAAGTCAGATTAAAGTACTGTTGTTAAACATCTTGCGGCTGCTTCTTCAGAGTTTTTCTCTGCATATCTTACCGCAAAAAGTGTTATGTAGCGATGCAGGCGCTGGAGAAAGACAAAAAAAGACGACCACGTTTAGACCGCATTTAAGTGTGTGTGTATTTACACCAGATTTATCTGCGGCTCGCTGCGTCCCCTGATGCTCTTCAGGCTGCATCCATGCAGAAGAAATTGAAAAAAAAGGCTATTCTGTAGTTGCACAGACACAAAAGAATTCTGTAGTTAGAATTGTGGTCTAAATGTGTTGAAAAGTTGAAAATTGGGGGGCAAAATCCCCCCAAAATGGACCTAGGCCCTGGAATAAGAATAAAATGGGTGGTGAACTCAAGGTTTCTGATGCATCAATGATGCACAGTTTAAACGTACATACATACATGAACTGTTCTTTATCATCGTGACACAAACTATTGTCTCAGTACTAAACTTAAATGCTTGGTGCTTTTACTTAAGGAAGATTCTTTAATTTTACTTGAGTGCATAGTTTAAGGTATCTGCACTTTTCCCTAGCACTGCTCTTCACTACTTCCTCCAGCGCCGCTATCTGGTCTAAAAACTTCCTTTTCCCCATTTGTGGCTCTTTGATCGCAGCGAGACGAGTAACCTGAGACGCCAGCAGGCAGCTTAACAAGCTAATAAAAAGCTAAATCGTCGACAGGCTCCCTCAGGTTGGAAACGCTGCCAATAAAAACTTTATTTTCAGAGCGTGGGAAGGAAGAGCAGCCTCACACACACACTCACACACACTCACACACTCTCACACTCACACACACTCACAGTTGAGTGCCGTCTCCTCTCATTAAAGTCTTCAGGGTGTTTAGCTCCATCACTTCTATTGATCATCCAGACAGGTGACGTAACCGTGACAGCAGGTTCACTTCCTGCGTTACGTCTCCGCGGCTTCTTCGGCTGTTACACAACCAGGTGACCACATCGGGTCACGTGACCCCGGGTCTGATCTGCTTAACGCTGCGAGCGAGACTGAGGCGGGTTATTCTGGGTGAGCTCTACCGCGTCCCGCTGAGCTCCCTGAGGCACACCCCAGTGGTAAAGGTGATCCAACTCCAGGTTCACCCTCCAGATCACAATCTCTACTCCTGACGCCTAGAAAGCTGCGTTGGTTTAATATGAAATAAAAAATTCCTCTGAAATATATCTAATATTTACCGCCGTCACCACTGACAAAATAAGACAAAATAGAAAAGAGAAGCTGTGGTCTGGCACCTTGTTCCAGTCGGAGGGACAGCGATCTCCTCGCGGCCTCCACCTCTGATTTGGGGGAGTCCAGGACCTGCCGGCTCCACTGCAGCGGCGTTAGGGAGCGGTCAGCCCAATCTGCGGCTTTGGACGACACATACAACCTAGAAAAAGAGGGAAAGACATTCAAAACCTGCAGAACTTTGCACTATTCAATAGAATTCAACAATAAGAAATAGGTTGGAGTCATAGGGGCCTCCTCTAATCTGATTGGCCCTTGAAGTGCCCCTGTTCTGTTGGTTCTCTGTTGGGGGTCTCTGCCTTATTTTATTTATTTATTTATTTATTTATTTTTAACTTTTTTAACTGTGTGAGTATGTGGGAGGCAAAAAAAAAGATCAACCTCCAACTTGAATACAGAAGAAAAAGACCTGACATACTCGCTTGGTCACAATACAAAGGTTTGATTTGCGTCTTAGTTAGAACTTTAGTCTTTAGAGAAGATTACACAATACACAGCATTTAAAAAGTGAAGGGGGAAACGCATTGTAAGTTTGTAAGCTGCAGAGCAGTGAATTAAATAAAACTCAGCACAGATTAAAACCTCCTAAAAGTAACAGTGAAAATGAAAAGAGTGCACGTATGGTTCATGCAATGTTATATATATATATTCAATCTGCCCTTTAATAATAGGCCGCTGTTTCAGAAAACCCCAGATCCGCCTGGTCAGGGCGTCACCAACAGCGTCCATGTTTGAGCTGCTGAGATTTTTCAGGCTGGAACCACAGATTAGAAATTCTGTTAGATGCAGGAAGGAAACTTTGATCTCAGCACGGCGTTCTTCCCTCTCATCAAATATCCAACGACTCGTCTATTCTTCTCCATATTTAGGACAGACATCACTGGTTATTATACGAGACATCTAATGCTGAAGGAGTGTTTGCAACCAAATATTAGCAGCGACTGTGGCTGTGTGGTCACATTCCCCTCATAGCCAATACCTCAAATTCATGTCACATGCACATACATCCTCCGTGACTCTCCACCTGGCTTAAGGTGATGTTAAGCTTTTTTGGGGTTTGAGGACGCTGACAGCCCTGATCTCCACTTTCCCCTCTAGATGTTTTTTTTCTGTTCTTCCTCCCTCTGAAACATGAAGGGAGCTGAATTATAGATTAAAACCTTCGCTGACATCAGGTGGAATCTGACCCGAAGAGGACAAAACACACACACACACACCTAAGTTACTATTTCTAGACGCAGACAGGGGGAAGCCTGCAAATAAAAGATGAAGCCATGAAGATTAACTCCTGCTTCTCATCAGAAATGATTTAAAATCCTGTTTTCTAACATGCATTTAACTCATACAGATCTGCAGCATCTCGTGTAGTTGAAACCAGACTAAAGAAACTCAGTTTCCTACTAAACAAAATAGAAAAATCTTCCAATCCTCACGTCTGAGGAAGCTGCAACATGTCAATTTCTGTCATTTCTGCCCTGACAAAGTATTTGGCCTTTTTGGATGAAAAGGCAGTGAAACCTCTTTGCAACCATCTCCTACTACACCGAGTAACAGTAACGTAAGTCATAACTCAACCAGTGTTGTTCTGCAATGTTTTATAAAGAGAAAACAGAGCGTTTGTGCAAAAAGTTAAGTCATAGGAGTTATAAATATGAGATAAATTGGCAACATGGCAACAGGAGCCAAAATTGTGAGATGAAGATGAAACAAAATCTTATTTCAAGAAAACAAAGGAATAAGCTAATTCAGGTTGGCGGATGAGTACAGCACATCTCCACCTGTTCAGGTCTAACTGGTAGATGATGTAAACACAGTGTAACAGAAGATTGATGTCGGCTTGGTGCAGCCTGGTGGTGACAGGCCTGGTGACAAGTGGCGTCTCCTCTCTGGAACAACAAGAATCTCTGCTGCCAGATCCAGGACTTGGACCCTGTGGAAAACGCAACACTTGGTTGGAGGGTTGAGACAAACTGTTACCATGACTCGTCCGTCTCCTCGGAGCAGCTCAGGGAATCCAGGTCCAACAGCTCCAGCTCGTCCAGCACCGACGGCTCGGACGCGTCCTCCGCCCCCCCCGCGGCCGCCTCCGCGTCCCCGGCGCCGTGCGGGTGGAAGTAATCGAAAGGATCCTCCGGGGGGAGCGAGAAGGAGCCCAAGGACGTCTGGCACAGCAGGGTGGGAAGCGGGCTGGGGAGGCAGAAGCCCCCGACGCACGGCGGCGCGAGGGGCAGCGCGTGCGGGGAGGCGCAGCCGCCCGCGCGGGTCCGCAGCTGCTCGTTCTGCCGCTCCAGCTTCCGCACCAGCTCCTGCAGCTTCTTTACCTCCAGCTCCGCGTTCAGCGTGTTGCTGTTGCAGTCCACCTCCGTCATGACCGCGAGCTTCAGTACGGCTGCCTCCATGGGACCACCCGAAGCACCCGAGCCCACCTCCAGTCTGGATCCAGAAATGGAGGACAGGTGGGGCCGAGGAGGAGCTGCTGCTGCTGCTGTTAATGCTGCTGCTGCTGCTGCTGCTGCCACCGATGCTGCTGCTGCGCTCCTGGATCACCCTCCGCCTTCAGACGCCTCTCAGTATTCTGCTAGTAATCCGCCTGTCTGGAGACTACAATAACTCCACCCCTCACCCACACACCCTCAGCCGCCGCCCCCCCTCAACCGGAAGGACTAGTTACAGGTAGTAAATGCACCTGGCGTTGTTATTCTATACATACATCCAAAGCAAGACCTGCGTGGAATTCAGTTTTACGCATTTTTACGCACATTTTTTTTTCTACCACCATCGATTTTCAAACGACTCACTGAGAAGTGGCTGCAGCAAACACCAGTCTTACATGCTAATCTATTTATCTAATTAAATTGGGGGAAGCATTGTTCAGCAGCAGATGGTGCACTGCTTACGACGAGCACAGATCTATGCAGACGCACCTGGTCCATTTACGCACATTTGGCGACATCTTGTGGCCGAAGCACGTTATTGCACCAAAGTGGCAAAAAAAAACATTTTACATTTTTAACATATATATATTTGTATATTAGGATTTTATGAGAGTTTTGCGCTTCTTGGAAATATTCACTTCTGTAAATACATTTTTTTTAAATATATTTTAGATATATTGTACAGGGAAAAAAATCTGGAGTCAAATTCCTTGTTACACAGACTTGGCAAAAGTTGATTCTGATAATTTATTATATATGCAAAAAGTTCAATGTAGTAGTAGTATGAAGCATTTTTTGTGGTTAAAGCTTCTGGATTTTATTTTATATCAGTGTGAATTGAATGTTTTGTTACAGCTGCATTTTTACAGACTGCATGAGCAACCATTTAGTCCATAATAAAAAAACAAGACATTCATGTAGCTCTAGAAAAAAAGATGTTTTTTTTATAATTTCATTTTAGGTTAATTGCCTCAGGACTCTACATACACACACATCCATCTGCATGTCATCAGACCAAACTCATAAATAGACAGACAATAAAACCATGTTTTATAGGAAAACACATACTTTATTTATTGATTTATACACTGAGAAAACATCAACTCATCCACCCATTCCTTGATGCACATTTCCATCTAGTGGCTGAGGGGAAAACTGCAGCTCACACAGGAGAAGCTGCATCTGGAAAAAACATGGCGGCTACACCGGAGCTGGATGAAGACATTCAGCCGGTTGTTCTTCCAACAGCTCAAGTAAAGTGGATCAGACAAGTGTGACATGGCCTCTGGCACCAACAACAGCGGTTTGAAATGGAGCTGATGAAGACGTCAGTCCGCCTGTTTCATATTTGAGGCTCTCCTCCTCCTCTTCCTCAGCGTTTCACCCAGGTGAATTTCTCTCGCGCCCCCCTCTGACCCGGCTTCTTCCTCTCTCTCACTCTGGGGTCTGCAGTCAGCAGGCCAGCTGGAGAAAAAAAAAAACACACACAGTGAGACAAATGAAACTTGATGGAAAGAGGAGGAAAAAATGAACAGTGGGGATTATAACGGCTGTATCGCAATACTGGGCTGCTTTTTGTCCATCAACTTCATCTTGTTTTCTGATTAATGTGTGCATTGTTCGGTCAAGAAAGTCCACAACCACAAATATATTCTCTTTACTGTCACAGGCCTTCATCCTGCTCATATCACTGTCAGTTCAGAGTGAAACACACAAACACCACGCTGACATATAGGGTCCATCAACCAGTAAAAATAGCAGCACTTGTAGAAAATGATTGCATCAGCTTTCAAGAATTCATTATCTGTTCATTACTGTAGAAAATCTACAAGTCTGTGATGTTAGCCATTATTCGATTCCTGAAATGTGGTATCTCTATCATCTTAAATACTTTTTTTTTACTTTTTAAATGTCCCATATTATACTCCATTCCACATTTGAACAAGATCATCTCAGAGTAGTTTTACGCCTCCTTTCTCAAGCTTCTCTCCTCTGATTGGCTGATTTGAACGTCTGTGAAAGGGCGGCGACTGTATAGTTGTGACATCACAACTTCACATAAGTACACCACAGGATTTTCTACACAGTCTCCTGTCATGTATACAGTCGAATATCTATATGGGTTTAATGAATTCTACAAAATTGGACTTATTGGAAATAAACAGCCCACTTTTGAACAGTAGTGTGCGCACACACACACACACACACACACACACACACACACACACACACACACACACACACACACACACACACACACACACACACACACACACACACACACACACACACACACACACACACCTTGTCTCATGTCCTCGGCCTCCGTCTCGGACGCGAAGCAGATCAGAGCCTGGGAGATGGCCAACCGCAGCGCCCCCGCCTGGCTGGAATGCCCGCTGCCGCTCACGTTGCACTCCAGGTCGAAGCGGCCCAGCATGTTTAAGAACTGAAACGGGAACATCAGCTGCTCTCTGCCGCAAAAAAAAGGAGGTGAAAGGATGAAGTGTGGTTGAATAGGCAGAGCGGGAGCGCGTGCCGTTTAACAGATAGCGATATCAACGGCGGCGGCTTAGTTAATTTAATGTCTGGTTGGGTGACTTTTCAGACAAGTGGAGAGGATCCTGGCTCTGTGAAAAGCTTTCTTTTACAATCTCAGCACCACATATTACAGAGTAACTTCTGACTCAGCAGGAATAGCATGAGGTCGTGTGTGTGTGTGTGTGTGTGTGTGTGTGTGTGTGTGTGTGTGTTCTGGATGGCGTCTCAGGCTGAATGGCCTATGGCTGCTGACAAAGTCAATTGTCACCTCTCCGCTCCAATTACAGCCCGTCCTCACACTGCATGACAACACCAGCTCTGGACATTCACACACACACACAACCACTCAACTGTGTAATTAACTTACAACAACGAGATAAATAAGGAAAAAAAAAAAAACAGGCGATGCTGTGGAGAGTGAAAAAGTAGCTTTTTAATTTTTCTTTGGCTGGGGGAGTAAAACGCATCACGTCGTGCATTTTTAAGGAAGAACGGGGATGTGTGAAGGAGTCCGTGATGTGGAAAAGCTTCATTTGTTCCCACCTGTCCTGCAGCACGGAGAAGTAGCTCGTGTAGTTCTGGCCGTTGATGACGATGCTTCCGGAGCCGGAGTCTCTCAGGATCACAGAGGCTTTCGACGACTTCCTGCGGCCTGATGGGAAACACGCACACGCACGCACGCACGCACGCACAGCCATCTTTAATCAGACATTTAAACGCTTCACTTCGGCTTCGTTTTAAAAGGGTGAGACGCGTCTCCCCTGGAGGCCACTAGAGGGCTCCAGGAGGAGGAGAGAGGGAAAGAACAACCCGGAAAGAAAGAAAAATGAGAGTGAACATCTGGCGAGGGGCGAAACAGATCAATTTTTAGTATCCCAAGAGAAAATAAGAGAGCAAATAGAGTCTGGGGCAGAAAATATGACGCTGATTCACTAAAACATACGCACATTGAAAAATACAGATTTAAAACCTTGATAAAAACAAAAATGTTGAAAAGTGACACTTAAATGTGTTTAAAAGGATGTTAATGTATAGGATTTGTTAAAAAATGTGTTTCAAAAAATTAACATCAAAAATTTAAACTGTGTTTAAAAAGATGAAAATATACAGATGCTAAAATCTGTTTTACAAACAATGTATTTCAGATGCTAAAATGAGCTTTAAAAAATATGTTAACATACAGATGCTTACAAAAGTAAACATGTGTATAACATGTATTGTGTAGAAGCTTTTCAACAGTAATAATAGTAATAATAATTAGTGGTTAATTGAGTTCTCTTCACTATTCCACACTTTACTTCAGGGTTTTTTAAACTGCAATAGAATATCAGGTGCTGACAATTCCGTGTTTTTTGGGTTCAGAGGTCAGCGCCACCTCTTGTCTGAACGCACCGTTGCCGGTGCTGAAGGCCACGCCCCTCTCGTCCACCTCCGGCTTGGGGATCTGCTTCCTGGCGGCCTGGACCTCCAGCTCCTGGCGGTGGCTCATGATGAATTCCTGCTCCATGTCGCAGTAGGGCAGCGCCACCAGCCGCTCCATCAGGTGGATGAAGCGGGAGTACTGAGGGGGGGGAGGGGAGAGAGTGACACTCAGCTTCCGCTCATGCTGCGCTTTATTTTGAAGGAAAAAAGGAAAGAGGGGTTTGCTCACGTCGTGGGGGGAGATGTTCTCCACCAGCATGGACTCCAGCTCCTCCTTCTTGAGCCACCTGCTGCTGCTCACAGAACTGATGGGGACAAACACACGTTTTTTTTTTTTACCCTCAAGAATCAAGGTCAATGCTGCACACGATGAACTGTAGAAGTGAAAATAAAAACGTCCGCTCACAGCTTCCTGTCATTGGAGAAGAGTCCTTTGGCTCGGAGGCGATCCTGGTGCTTCTCTAAGTAGAGGATTTTGGCGTTCACGTCCTGGGGAAGCACCGAAAAGCACCGTCACGCATAAAATCTGCCGTATCACACTGCTACACGCTGGCTATTCACAAGAAGAAGAAAAAAAAGGCAGATTCCCACATCTCTGCTGGCTCTAAAAGGCTGCAGCAGAAGCCACCATGCGGAGCCAGTTAACGTCAACGGGGCCGTGGTGTGAATGTGGAACTGACAG
The DNA here is from genome assembly GCA_036785175.1 of Eupleurogrammus muticus. Classification (NCBI taxonomy): domain Eukaryota; kingdom Metazoa; phylum Chordata; class Actinopteri; order Scombriformes; family Trichiuridae; genus Eupleurogrammus; species Eupleurogrammus muticus. The sequence goes on along the minus strand of JAYKQN010000024.1, from coordinate 187,272 downwards.
CAGTGTAAAGTGCACTCGGTCACGGATTAAAATGGTCGGAGTTTCTATTCCGGGGCTCGAATATGAAATATACATTTGCCTGATTTACATTTAAAGGTTCCGTATTGTAGAAGAAAAATCTTTGACATTCAAAGTTTTGAGTGACAAAAGAACCAGAAGAGGTCAGCTTCAGCACTGCGAACATTTAAGATACTGCGATTTAGATTTAATTCTGTTATTATACATGTGTTAAATCTAAAATGTGGCTCGAGTATCTGGCTGTCAGACCAACCTCCACCACATGGCCCGATGCTGTGCATTCTAAGCCTCATTATTACTATTAAAAGGTTAAAATCCAAAGGTTTCAAGCCCCAGCCGGTGTAATCTCCCCTCTGTCCCCATCACTATCTGTCTGGCTTGTGATTAATAATAAAAGTGTTAATGCCACATTGCTGGTTTAGCTGTGACCTTCGGGAAATCCCAGCACTATCACGTAAAAGAACAGAATCTGGACCTAAACTTGTTTATTGATAAACCCATATATGCAAAAATCCTATGTATCTCAATGTATTTCCATGTTTCCCCCGATGTACAATGGGTCCATTAACTATGACTTTGGAACAGTCTACACCCTCATTTGGCCAAAGATGAACAACCTATATAAGCTTCCATTTTTATAGAGGAATACACACTTCCTACTTCCATAATTGGGTTACATATAAAACAACAGATTCTCAAGTCCAGTGAATACACACAGAGACAATTACAACAGAATATGACAATCTTGTTTTATATTTCACACCGTCTGGACTGAATTGACAGAGGATGAAACGCTGCAGGAAGCGAAGGCACGAAACTAAATAGATGACGGGACAGTTTCGGAGGGGGGGGGGCGTGCTCCTCGATGGATCAGCCTGGCGCTGGGCGTCATGGCGACGGGCAGAGACAGACAGGCGGAGGGGTGGGGCATGCCGGTCACGTCCCCGAGGCGGACGCCCCCGCCTCAGCCAACCAGCGCCTGGGTGAGAACTCATTTCCCCGTCAATTATTCACCAGATGTTTGTTTAATTCCTCCTTGATAGAGTGTGCCTAATCCGCTGCCACTCCGACCAGCGACTTAAAAAAAAAAAAAAAAGCAAACATCAAGCAAAAACCAATTTTCTTTGCAAAAAAAAAAAAAAAAAAAAAAGGGGGTAATAGAAAATCTGAAGACAGAGGGAGGGCTTGCATTGCACAACGTTTCGCAAACACCGAGGCCCACAATACCGAAAGGGAGGAATACCTCGCTCGGATTGGCCGGATGAAAAGAGAAGAGACGGCCGGCGTCTGGGGACGTTTAAGTGGGGTCTGTCACTCTGTCTCTCACACACACACACACACACACACACACACACACACACACACACACACACACACACACACACACACACACACACACACACACACACACACACACACACACACACACACACACACACACACACACACACACACACACACACACACACACACACACACACACACACACACACACACACACACACACACACACACAGCTCCGGCCAGGGCTTCAAGTTCAAGAGAGGAGGAAGGAGCCACAATGGAAAGCCGGAGCGGGACGCCTCCTCCTCCTCCTCAGCGGGACGTGCTTGCTATGCAGGGCGAGATGGGGGAGGTGTTGCTGTGGGTGCTCTGGGGGGGGGTCGTGGCCATAAAGGGCTCAGCGGAGCAGCGAGCAGCTTTAACGTGGCACGCCCCCCCCCCCCGGGACCACACCTGCTTAAAAAAAATTCTACAATTTATCTTGGATGCAAGATGGCACGGATTGGGAGGAGGAGAAGAAACATGGGCGAAACACGGGAGGGGAAAGGTGGAAAAAAAAGGAGTGATTGAGCCTGCAATCATGCAGACAGGCAGCACGAGCTCCGAGACGTCGTCTGACATACCTATTTAAACCAGCAGCAGGGGGTGCAGATTGCTGCTGGAGGGCACAAAGCTGTGTGTGTGTGTGTGTGTGTGAGACCAATATCCAGAGATCATACCTCTCTCTGTGTTTCAGATAGACACACGCCTCTTATCTGTGAAACGTCTTTGAGCAAGGTCAGCGGCGGCGTCAACGTGGAAAGGAATAAACGCAACAAAAGACGGAGGAGGAAGAGGAGGAGGAGGAAGAGGAGGTCCCCGGGGGTCTCGGCTACCCTTCTCCCCCCTTGACTCACCCCAAGACCCCCCCCAAAAAATCCCTGTGGTGGGACAAAGCCTGAATAACCAAACCGTGCAGAACCTGGACACAAAAACCTCCTGAACCCTGCGATGTTTTTAAGGTTCCCTGTGTTTTTCCAAGACATTCTGACAATAAAGAGACACTTTTCAAATTTCTCTAATGCATTTCTATTTTTTTTTTAGGAATCTGATAACAATTTTTCAACCAATAATATTTATACAACAGACTTTTCTTAATTTATTTCATCACACATTCCATAAATAACCAAATTATAGCGGGTTTCAATTAACCACCAAGTGCAAAAAACAAGTGTAGTTTATTAATAAAAATTAAGGCAGAAGACATGCATGTTTTTCTTTTTGTCTTTTTTATTCCCTGCATCAATGTCAACAGAACCCTATCTGCTAATATTGATTAATTGTCGAAATTAAAAAGGAAAATTATGACAACTAAATTTAAACTTTCTGTGGTCAAATATGCATAAGGAGAATTTAAGTAAATCAGCATATTTGTCCCTGGTTTTGCCGAGCATGATTTTTGCCAGGAAGTAATTAATCAGTCCTGATCTGTTAACAAACAGTGGCTATTAATTGGGAAATTACAGTATATTTTTTCATTATTCTCAAAAAAGACGTGATTATTTTTCATTTTTTTTCCAGAGGTATTTGTCAATTCCCTTGACTTAGATGAAGTTCAGATCATATTTTAATATTCATTAAAGGGAAATCTGAGAGGTGATTGAACTAAATATAAAAACCCATTGAAAATACCCATTTCCAGCCCGTGTTCCAGCACCTCTAGGTGTTCCCTGCTGAATCACCTGTTCATCTGGACTACCCCTGACTCTGAGATCTGGCTGCTCCTGTCTCACCTCCTTCTAAATCCTCCACCTCTCTTTCACCCCGGCTCTGTTCAGCTGCAGCTGTGTGTGGAGAAGAGGATCTGACGTTGCCTCTTAACGCTCTCTGAATAGGAAATGACCCGCGGGGAGGGAGAAGCTGGGATGACTCTGGACCGGAGCTGGATGAGGATTTACCTCCAGACCCTGACAGCGCTTCCACGCTCCCAGCTGCCTGCGGTACTCACATGCATCAGGGAGTAGTAGGCCTGTTTCCCGGTGTAGAACAGGAAGTGGAAAGGTCGCCGGTCCTCTCCCCACCGGACCGCTTTGAGGACGGGAAACGGAACATTTACACAACTCTTCAGTTCAGGAAACACTGGCGTTAATTCGGTTTTCACACAATACATACCTTTCAGCCTCGGAAAGATTTTCTCTGGATGCTGGAAATGGAATAAAATAACATTTTTAGACCTTTTGCTGAAAGTCATCCAGCAAGAATAAGCTGTTTAAAATATATGTTTGCACCTTCTATAAGGCACCACCATGCCTCGATAAGCTTTAAATGATTAAATAGTAAAAGTCAAGTTACTGAACTGACTTCTACTTTAATTAAATAATAAAATGCAATGCAACTAAACACTCAAAATATGCTAAAGATCACTAATCTCAGAACTCAATATCACTATCACTGCCAAACTCCTACAACTTCTCTTTGCGTTTTAATGTCGAGAAGAGATATTGGTAAAATGATTTTTATTTGGGCTTATTGGTTAAACTTCAGAAGACGTACCTTCATCAAGGGCCGGGCGTTCTTGTCAAACAGGCCGGAGGGGAAGAGGTAGGCGATGCCTTTCTGTGGGCGAGAGGAGAGGAAATTAATTAATGAAAGAAAGAAAGAAAAAAAAAAGTAAAGTGGCAGTTGTAGAGACGCGTTGACGGCAGATTAGGACCGAGCTGACATTTCCCAACAGCAGAGGTCACGCCAAACGGACAAACAGCGAAAGTGACAGAAGAAGAGGAGCAAGCTGCTGGCTGGGTTCAAGGAAAGGCGAGCGGTGTGTGTGTGTGTGTGTGTGTGTGTGTGTCGTGTTACTGCAGCAACTGAACCGAGAGGAGAAAACAAGCAGAAAAAGGCACAAGTTTTTGGCTTTGTTGACAGCGAGCAGAGGACGCCGTGGACGTCCAACAGTTCACTCCAAGTTCATCCTCTGCTGTGTGTGTGTGTGTGTGTGTGTGGTCATTAGCAGAGCTGCAGATGGCACTGTAAACGTGTGTGTGTGTGTGTGTGTGAGAGAAAAGAGAGGGAGACAGGAAGTGTGTTGGCCCCGCCACACTCATCAAGACAGTCTGTTCATCTCTCTCTTCCTCCATCCCACCATCTCTCCGCTCTTCTTCTTCTTCTGAGTTTTTTCCCTCCTCCTCCTCCTCCTCCTCCTCCTCTCTGTCGGTTCATTAGCGAGGCAGCAGGTGCTGCACGGATGGAGCAGGTTGCTGCCTTTAAGGTTGTCAAACCGACGGAAAGCAGGAAGAAAAGGACTGGTCCAGAGAAGTGTGTGTGTGTGTGTGTGTGTGTGTGTGTGTGTGTGTGTGAGGCAGACAAGTGAGGAGAAGTTAAAGGGTAAACAGGCACTGAGAGGCAGGTAACAGATGAAGACACACCTGCGTGCCCCCCGAGCTTCAGTGCAATATGGCAGGAGATCCCGGAGGGGCCGAGACGAGAGTGACAGAGAAAGGAAGGAGCGGAGCGACGACGTGGCCGCGGCGCGGCGTGGCGTAACGCCGCCGCCACGTCGTCGCAGGTTGTCGGGTTTTCACAAACTTCCAACAACACGTGAAATCAATTATGCTAAATCCTGAAACGCGCGATTAAAAGTGTCCCCTCGTATCATCTCTGCAGCGTTTCTGGGAGAAAACGGTGACTAAACGATGCAGAACACAGCGCTTTAATCAGTTCAGAATTAGAAGTGACGAAAAGTTAATCATCTCTATTTGTCACATAACATAAAGAAAATAAGAAAATTGTGTATTATATTTAATCTAGGCTTTTATTTCAAAAGGTAACGTTCTAATAAACGACCAAACCTACTACAAACCACAATAAGGCACAAAATTAATCACCAAATATTTTGATAGTCACATCATTTGAGTCAAACCTGAGGTTAGTTACATATGGGGGAAAAAATGTCAGGTGACCCAAAAGTATTAAAAAGATTTTATATATATATATATATATAACACACCCTATCAACTTTTATCTTCTAGGTGGATTAAATATAATATATATATATTTTTATTATTATAATATTATATAATTGTATTGTATGGAATAAAAATGACAAGAGGCGACGTGAACACTAAATGTACATTTTGAGAGACCTGAAATATAATTTTAATGCTGTATTGAAATAGTTTTTGACTTTCTAATCTTGCCAAACTTTAGTTATGACTGACCTCTTATACATCTATACACACATGCATATGAATGTGTGTGTGTATAGATGCACAAGTCTGGGATGACTTAGAAATGTCCTGACGGAAAAGCACTGTTTTTTCATTAGAAATTACAAAATGGTGTATAGACATACAAATCTACCAATTAAAAACACAATCCCACATACAATTGTCATACACGAAACACAAAGGGACATTTTTGGCTCTGTGTGTGGCTGACATCCAGCTTTTATTTCTCCCCCAGCTGTAAACATCCTCTTGATTTTGTCTGGGTCTTTATCACCGTCACACCTGAACAGTCTGGACCGTGAACCCGGGGGGGAAGGACGGGGTTTGAGACGCGAGCCGTCGCTTCGGTTTTCACAGCCTGGCGTCGACAGCTCTCTTCATTACCGGCGAGGGGCACCGGGGACCGGGCCGGGGGAAATCAAGCTGAATGGCTGGAGCGAGGACTGATGCTCTGCCAGGGATCTGGAATAAACATGTGGTTGTGTGTTTGAGGGCGTCGCTAATATCCCTGGCGCGGCGCGTTAAGCTGAGGTGGCCGCACCTGCCCGCTGAGCACGCCGCTGGTAACGATACCGGCGACGTGAGGGGAAACGCAGCTCTTCTTTGGTTTAAAATGCTCTATTAGAGAATAGAGAATGTACAAGTTTGGATAATCTATGATTTCTGTCTTTTTAAACAGTTCCAGCTACTGTCTGAGGAGTTGTAAAGGCTGTAACAATAAAGCGGTGCGGGAAACCCTGCATAATTAATAACGAACGTGACCAAATAACAGCCACAAACCCAGCTACATAGCAAAATTATCATATACAGCACTTTAAAAACAATACTGTGCACACATTTGGAAGAAAAAAGGAACTTAATTGAATATTTAATTAAAATACAGTATGTTGATAATCATTATAATGTCATTTATTTTAAACATGTCAATAATATATTAAGGTTAGTAGCTCTGGATTGTCTCATTCACTCATTTAATCCAACAAATCATTCTAACCCTCAGCCCAGCTAAACAGTATTATACCATCTATTCCACTGCATTCATCACCAGCTTTAGTTGATTTTCAGATGCACATTTGACTCAATTGAGCTTTTAAAATAATAAAAACAGTTAAATACAAAACCAGTGGTGTCAAGCTTTTAGTCTTTGACATCTTTCCAACAGCAGCACATCAGCTCCAACAAATAGAGGGTTTAAGGTCGGGGATAAATTATGTTTGGCATCATGAGAAAGTCAAAAACCTTTTTAAAATTACAGTTTTATGAAGCATTCATCAGGTCTCCAAATGCACATACTGTGTTCATGTTGGTTTCTTGTCATTTAAAAGTCCATTTGTATAATTTTCATTCCAATAAATGTACAGTTGATCCATTATTTCCACCAGAGATCAGAGGAAAACCTGATAAGTGAATCAGAACTTTGTTAGTTCATTTCCTCTCACGTTATTCATCTCAGGACCCTTCACATTTAGCTGCTGACCCTTTGGAGGGGCCCCGACCCCTAGGTTGGGAACCACTGTACTATAACTAGATGTTTATATTAATGATCCAACGACGTCATAGAGAATAATATATCAATCAACAGACCAAACCAACGCAAACTCATAGTTCTCATGTAATTTACTGCAATACTTTAGCTCGCTTTACTCATGTCTTGCGTGTTTTTGTACACGGGTCCACTCACGTCCACGTCCTCCGAGGTGAAGGTCTCCGGGTCCTCTCCCATGATGTTGGCCAGGTGTCTCTTCCCCACGTCGTACTCCTCCACCTGCTTCTGGATGTACTCCTTCGTGAACTGCGGGGGTCCTTCGGCCGCCAGGTTCCGGCCGCGCAGGGCCGAGCTCACACACAGCTGCCTGCCCAGCACCTGGAGGGGGGAACACGGATTATTTAGATTATATGTGGAGCCAAAGTGAAGCCGAATAGTAGTTAGGAGTCCAGTCATTAAATGGAGACCCCTCAAATGCGATTGCAGCGCGAGATAATTTAACTACACGTTGATAAACATGTAATTCGTGTTTCTGTGATGCTAGTTCGGCACGACCCTCACTCAAGGACGTGGGTGTTCGCCGTCCTCCGTCCTCTCGCGTTGTTCGCAAGCACAGGTTCTATTATCGGTTTATAAAACAAAAGAATCCGCTCGGTTACCTGCCGGCTCAGCTGGGACGTCGCCGTGTTTATACTCGAGCTGCAACTGACACATTTTCCGAGAAAGGTGCGCACGGTCCGCGCACCGGACGACGCCATCTTTGCTGACAGCGGTGACGTCTGCGGCGGAAGTCGTTGCACGTCAGAGACACGTGACAAACATTCATTATAAAATGTACAGTATAGACATAGATGAAACATCATAATTAATAATAAATATTTATTGTAGCCATTTGCTTCAGGCATTTTATTTGTTATTGTTTATTTCCTATATTAATTATATTATATTATATTATATTATATTATATTATATTATATTATATTATATTATATTATATTATATTATATTATATTATATTATATTATATTATATGTAACTGTATTTACTGCAATTTATTTTTATTTTATTGACTCTTGATTGTATGTTCATAATTTTAATCAATAAATATTGATTGATTAATTATTTATTACCTATATTTTAATGTGTTACATTTTAATTTCCTTCCATGTCATTTCCCCTTTTTGTACTTTATACTAGGTCACTATGACACTAATTCTGGTAAATTAAAGCGGAATTATTGATTATTTACCTTGGTAAATTTTTACAAGGTATCATTTATCCATCCATCCATCCATCCATTGTCTTCCGCTTTATCCGGGGCCGGGTCGCGGGGGCAGCAGTCTAAGCAGGGACTCCCAGACTTCCCTCACCCCGGACACGTCCTCCAGCTCCTCCGGTGGGACCCCAAGGCGTTCCCAGGCCAGCCGAGAGACATAGTCCCTCCAGCGTGTCCTGGGTCTTCCCCGGGGCCTCCTCCCGGTGGGACATGCCCAGAACACCTCCCTAGGGAGGCGTCCAGGAGGCATCCTGAGCAGATGCCCGAGCCACCTCAGCTGGTTCCTCTCAATGTGTAGGAGCAGCGGCTCTACTCCGAGCTCCTCCCGTGTGACCGAGCTCCTCACCCTATCCCTAAGGGTGCGCCCGGCCACTCTGCGGAGGAAGCCCATTTCAGCCACTTGTATACGCGATCTTGTCCTTTCGGTCATTACCCAAAGCTCATGACCATAGGTGAGGGTAGGAACGTAGATTGACCGGTAAATCGAGAGCTTCGCCTTCCGGCTCAGCTCCTTCTTCACCACAACGGACCGATACAGCGACCGCATCACTGCAGACGCTGCACCGATCCGCCTGTCAATCTCACGCTCCATCCTTCCCTCACTCGTGAACAAGACCCCGAGATACTTGAACTCCTCCACTTGGGGCAGAGACTCACCACCCACCCGGAGAGAGCAAACCACCTTTTTCCGGTCGAGAACCATGGCCTCGGATTTGGAGGAGCTGATTCTCATCCCAGCCGCTTCACACTCGGCTGCAAACCGCCCCAGTGCCTGCTGCAGGTCCTGGCTCGAAGAAGCCATCAGGACAACATCATCTGCAAACAGCAGAGATGAAATCCTGTGGTTCCCAAACCAGGCCCCCTCCGGCCCCTGGCTGCGCCTAGAAATTCTGTCCATAAATATAATGAACAGAACCGGTGACAAAGGGCAGCCCTGGCGGAGTCCAACATGCACTGGGAACAGGTCTGACTTACTGCCGGCAATGCGAACACAGCTCCTGCTCCGGTCATACAGGGACCGGACAGCCCTTAGCAAAGAGCCCCGGACCCCATACTCCCAGAGCACCCCCCAAAGGACACCACGAGGTACACGGTCGAATGCCTTCTCCAGATCCACACAACACATGTGGACTGGTTGGGCATACTCCCATGAGCCCTCGAGGACCCGATGGAGAGTATAGAGCTGGTCCAGTGTTCCACGACCGGGACGAAAACCACACTGCTCCTCCTGAATCCGAGGTTCGACTATCGGTCGGATTCTCCTCTCCAGCACCCTGGAATAGACCTTACCGGGAAGGCTGAGGAGTGTGATTCCCCTGTGATTGGAACACACCCTCCGGTCCCCCTTCTTATACAGAGGGACCACCACCCCGGTCTGCCACTCCACAGGTACTGTCCCCGACCGCCACGCGATGTTGCAGAGACGTGTCAGCCAAGACAGTCCCACAACATCCAGAGACTTGAGGTACTCAGGACGGATCTCATCCACCCCCGGAGCCTTGCCACCGAGGAGCTTGCCAACCACCTCAGTGACTTCAGCCAGGGTGATGGACGAGTCCGCCCCTGGGTCCCCAGTCTCTGCTTCCTCCTCGGAGGACGTGACAGTGGGATTGAGGAGATCCTCAAAGTACTCCTTCCACCGCCCGACAACATCCCCAGTCGAGGTCAGCAGCTCTCCACCCGCACTGTAAACAGTGTTGGTGAAGCACTGCTTTCCCCTCCTGAGGCGCCGGACGGTTTGCCAGAATCTCCTTGAGGCCGTCCGATAGTCCTCCTCCATGGCCTCCCCGAACTCCTCCCAAACCCGAGTTTTTGCCTCTGCGACCGCCCGAGCCGCGGCACGCTTGGCCCGCCGGTACTCATCAGCTGCCTCAGGAGTCCCACGAGCCAACAAGACTCGATAGGACTCCTTCTTCAGCTTGACGGCATCCCTTACTTCCGGTGTCCACCACCGGGTTCGGGGATTGCCGCCGCGACAAGCACCACGGACCTTACGACCACAGCTACGAGCAGCCGCATCAACAATAGAGGTGGAGAACATGGCCCACTCGGAGTCCATGTCTCCAACCTCCCCCGGGATCAGGGAGAAACTCTCCCGGAGGTGGGAGTTGAAGACCCCCCTGACAGAGGGCTCCGCCAGACGTTCCCAGCAGACCCTCACAATACGCTTGGGCCTGCCAGGTCCGTCCGGCTTCCTCCTCCGCTAGCGGATCCAACTCACCACCAGGTGGTGATCAGTTGACAGCTCAGCCCCTCTCTTCACCCGAGTGTCCAAGACACGCGGTCGGAGGTCAGATGACACGATGACAAAGTCGATCATCGACCTCCGGCCTAGAGTGTCCTGGTGCCATGTGCACCGATGGACACCCTTGTGCTCGAACATGGTGTTCGTTATGGACAAGCTGTGACTAGCACAGAAGTCCAATAACAAAACACCGCTCGGGTTCAGATCGGGGAGGCCGTTCCTCCCAATCACGCCCCTCCAAGTGTCACTGTCGTTACCCACATGGGCGTTGAAATCCCCCAGGAGAACAACGGAGTCCCCGGATGGCGCACTATCTAGTACCCCTCCTAGGGACTCCAAGAAGGCCGGGTACTCTGCACTGCTGTTTGGCCCGTAGGCCGACACAACAGTGAGAGACCTGTCCCCGACCCGAAGGCGCAGGGACGCGACCCCCTCGTTCACCGGAGTGAACCCCAACACGCAGCGGCTGAGCTGTGGGGCAATGAGCAAGCCCACACCAGCTCGCCGCCGCTCCCCGCGGGCAACGCCAGAGAAATAGAGAGTCCAACCCCTCTCAAGAAGATGGGTTCCAGAGCCCAAGCTGTGCGTGGAGGTGAGGCCGACTATATCTAGCCGGTAACGCTCCACCTCCCGCACAAGCTCAGGCTCCTTCCCCCCCAGCGAGGTGACATTCCATGTCCCCAGAGCTAGTCTCCATGTCCGGAGATCCGGTCGCCGAGGTCCCCGCCTTCGACTGCCACCCGAATCTCTCCGCACCCGCCCCCCATGGCTCCTCCCGCAGGTGGTGGGTCCACGGGAGGACGGCCCCACGTCGTTTCTTCGGGCTGGGCCCGACCGGGCCCCGTGGGAAAAGGCCCGGCCACCAGGCGCTCGCTGTCGAGCACCCACCCCAGGCCTAGCTCCAGGGTGGGGCCCCGGTAACGCCAGTCCGGGCGACGTAACTGGCCTTGTTCTTGTCTTTTTCATCATGTGGGGCTTCTGAACCGCTCTTGGTCAGACCCGTCTCCCAGGACCTGTTTGCCATGGGTGACCCTACCAGGGGCATAGAGCCCCCGACAACATAGCTCCCAGGATCATTCGGGTGCTCAAACCCCTCCACCACGTTAAGGTGGCGGTTCGGGGAGGGGGGTATCATTTATTATTGTCTTTATGCATTGTCCTTTACAACAGTTCGCTAATAATTATTCTAACTGCCTGTGCCCAAATTTGTTTTAATCACAGTATTTATAGGACACCTACACCGTGTAAAATCTACCTTCCTATCATATGAAACTTTATCGAACCTTTATCAAAATGTAGTTTCCTTATATTGCATGGCATCATTTAAATAATGATTTAAAATGCCTTGTATGTAAGCCACTTTTTCCATTTATTCTTTTTGCAAGTGGCACAAATTTTGCATTTGAGGGCTCTTAAAAAGCTTTAGCTGCAGCTGTTCTGTACTAGAGTAGATAAGAAACTTTAATTGAATAGATAATGAAATATTAGAAAACCCGGGGCCCTTATAAGCAGGTATTTTGTATTAACAGCTGCTCCCTGTTAAGTAGATGGATATCAGTGCATGCTGGACATCATTTTAATTCAAGTGCACCTGGCAAGTAGTTTTGAAATGAGCACAGTGTGATTAAGAAAGATATTTCTTGGAAAATCTGCCAACAAGGTGAGGTTTTTGTTTTATTTGTTCACTTCACACAGATGGAGGTAACTTCGAGACAAGGCTGATGGATGAAGTGGTAAAGGACGAAGATAAAACCAACAGAATTTAATTAAATTAAACTAAATAGAAAACAATGTGTGAGGCATATCTTCAAGCTAGACAATAGACACATAACAAACAGACACAAACCAACAAAAATGAACTGGATAATAGAAGCCACATGACAACAGACCACAAAGCTGCACAATCTGCCTGAAATGACAAATGAGGCGAATAAAAAGTGTAAATTCCAGTACGCACAAAGCATTTTCAAACAATCGAGTACAGTGACTTGTGTAAAATAAATAAATAACTAAAAGAAAACTTGTGTTTAATGTGGAGATGCAAAACATGCCGGCCACATGGTGCAGCTAAAAACAAAACCCAAAAAAGATCCAGCACATGAAAACTATCCTTCAAATCTTAAAAAAGAGGCAAAAAAAATCAATACCAGCCTTCGGCTGAATCCTAAATCCAGAAATGTCTTTGTCCTGCAGTTCAAATGTGACTGAATTCCTGTCACAGCCACTAAGTATCTCCCAATGACATCTGTTGTGAAAGTGATGTTGAATTATTCAAGAGAAAAAAAAGACTTTATTTAGGACAGTTTGTTGCCACATTTGCACATCATTTAACCAACTTTAATTAAGTTTTTTTTGCATAATATGCCATACAGACAGCCTAATAGGAAACCACTCTGACCCTAAACACCCAGCCCTGTGCAGTTTCATGCAAACTCTGCATGCATCTGTCTTCTATGTACAAATAACTCACAAAAAGGAGGGACACTCGTAGTGTGAATGTCACGCCACAGGATTTAAAGTGTCCGATCCACACGAGCTATCAGAAATAACGCAATAAAAAATGCTCAGTCACCGTCTGCCAAACACGTTGGCACGGCGGCTACGCATAAAACAGATTGTTTTGCATATGTGGTGCAGACAGTCGATGCCGGGCGGTGCAGGGACGGAACAACGCGGACAAGCTGCCACTTTATTCAAACTTTTACAGATCAGACTCCCAGTACATGCAAGCTCTCTCTAACATGTGAGTTAATGCCTGTATGAGGTGGGAAAACATTTGAGATGTGCATCTATGACGGATTCGCATCTGCTACTGTATACATTCAGTCAAAAGTGATGATATAAAAAGACAGGCATGCATGTGCTTCAGTTTGGATCCTTTTGGATCCAACAAAATGCAATACACAGAATGCAATAACTGTGATGTGTTATATTAAAAAAGAAAAATAAGATTCACTGTTATAAGGAACATTTTACTAATCATGCCTCATCTATACCCCACTCATGTACTGAGCACATATTGTATTGAATGCAAATCTTAAGAGTTACACTAGATAAATTCAAAGGTCTGAACATGGCCAGACTGTGTAAGAAATAAGAGTTTAGACACAGCAAGAGTGACGTGAGGAGATTTCTAATGGTGTAATAGGTTAATGTATAAGGGACAGACAAAAGGCCAGCACAACAGGATAAATGATTCAGGCTGCTTTTGTCTTTTGTCTCCTTTGTTGCCTGTTTTTTTTTTCCTTTTTTGGACACCATGAAGTTTTTCCTGGACTGGATGGGACCTCAGCAGGAACCCCTTCGAACTAAGACCCCGAGATTTGTCATAACATTTCACCCATGCAAAGAGGCCTCCATAATGAGTAACCGTGGTTTCTTTTCCTCTCACTGTGTGTGTGTGTGTGTGTGTGTGCTTGCTGTACGCTGTGTTTACAGATCAATGCTGTGTGTCTTCACTTTCATTACTTTGATAGAGTTGGAACGGGAACGCGGGGAGATTAATCAAAGTGAAGGGGCACTGACTCCCGGCCCGTGCCAGTCGATATGGCCGCCTGCTTAATTTGCCCCGAGGAGGGCTGTCGTCGGGCAGATGATAAACAGTGTTTGCCCCGTTTTTTAGCCACGAGCGTGCTCCTGCTCACCAAGAAAAATAGTTTCGACCCGTGGTCTCTAATTCACAGTGGGGGGTGAGAGGTGGGACATTAATCATCCTTCTGCCGTGGCCCGTCTCTGACAGCCGGACTGGGTGGAGATATTCATTCGGTGAGCTCGCCGTGGACTTTCTGTAAAACCTTGAAACACGCCGCGACTCCACAAACGGGGGGCGACCGCGGATCAGACGATTCATCTGATCGCAGGTTGCTTTTTTTGTTAATGAGAGGCGAAAGTTGAAAACAGTGCGCTGATGTGGAAGTGAAAGGATTTTTATTTAGGGGGACTTGGCGCGTGCCACCAATGCTTCATACGGGGCCCGTGACTCAGTGCCAGGCAATAGAGAGGTGGCTTTCATCCAACTATTCCAACAGATCTCCATATGGACGACAAGGATTCCAACAAGGAAAACGCCACAAAAGGCGACGCTGACCTCCTCTCGGTTTGCCCCCCCCCCGTCCCTAGATTGAGTGGCATCCTTTTAATTGTGCGGCTGAAACGGCGATGGAGCAGCAAATAATGGAGGATATCGCACCGTGGAGCCGTGCCAAGTCTGCTCCTTCCCCCTCGTTCCCAAGGATGGAGTGCTGGAGAATTGAGGGCTTATAATACCAGCGAGCTGCGGCTTTGCTCCAGTCATCATTTCCATGCTGCTTTACGCTGATTCCCTAATATCCTTAGCGCCCTGCGTTGGGATAAGCCCATCGTGCCGAAACATGGCTGTCATGCCTATAAACCGTTCACGGCTCTAAAGAATCCATTATAGTTCCTCCACAAACATGGGGACTCAAAGGGCCACTTTGCTCAAGCTCATTTACTCCTTTAAAGCATATTTATTTACTGTTAGTGCTGCGGCGGGAGAAAACGGCGTATTTAAGTATTAGTGGTCATTCATATCATGAATCACTTTGCAGACACATGTTGATCCTACAGCACAACATATACAGCAGATAAATACCCATATATGAGCATCTCTGTACTTCTGTCATGATTTAATCAATGTTATTGAGGGCATTTTATAAAAAAAAAGAATAATTGGACACAAGACTCTAGTAGAAGTAATTAATCTATCAATTTCTTCTTCTTCTTTTCATTATTATTTATACAGATTCTTATAGATATCCCCATTATTGTGTTCCCATTATTATTTCTTGTCATTCAAACCTAATTTATATTCCCATTTCTCCTATAGCTTTATTCTAGCTTCTTGCTATTACTGTTACACTAGTGTTTTCTACAACTTCTGCTTGTACCGCCTCTATAATATCTACATATGCTGCTGACGCTACTGCTTCTTCTTGAATAAAATGCATAAAAAAGTAATACTGAAACACATGTATGAGTGTGTTACGCTCCACTGTATGAGGCTAACACACGCAGCCCATAACGTGAGGGAGACCGAGTTATATTTTATGGTTCAGAGCTCTGTCAGAGATTACTCTCCCCCCACTTCATCCACACACACACATGCATATGCATGAAAAACGCACACACACACAAAAAATCATAGATTATCAACAAGTACGGTCACTGAGTGGGAATTAATTTGCCACCAGTAATGGATAGAGACATTTTGCTGAGATGCGTAAAAACAACTGAACTGCCAGCGATTACCTGCTGGAATCAGCCTTCATCAATATCAGGATAATTACAAAGCACTTCTGGCAGTGCGTGAAATGAATGGAGCGTGCAACAGATTGGGCGGTGGCCATAGATGTCTGCAGATATTAGGCCTCCTCCTCAGAGCGACTCCATGGGGGGGCGGCGGGTGGGGGGGGGGATACCTGAACAGATCAGAGCTGCTGATGCTGCTGCAGATAGAATAGAAAAGAGCTGGATCTAATGGAACTGGCCAGTTTGGAATAGAATAAAAAAGAGCAAAGAACTAGAACATGTGCATGATAGCAGATCAGAACAGCACGGAAGGGATGTAGAGCAGAATAAAATCTTTATGCCGCACCCAGACAGATGAGGAAGAATAGACTGGAAAAAAGAAAAATGCCTTTTTAGGTTTTTTTTTTTTAACAAAGGCAGAGGATTTGAACATTTCCAGGATAACACTGCAATCCATAAAGCAATAAGTGGTTAAGCAAAGGGAGCTAAAACAACAGGTTTAATGTGGTAAAAGTGAAGTTTCATCACTTAAAAATAAATAGTTGGAGCCACTGAAGTTGCAATTAGTCTGGTAAAGATTTTTTTTTTGTCATTCGGGCTTTTTATGGACAAATGCAGGTTCAGAGCTTTTATTCTTAACAAGGGCTTCAAGCTGACTCACTTTACAGTCATCAATAGGCTGAATGAGATGAATCACAAAAAAAGCTACAGGTTTAGATAATAGACCTGCCAGGTTCCTATGGGATGCATTTAATCAAACTCTCAGGAGTGTGAGCGTCATTCTTCTCTAAGAAGGGTAATACGTTTGAGAATTAAATTATAGACCAGTTTCAGTCCTAAGGGTCCTGTCCAAGGTTGTCAGAAAAGCACATATGAACAGATAAACGTATATAATTAATTCACATCAGACACTTTAAACTGCTGCCAGGTTTCAGAAAACCCTGCTATATCCTGTATAGCATTTATTATTAGCAGTTATTATTGCATGCACTTTAACAAAATGTTAGGCCTTTATCATACTATAAATGAGCCATTTCTTATCTGTCTGGAATGAGGAATAAGGTAAAACTATGAGTGGGGTGCCTCAAGGCACCACCCTAGGGCCACTCTTTTTATTTAGTATTTGTTTTAAAAGTTGAAGTCAAAGTAACTTTACTCTCCTTAAAGGGAAAACCAGTTTTCAGCTGTGGTCATATACAAACACACTACATTAAAATAATACTTAATACTAATTAAAATAATACTTAATACTAGTATTAATATTTAATACTAAAAATTATTTAGGGGCCAGACCGGAGGATGGGGCTCTGTAAGGTGGTCTGAGAATAGAAGGGGTGCTCATGGTGTTGATCCCTGTCTTTCCCAGACTTTTCTTCCGTCTCTCACATGGAACCACTTTGCCCCCCCCCCCCCCACCCCCCCTTTCCCTTTGCCCTCTCCGTTCGGTCCTCCCAGACAGCGAGCTGGAAGCGGTATTGGGTTTCCTCTCCAGCTGAAGGGTTTCAGTCCATCTCTGGGATGAAAAGACAACTTTCCTCCGGACTCCCCTTCTCTTCAATCTGGCTCTTTTTTTTTTTTTAAAGGTGAGAGACTTGGGGAGGAAGGAAACTATTACATGCGGGGTGAACCGGGGCCTGGAGACCCCAGCTGCCAGCCCTGCCCCGTCCTGCTGGAATAAAAAAAAAAGAGGATCCGGGATCCGAGACCTGGACAGGGAGAAACCCGAGATCTCTGGAAAACGGCTGGGAATGACCCAAGGAAAACTTCCGTCGCCCCCTTTCCACCGTCCTCGTCCCGTTCTTTCCCATAATGGTCTCAGTCTGGCGGCGGGTTCCCTAAAGGCCGACAGACTCAAACAGACATGTGTGAAAGCATAAATACTCAGAAACCACCCATGGGAGCAGGCACAGGGACGTTACACGCTGCTATATGTAATCAAGCCCAGCAGTTAGACCACATATATAATTATAAATTAGGAGATTATATTGTCGAGCGGGGAATACGTTCACGCTCATTTGTCCGGTGGTGGATTTCTGTGTTTGGCTGCTCCGACACCTACAGGTTTTGCACAGAATGATGGAAACCAGGCCCCAGCTGTTCGGGGCCCTGCGGTTCTTGCGGGAGATTTACATATCTGGGTGAATTTTTTAAATGCCAGGCGGCATCTAAAAAGTCAGGGGGAGGAATTCCATCCTTCGGAGAACCTTTTCGTATTGTTTTCGTTTCATCTGGACGGCCGCCCTCGCATGCAGCCGCACATCAATCACTCCCGTATTACAGAGAGGGATTTAGTGGGAAATAACGCTTCAGAGCTGCAATGTGTGACAACATCTCCACTACTCGTACCTGGAAGAGAATCTTCCTTTTATCCTCGGACAAATGAACATAGCTTGTTTCTTGCAGGAAAAAAAAAGTTTGACAGCAGAAGTCATGTCAGTCAGAATCAAACTATTTCGGGCGACGTGAAACAGTTTTAGCCGAGCGAAAGAGTCTAATAATAACAGGGAGAGCTGCTCTGTTCTTCCAGAATGAGACATCAAAACGGCAAAGTTTAAGTGTAGTTGAAAGCCTTTATGTGTGCACGGTATCAGCTTTTTCTCCAATAGCACTTAGGGAACTGTTAAACTGGATGTGTTGCACCTCACGTGCTGACAAATTGCCGGAGTGATTGAACTGAAGGACTGATTGCTGGGTTAATATCTGCCATTGATCTGTCCATTGATCATTTGTCCCCCTGCTAATGACTGTGACTGCGCTGATTTTAAATAATATGTTTCGCTTGTAACCTGACATCAGAGAGGGGGGGATAAGGATCGGAGGAGTGCGACGGTATCTCGGAGAGAGAGAGGAAACCGCTGCGAAGAAATCAGCGTTAAAAAGGCCAGAGGAAATTGAGACAATATTAAAAAAAAAAAAAAGAAAAAAGGTTCAATCTGCAAGCTTTTTTTCCCCGCTGATCAGACGGGCTGTGGACTACTGCTGGGTCCTTAACATCTGGTCGGGCAATTTACCCCCGCTCCGACGACTGGAAAGGTTAAACCACTAAAATCTTATATTTGCCTAGAGGGGGTCAAGGCACCGCAATTACAAGGTACAATCGGCGGGGCTAATCAGCTAGTAGCGCGTACCGGGGGCGCTCGGCTGGGCAAATAAGCCCTGATCAGAAGCACTGTTCTCTGCCTCTCCTGTTTACTTATTAAACCCTGTTCTCATGTTCAAGGGCCCCCACAGCAGCCCCTGGCCCCACCGCCCCGAGGCACAGGGGAGTAAATTTAGCTCCTGACGCTTTTTTTTTCTTTTTAAATGGGACTACGCCACTTGGCTAGAAAGTAGCCCTCCGTGTTAATCAGTATCTGTGGCCTTTGTTGCGAAATGATCTCAAATTACTTTCCTCCAATCTGGCAGGCATTAACACCTTGGGAAGGAACGGGATAGGTAGGAATTTGTACCCTGAGGAGGAAAACAAAGTGCAAAGCCAGTGAGACAGATGTGTGTGTGTGTTCTGTGTGTGTGTGTGTGTGTGTGAGGACATTGACAAAGGCCGCACCAATGGCGTCGCGTCTCAGAAGGATGTGTGTGTTGCACAATGCTGTTTACATGATTGCTCTTTGACACACATTTCCTAATTGACTGAGTATCAAGTGCAGGATTAGTGTATAATATATCAGAACTGTCTGGCTTGCAACACTTTTGAACAAGGCTTGGGGAACAATTACTGGTAATTAAATATGTGCCAGTTACTGGAAAAGATAATTATGTCCTTGGTGTATAACACCAATTAATTACTTTTATTTCAGCGAGCAAAGCTTTTAAATGGCAGCGGAAGCCATTCAGATGGCGCCACCGTGTTTGAGTGCAAGCAACCTCCGTGTTTGCTAATGTACGAGTCGTGTTCCGTCGCTCGCCGCCGCCGCAGAGACGAGCATTACCGCACATGCAAATCGTGCAAATTAGAACCGGGGCGGGTTGCACCCCGGCCATAAAGCTCGCATTTAGCAGAAGGGGAGAAGATGGCAGCAGATGTCGACGCCGTCGTCACAACAACTGTGAGGAATCGACAGTCGCAGTATTAGTCGCAAAAACAGCCCTGACAACGGCTCTACCTCTCCCTCGTTAGGCGTTAAGCATCAACATAATAGGTTGAATGGAAGAGAGACGTCTCCGGGGAGGGCAGAGCTCAACTCTCTCTTGCTAAGAGGATTGGTCAGATTGGATATAGAGCCTACGTGGAACCGTCTACATCCCTCTGCGCTTACAGCACCTCACCACGCCAGCAGCACTGTAGCGGCACAAGATTACCTGTAAACCCCCCGCACAACACCAACAACTGCTCTGAATCCAAAACACCCAGTTCTTATTCACATATCAAAGTGGGGTCCACGATAGCACACGCCGGATTAGCCAATGATCTTATTTCGGGTCCGCGCGCCTCTAATGTCTAACTTGGAAATACCTGTGGCCCCGATCATTAGTAATCTATTAAATCCACGGCCTAGAAATGGTTAGACCGAAGTCCCGCTGAGGCAAACGTGGCTGTTGTTGCTTTTCCTACGCCCCCCCCCTCCTTTCTCTCTCTTTTCCTTGCTTCGGTTAATGAGATACAGAGTGAGACGGCCCAAGCGTGCTCTCTCTTCCTTCACTCTCTCTCTCTCTCTCTCTGGATCTCCTGCTGCACACAGCAGAGGAGTCATATTTTTTTATTTATATATTTTTTTTATCTGCCTGCTCGCTCCTCACTCCTGCACCGACGGCTTAATCCACGCATTCATGCGGTCTCCTCAAAAAAAATCGAGTCTGTCAGGAGTGTATGTCTGAGGATGTGTTTTTCATATAATTCATGTACTTTTATGCTTGAATGTTGAAAAAAAGGCCACAGCAAAAAAAAAAATGTGGGTGTGGGTTTATGTGCAAGTGTAAGTGAGCATTTCATAGCCAAGAATCCAGGCGTTTTTCCCTATATATATATATATATATATATGTGTGTGTGTGTGTGTGTTTATATGTGTTGGTTTTTCAGGTGTTTATGACATTGTGGCAAAACAACAAAAAGAAAAAAAAACTCAAGTCCCCACAAGGTTAGTGTGTACACATGCTAACCACGAATCTCTGTGCTGTTTTGCAGCTAGTAAACAAGCAACAAGCATACTTTAACACAGCCCCAGACTGACGGAGCATGATGCAATGCCATCTGACAGCAATAAAACGGCGACTTTAGAATGTCACTGCCAATGAAACATCACAATAAAAGAGAAATGTGTTTTTCAAATATTGAATGTTTTTTATTCCGGAGCTGCCGCATCATTTGCAATTTATGCGAATCTCTTGCAGCTGTGAGCGCCACCTCTGACCCCGGAGTTTTCAGTCATGTTCAGCGTGAACATGCTACACTCCGTTCTCAAAAACCTGATTATAATAAGTATGAAAGCTTGGAATTGGGACACAGTCCTGGAGCGGGACGGGGAAAGGCATGTGGTGGTTATGGTTGTCTCCGGGGAATCACTGTATGTGAACGCAATGCCCTCTTAAATGACAAGTTTGCGTATGTGTGTGTGTGTGTGTGTCTGGTCACAATATGTGTGTGTTCTGCTTTACGGGCAAGGGTGTAGAAGGACGTGCTTCTTAGCCAAAATACATCTGTTGCACATACACATGAATGCAATATGTGCATGTATTATACAGTACGTGTGTGCGTGCAGGTGTGTCCAAACACTCTGTTCTTATTCGCATATCAAAGTGGGGTCATTGTGTTATAATGTTACACAAAGACACGTATCGGTGCATATTTAAGGAGAAAAAGATATTTTAGTTGAAGCATTGAACCTCCAGACTTGGTTTTCGGTTACATATAGAATTAGCATGTTGATTTTATGGTTAAGATGAGGGTTTGCAGGTGTGTGTTCATGCACGTGTTTGTTCTCGATGAAGAGTGAATGCACACACACACACACACTTGTGACAAACGTGCGCGCATGTATTCATGTGCAAATAGGAGCACAACACAATATTTGTAGTTAAGCTGCCACGTGTCAACCCCGCTCTCCAGGGGGAAACCATGACACTCTACGTTTCTGCAGATATGTCGAAAGTCAAATGTTTGACGTGCGTTGCTTGACACATGCCTATTTTCACAAATACAGTTTTGTGGCGTGACAGCGCTGTGGTTGAGGTGTGGTTGTGTTGAAGCGCAAAAAAAACCAAACAAACACTTGGTGTGCATTTCTACCGATCAAAGCCTGACACATATCTAGTTAACGGTGGCTTCGAACAGGTGTCTCCTGCAACTTTTCCAACTCCAGTCCATTAAAACAACAACAACCAACCTCCTCCTGCTGCTCGGAAAAAAAAAAATAATGTTGACATTCAACATATCCTTGGTTTGCAGAAACATACACTGTACATTTCCCTCTGGAGACACGGCTGGAAAACACACTTCTAGAACTGTTTATCTGCACTTGTAGCATGTGAATGTGTTTGTAGATGCACTGCAGAAATAAACATTTATAGGTTATAGGCTGGAACTTATGAGTAGTTTCATAGTGGATTCACCTATCGATTATTGAAATAATTAATCTTTATTTTTTTTATCATCAATTTACTAGTATGCAAAACTAAAGAAACCAGAATCAGATTTAAAGGAGGTGGAACCAGAGAATTTGGACATTTTATTCTTAAAAATGACTCAAATCAATTATCAAAATCATTGGCGATTAATGTAAGAGTTGGCAACTAATCGATTAATAGTTGCAGTGTTAGACTCACCTGCATATTTTATTTGTGTGTGTGTGTGTGCTGTTCTCTTGTGGAGGGGGGGGGGGGGGGGTGTCACGCTGGGCCCGGCTCTCCCTGGATCTAAGCACTATTGACAAACCCATCAGGGCCGGTGATGCATCGGGCTCCCAGCTCGCCCCCCCCCCCCCTCGTCCCCCCCGCGCTGACATGCTGTCACCTTGGTAACTGCTGCCAGAGCCAACAGGCCTGCTGGGACGGCGTGACCCGAGCTGGCGGCCCGGGCCGGCGAGCTGCGGCGGGAGATGTCACCGGCGAGACCCCCGAGGACCGGCCGACCCCTGTCTCCTCCGCCCCCCCCCCCCCAACATCGATCCGTCTGCCGCTGAGATCCCTCGCCATGCGGGGACAGGGCACAGGACGAGACTCGTTTACATACATTCTCATGCACGTATAAGCCCAGAACAACATGTGCCGCACGATAATGCGACTCTCAGCTGTCAAAGGTTCTGATTTGTAATTGATCTCAGCCAGGTGACGTCAAAACCAAATCTAACTACAGAAGAAGAAGGAGAAGAAGAAGAAGAAGAAGCCGCCACGTGATGTTTGCTGCTCCCAAGCAGAAAGAAGTCCTGGCGTGGACAGCCACATCTTCTTTTCTACTTTGTTTTTTTTTCCTGGAGGTTAGCAAGTCATTACTTGGCAACTCGTGAATCCTTCTCCCTCCCCCCGCTCTGTAGGATGGTTTTTCCGTGAGCCAACATCAACAGCGATTGTTGGCACCCGGACCGTCTTCACGCAACGCTCCAGAGCCCTTTTGAAAGAAAAAACGCCGACCAGCCCTTTGACACGAGGCTTTTGGACGCGGCCCGAGCTCTCGCTGCGAGACGCGGGCCCGGCTGGATGCAGGGCGGGGCCCGGGTTCAAGTCCCGGGCCGAGGGGGATTATGGGTAGGGACCGATGGGTTTGACGTCATAGGCTGCACGCTAAAATGGCTGGAGTTACTGTACACACAACTAGTGATATTTTACATTTCCTGCAAATACTTTTACTTAACGCCTAATTGCACGACTTTGATCATTGCCCCAGTTTCGCTTTACTTAAGTAAAAGTAAAATATGGCACATCTGAGACTTCACCAGCACCCGTGGGAGCGATTATGGATACCATCAAGTACAGACCCCACTCGCAATAATAATCCTCAGAAAAAAAAAAAAGAAAAGGTATTACAGCTTTTTGTACTTTTCAACACATGTGCGCCGGCTGAAAAGCTGCCTTTGCCTTGTCACACACACACAAGGAGAAGATGTGAAAGATCACTAACTAGCTTCCTGGTTCCCATGGCAACCGATAAAAGCAGGGAGGCTGACAGTCTTTTATGGGGGGGGGGGGGGGGGGGGGGGGGGGATCATCAGCACGTGTTTAACCCGTCAGGCTGAAACGAGCCGCTGATATGACACTGAATGAAACACGCTTCGGGTGAATTTGAGACAAAACCCGACGTGAACATTTGCACAACAGAGTCGTGAAGTGATGGAACATGAACGTGGATGATGATGATGATGATGATGATGATGATGACATCGCTCAGGGTTTGCACGTCCTCCACTACAGATCCACACCAGATGCACACCTGCTCTTCTTCAGACTTTCCTGCTCTGATAGAAAGCAAAAATCCTGTTTTAACATTAAGTAAAACCATTGAAATAAGGCTGGATCTTTACATTCAGTAAAAGCTATTGAGAAAAGCTAATTATGCAGCCATCAGAGATAAAAATGTCACTTTAATTTAACACTGCAGCTCTAAATAATAGAAAATAAATCATTTAGAGCCAAATATTTTCATTATTATTTACTCATTTCACTGTAAAGCACTCCCTTTGTTAATGTGCCACAGCCCTTGCATGAAAGGCCTATAAATAAAGTTATTATAGGTACTGTTAAATGTGCTGCAGCATTAAATCAATCTGGATCTCCACGTTAAAATATGATCTTTCCTTTGGCTTATTGGTGATTATGAAGGGGCAGCAGCGGATGACAGAGGAGATAAGGGCGCAGGCCGCGGCCACAGGGTGGCGCTGCAAGGTCAGGAGACGCTGCACAGCGCGGTGCGTCCTGAAGGAGCCGGTGTGTGTGAGTGTGTACATGTGGATTCTGGCAGGGGCAGAACCAGTGGTTCACTGCGGAGAAATATCCACCAAACTCGTTAGGTAAATTCAGTTTTAATCAATTAAGGTACAAGATTCATTATGAATAAAGTGATTTTTTTTTCAAGAATCTTCCATTTGAAGCCGTTTCTGTTGTGCAACTAACTCGCAGACAAATAATAAAATATTATTTGCTGAGGTTTTATTTTTTTTTCTTGTGCAATTATCGCAATATTGATCACAATATGCATCCAGGTACTATATGAAAGCTGGTGTGTGTGTGTGAGTGTGTGTGTGTGGGCCTGTTTATTACTGCTGGAAGTTTTCCTGCAGCCAGACACAAACTCTCTCTGCAGTGATGAATTTTAATACGACTGAGACAAATTACTGAGCGGAGGCGCGCAAATAAATACGTTACCTGATTCAGTGTGTGTGTGTGTGTGTGTGTGTGTGTGTGTGTGTGTGTGTGTGTGTGTGTGTGTGTGTGAACGCTGAAACCTATAGCAAAGATCATTTCTCCGTCCAAAAAAACTTCCATTTGGAGAAACATTTTATTAGAGTCGCGTAAATGTAAAATAAAAAATATATATATAATGCATTTAGGTATTAATTAAGAAAAGCTGCAGAAACACTGCGGCGATAATAAAACATCAAATATACAAAAACACCACCACATCAACGCAGTAAGTTCCAAGTAAATTATGCTATTAAACATTTATGGACACACGTCTTATAAATTATTAGAATATTCTGACCCCAAATGGACTGAACGGTGGAAATAGAAAAATCGCAATATTTTATTTTAATCATTTTATTTTTTCCTCCAGTAATTGTCCAAGTTTAAAGTTGTCTTTTTTTTTTTGCAACCAAACGTATAAAACTGATCAGTAATTGTCGCCTTGTTTTGTCTTTATTGGAAATGTTAATAAACGTGATACACTCAGTCAGATGCGTAAAATGAGCGTCTTTTTTTTGGAGAGGGGAAGCTGAGGAAATAAAGGAGTGGAGCAGCCAGCTCCAGCAGGCTTTATGTGCTTTAGAGATGCAGACAGGCAGATGAGATGCTGGAGCACATTCCCCCTGTATGGCTGCGCTGCCTTCACACTCCATCCACCCCTCCTCTACCTATCCATCCTGCCTGCGCACGAAACCATGACCTTCACAATTTATAGAGAGGAAACCCCCTAGAGTCACGTCATATATTTATAAAACGTCCTCCTCTGCTTTCTCACCTCTTCTTCTCCTTCTTCTACTGCTGCTGCTGCTGCTCCCACAAACACACAAACTTAATACTAAATCTGCAGGATATTTACATGGTGCCTGTCTCTGTTTCCAATTTTTATTTTTTTATTTCAGATAAGTTTTTTTTAATTATTCCTTTTATGTCTTATATATACAACGCAAAACTACTAATAATAAAGCTGCTAATAATATCAGTTATACCTATTTAGAATTATTTTTTATTATGAATAATAATGTAAGTTACAGTAATATAGTTAAAGTCAATATAATAACTACAGCACGTGCAACTGTTTTTTTGACAGCTGAAAAATAATTAAATTAGCATAGAATTAAGTCAATCAATTAAAACAACAAACACGTTTATTACTTTGTTGGTTTTTTAAATAAATCATAAAAATAATAATTTAAACAGAGCCGGAAACGGAGACTTTAGTTTCGCACCCAGTGGATTCTGTTTCTTCTATATTCAGCTGCCATGATGCTGCGAAAACAAAACGGGGGGAGCAAATGAAACAAATGGCGATACGCTTCTATACTCACTGTAAAATCACAGTAACAATAATAATGATCAAAATGTCAGCAGTCACAAACAGACTGAGGGATGTTTTTTTTTTTTTCTGAGCGTCTTTTTTCCTGCAGCACAGATAAATCCATGTGGATCGAGGAAGAGGAAGAGGAAGGCTCCCCGCGGAGAACAGCTCAGAATAATCCATATTCATGCGCTCGACACGTGGAGTAAATACAGTATGAGGAGGAGGAGGAGGCTTTGTGTGTGCGCACTTTTCCACCAGGTCACGAGGAGCCTGACACGCAATAAGTGACAAATATCACAACTGCAATAAAAACTGTGATAAAACACAAGACTGCAGCTCAAACAGCTTATTAAAGCTGCTCCAAACAGCCACACACACAATAAATACACTTTCATATAATTAAAAGTGACTATAAACCAATATTGCGCGTGTAAATGCAACACCTTTAAGTGTGTCATAGACTTTTATGGTTTGGCTTTTTTTTTTGCTTAACCCATTAAAGTCCGCAGAGTGTGTGTGTGTGTGTGTGTGTGTGTGTGTGTATTAGTGGCTGAGACACCTCAAAAAGGACCAGAGGTCATCCGGTTCATCAGCATACAGCCTGAAACCGCATTGAAATGCATGGAAGCTCCGTTTCTACCCAACACTGCACCGGAAACACGTTTATTATTAATTCTCGCTTGATTCAGAGTCTGCTTATTAATTGTATAAAATATGTTGAACATGTTTTAAGAATCTGTATTTCCACTATTTTTTTTTCTTGGGAAGTTATTACTGTTTTGACCAAATAAGTGACTGGCGTTTCTGATTTTAATACTTTAATATTTTTAATTAACTTTGTTTAGTAATTAAAGCATGATCCGCATGTGAAATGGAACATTTTGGTTTGGTCACGTGATGCCACGCGTCCTTACGTTTTCCACGTGTATCAGGAACAAATCTGTGGCGTTTTCTCCTAAAATACTAAATTGAGGAGTAGCGGCTGAATAATGGGTTGAATGGCTGTTATGTGTCATCGGCTGATTTAAAGCAACGTTGAAAAAGACGAGATGTGTAAAAAAAAAGTTTGGAGTTTCTGAGGAGGAATCCTGGAGTTTTCCCTCTATCGTCTTGGTGGAGGTGTGACAACGCGCAGCTTTAATTAGCGACGAGTCTGTCGGGACACTGCGCGTCCTGAATCAATAGCAGGCACAAAAAAACGCAGAAAGAAGAGCTTCCAGTCCCAGGGCCTGGCGCGTGCGTCACGCACACACACATCCACGCGTGTGTGTGCGTGACGCACGCCGCTGCCAACATGGTTTTGAAGACCCATGAAAAAAGGCAAAGCTGTTGGAGAATAGGCGGATCAAAACCCATTATGAGATTTGAAACTCTCTTTTTGTGGCGAAATCTCTCCCCAGATTGGGGATATTTTCTGCACAAGTCGTGCAGGCTTTGTCGGCTGTGCTAAGAGCTGTTTTTTTTTGCGGGATCCATATGCGTAAACGCGTAAATGCGCAGCGTGGGATTTGTTATATAGTCAATTTTAAGTTCCTCTCTGCGGCGAAGGTCTTGTGCGTTGGGCAACATACTGTAGCAGGCTTATCATGTGTGTCATGTGACTCTGCGTTGGATTCTGAGCAGAGGAGAATAGGAAGTGAATACATAATGAGCGAGTGGCACATAGGTAGGAGATATCAGGCCAAAGTGGAGCTTTATTTTGAAAAGACGCCTTATTCCGTCCCATGCTTGTTGTTATAAGTGCACTTTCAATCCTATTACATTCCAACTTATGCCTCGTGTTTCATCTTGATTATTTTCAACATTTTAAACACATTTCAATCCGTTTAACGCATTCATAAATGAATATAAAGTAAGGTTTGATGTATGTAGATATAACGGTGTGTGTGTTTGTGTGTGTGTGTGTGTGTGTGTGCGCGTGCAGCGTATGTCTGGCTGCCACTTTCACTAATGGAGACAAAGAAAAATGATGCCTACTTCTCTATATCATTGAATTCAGTTGCTAAGCAACTAGTATGGGAAATCATCCGCGAAATTCAAATCGTGCAGCGGGAGGACACGTTTTGTGAGTTTTGCTGAATAGGCGAGCAAAGACAACTCCAGGAAAAAAAAATTAAATTAAAAAAATCATAAAGTTTGGAATATCAGAAACATCGAGAGCATTGACAGAAATAATAACACTCCCTATAAATACCACAGCAGTGATTATATAGCCTATTATGAATATTATAGGGAATTAAAAAGACTTAACTCGCAATTTCGAGGCTCTCAGTCCTTTCAGGGGTATTTTTGAAATATTTTTTCCTTATTTTAGCCTCTCCTTGCAAAGAAAATGTGCAGCCTGAGATGTGTCAGAGTCCTGCAACAACAGCCCCACATGTCAAACCGGCTCCACGGTTTCATCCTCACGCAGAAGCGGAGCCTGTAGGCTCCTCAGCTTCAGACAGACACAATCAATAAGCTGCGTGACCCACTGCCCCGGATCCTAAAAACAACATGTCAGCTCACCCACTCAGTGTGTATGCAGGCTTCCTGGAGATGCACACACACACACACACACACACCTGCTTCAATGTGCATGTGGAGAAGCGTCAGGATTGTTTCGCTATTTAAAAAAAACAGCAATTCATAATCCTGCAAGCAGCCACGTTCAAATTGCCAATAAATCGATGTTTCTTTTTCTTTCTTTTTTTTTCCAGATTAGAGCCAGTGCTGCTGGTGCGTTATGAAACGCACGAGACGCGGAATCTGGAGGTGGAGGAAGCTTCAGATCCTGGAGCTAAAGCTTGGAAACGCTGTCGTCTTAAAAAAAAACCTCAATAACAAGGGAAAGGGCTGAATTCAAAGCCTCACTTCAGTAACAGTACAGAGGAATTACCAAAAAATACTCGCTATGCAGCTTCTATTGCAGCTAGGTTATTATGTTCTATTTTGTATTTTCTATAATGTGGTTCAGTATTATTAAATAATAATGATCCATAATATACAAGTGCCTATGTATTTTATATATATATATATATATAAATAATAAAAATACATTTTATGCATTTTTCACAGAGTGAACATTACAACAGTTCAATCTAAAAAATTAAGTACAAATTGTGCTTAAGCCAAGTACTTGAGTAAATATTTTAGTTACAATCCGCCACTGGATTTTTCTGTTTTTTAAATTGAACAAATGTTGATGCTCCCTATTCTTTTCCTTTTTAATTCTCCACAAACGGATGTGCCTGTTCTCCATCCTGCAGGCTGGGTTGGGGCTCCAGGGCCTGAAGAGGCAGCAGATGCAAACAAACAGACGAGCTATTGTGCAGTGGCCTGCTGCAAAGTGACCGAGAGCTTTTTCATTTAAATGGAAATACCCAGTTATGGATGATGATAAAACGCTGCTGGACGTTTCCTGGATATTAACACGACAGCTCATGCATTTGTTATATTTAAGCACAGAGCACATGGGAGTGTTTTAACTATTCAGATTCGTGCTATTATTATAATGCTTATTATTATCTAGGACGAAACAGTCCACCATTTTCTCCATTAGGCTGCTGCTGCTGCTGCATGCAACAGCAATAAATAAATAAATGCACAATGTGTTTCCAACAAACAAGCCCCAATAAGAATATAAACGTCAAAACACAAGATGACTGCGTTTCATTCTAACAAATTTATTGTGTCTCAATCAGCTCGTACGGAACCACTACTGGAAATTAAATTACAATCAAATTATCACATCAAAATATACCCTTATTACCTAACAACGGTCAGCTTATGATGATTTGTGCTCCTTTAGAAACGAGAATACAAAATTAAAACAAATAAGGGCAACAACGAAACAAAAAATATATATAATAAGGAAAAATTAAAACGAGGATGGGGGGGGGGTAGGGGGAGGAAAAGCATCTTACACAAGTTCCTGGAGGGGAGGAGAAATAAATTACCGTTTGGAATAATTCATATGTATTCCGAATAAAATATTAAAACAAATCATTCTGATGAAAAATATAACGTAAATAAGTCAGATCAGCATCTGATCTAGTGATCTCTATTGCCGGCTTTACAGAGTTTGTGTTTATTAAAACCTACCAAAGAACGCTGCTTTAGAAAGGGCAGCGTCCACTTCGTCCACAGCACCCACTCCCACTCACACTGGGCAACAAGATTTTTCAGATTTTTTTTTTTCTCAAATAAGTGCAGCTGAAAAGTCTTTTTTTTTTCTCAAAATGTCTTATGCTCTATTTGTTGGAGAGAGAAAAGGGAGATAAAGGAATCCAACTCACGGCGTCAAAGTCCATTAAATAAGCAACAGAAATTAAAATTAAACAAAAAACCCTGGTGAAAGAAAAAAAATGATCTTTGAGATCTTTTTGAGAGATGAGGAGGAGGAGGAAGGGGGCAAGTCCTGGTCCTGGTTGTCTTTTCTCTCATGAGGGCCTCAGCATGAGAAGGAAAAAAAGACGAGTAAAAAAATCCCTAATCCTCCTTTAGCGACCGAGCTCAGGAAAAAAAAAAAACACAAAAAAATCGCTGTAAATCGTGATGGAAGCTTCGTCACTTTTCAGTTTTCCTCCTTTCTCCTGTCTTATTGTTGGGCATGGAGGAGGAAGAGGAGGAGGATGAGGAAGAGGAGGAGGAGGGGAGGCGGTTCAGTCCCATTTCTAAATATACAAAATGCCTGCTCCTTTGTTTCTTCAATCAAAAAATCAAAAAAAAAAACACAGGATAATGAAGGTGGGGAATATTTTTTTTTTGCAGGAAAAAAAAAAAAAAAAAAAAAAAAAAGCAATACTTGGTTTCCCTCTTGTGTGTTTTTAATGCGCCAAAATTACCTGGTGGAATGAACTTGTGGTTGTCACCCTCTGGTCGCTCGCTTCACTCGCATCTTTTAAGTAATCTACTAAAAAATGCCCCTGAAAGAAACAAGCAGAAGGAACCTTTTAGGTTAAAGACATTTCAGGGCCTGGAAGAAGAAGAAGGTGCGTTGGAGGAAAAAGGAAGAAAAGGGGGGGAATGTTGTCTTTCTTTCCTGGTGAAAAATAGATAACACATTTGCAGTCTCATTCATATTCCCTCACAATCACAGTATCAAAAAAATCTATCCTGGCGATAGTCTGTGTGTCTGTTTGTTTAATGCAGTTTTAATTTGATATAAAATATTCTTGTGTGCTGTTGTCTATGTTTCACTGAACATTCTTTTGCAGTCCATGGAGGGGGGCGGTGTTTCTGCACTCACATTGCCGACCTGCGAGTACACATCCTCCGGCGTCTGCGCCACTCCCGGGGGCGTCATCCGTTTTTCCTTCTGTCTCCTATTGCAAAACCACACTCTAACCACCTCTTTCTCCAACTGCAAGTTGTCCGCCAGGGTGGTGATCTCCTGGGCCGAGGGTTTGGGGCATTTCAGGAAGTGGCTCTCCAACGCTCCCTTGACGCTCACCTCGATGGACGTGCGCTTCTTCCGCTTCCTCCCCTGCGCCGCGATCTTGTCGATGCTGGTGGGGCTGCCGGTGGACGAGTCGGCCTCCTCCAGCCACTTGTTCAACAAAGGCTTGAGCTTGCACATGTTCTTGAAGCTGAGCTGCAGCGCCTCGAATCTGCAGATGGTGGTCTGCGAGAACACGTTCCCGTACAGGGTGCCCAGCGCCAAGCCCACGTCCGCCTGCGTGAAGCCCAGCTTGATCCGCCGCTGCTTGAACTGCTTGGCGAACTGCTCCAGGTCGTCCGAGGTCGGCGTGTCGTCGTCCGAGTGCTGGTCGTGGCTGTTGACGCCGCCGTGGTGCTGGTGGTGCGGGTGCTGGTGGTGGTGGTGGTGGTGGTGGCTGCCGTGGTCCAGGTCCGGCGTGTCCCCCCGCACCAAGCCCGGGTGCACCAGGCTCTGGCTGCCGGGGCTCAGCATCCCGTTCACAGTGAAGCCCCCCGGCTGCGAGTAGATGAGCGACTGCTGCTGCTGCTGCCCCCCGGATATGGAGTTGATGTGCGCCGCCGTCGTGCTGCCCCACGCCCCGGCGTGAGTCTGGTGGGGGGCTAAGTGGGGCGGCCGGTGGTGCAGCGCGGTGCCCGTGTGCAGATCGTCTCTGCCGGAGCTTTTCACGTCCTGCTGCTGCGGGCTGCCCGTCATCCCGACGGGGCTCGACGACCACGGCGAGCCGGCTTCGGCCGCGGCCACCGCCGCCGCCGCTGCGGCTGCGGCGGCGTGCGGGAGGGACGTCACCCACTGGTGGGCATGGCTCAGCATGTGTCCGCCGTTGCTCGCCGCCATCGCGCCCTGCATAAAGTCACTCTGAACCATCTTGACCGAGGGGTCCCCCCTGTAGCCCCCGGACCCGGAGGTAACCGCAGCGCTGCCCGGCTGCATGCCGCCACCCCCGGAGTCAGAGTGCACGATGGAGCCGGACGAGAGGATGCTATTGCTGGCCAGATAAGGATTGGAAGCGGCGGTGGCCATTCCGTCAACCCTTATGAATATGTTTGTGGATAACCCCCCTCCCTTTTTTACAGTCACTTCTTTCGAGCAGGCAAATTGTATCTCATGAATTATTCAAACTTTAAAAGTATGGGTAGGTTTTTTGGCAAACAGCCTACCATGGACGTGCGTAAAAAGACGCAAGATAGGAGCTTCGCAAACGCCGTCACAAAGCTGCGTAAAATCCGCGTGTATTTAACATTCTAGTTCAAACACTTCTGCAGGGACATCGGCGAATAAAGGAAAAAAATCCACTTGCTCAAAAGCCCTTTGAAACCATGTGCAGTCCGTTTGGGAAAAGTTTTGCACCGAAAATGTGAGCATTAAAATTCAAATATAGCTACAGGGGCAGGAAAAAAAGCCTCGTCCCAAACAAACTTTTGATGGTCGCCAAAAAAACAAAACAAACGGGGGAAAAAACGCCTCGCAAATTCTCCACAATGTACAAAGTCCCAGTTTATGTCCCCTTTGGATGTGAAAAACATTAGCAGAGTGTCCTCAGTTCTTTTGTAATTCAGTCGCTGAGATTTCTCCCTCGCTTTATTCTTTTCTCTCTCTTCTTTTATAGCACTGTAGAGCCTATCTCTTTGTTCTGTTTTGATGTATATAAACCTGCCAAACCGCAAACTCCCGTTGAAGTACAATCCAGTGGAACAGTGTAGCGGCGCTGCTCGCGAGCCTCTTCTCTCATTCGCTTGTTCTCTCTCTCCACCTCTCTCTCTCTATATCTCTTTCTCTCTCTCGCTCCCTCTCTCTCCTTGACAGGACCGCGTAGTCCCGCCTCCCCCCCCCCCCCCCACAGCCCGTCCCCCCTCCCACTCCAAGCCCACGACGACGCGCGGATGTTTACCCCCGTGCGTCCCCGTTGATTGGTTACCCGGAGTGTGATTGGCAGGTCAGGCACAGCCTTGCTCCCGGGCGCGCGATCCCTCCTTCCGGCTGTTCCGATTGGCTGATTTTTAATTGCAGTCCAAACAAAACGAGGAACACAACTTGGTAGTAAATAGTGCTGAAAGATATTAGTCTACACAAAAGGGGGGAAGAGGGGGAAAGTATGACCTCTAGTTTTTGGACCAACTTTAACATTATTCAGAAAAGCTTCAATAGCTCCCACATGTGTTTACCTGTTTAATTGATTATATACATATAGCTCTCACAGGCATATAAACTCAATTTAGCTAATAAAAAAGCACATAAACATTTTTACGGAGTTTAGTCAAAACGTGCACATGCGCATTAGACGATTTAAGACGTGTCGGTGCCAGTTCTAATTATCTGCTGTAGTCTGACCTGATTGTGTAATAGAATAAAGCATCAATGCTGAGGACTGACTAATTCCCTCTGGGCCGCGAAACGTGCAGAAAGGACTTTGGGAACGAAATGTTACGTTTTGGTGAACGTTTTGCATGTGATGGTTTAAAAAATCCAGCAAGATCGAGGATTCTCAAAAATAAATAAATAAATAAAACATGACACTGCACCTTCAATCGACCTCAAATCATCCCGTGTTACACGCACCTGGAGTACGGGGCGCGCGCAGCGGAGCCAACGACGCGCAGCGGAGAGCGGAAGTGCGCGTCGTGATCCGACTGCAGCTAAGAGCCAGTGCACCCCCCCCTCCTCCTCCTCCTCCTCCTCCTCACCCCCCCCCTACCACCCCCCCTCCCTCCCTCCTCAGGAGTTAACGCACAAAGGTTGCGGGGGATGCTTCCATGCGGAAACGCCGCGCACAGGCAACCTCAGTGAAAGTGGCAACCAAAACAAGGGCGGCCGGGTGTGTGTGTGAGTGTGTGTGTGTGTGTGTGAGAGGGGGGTGGTGGTGCAGATATAGCCCCTTAAAATGCGCAGCATCCCCCCCCCTCGAGATGACCACCTAACCCCGCCTTTGTCAGCCCCGCGTGGGTCTCCCCCACGCGCACCCATGGGTGGCCCTCGGTGCCAGATCCGGCGTCCACTGGAGCCCGCGCCCCGCTGCGTCCACCTGGCCAGAACAACGCGGGGGCCTCCACCCCTGGCAGGTGATCCTCCTGACGGGATTAGGCGTGTTTTGTAGAGGCGCTTGTCACGCGTTAACCCCGGACACTGACACATAAGCTCCCGCATCAAAGATGACGCAAAGATTTTATTGCAGAAGGGATTTACGGGGCAAATATAAGGCGGTGGAGGAGCTGTGTGCTCCATGCCAGTGCCCCCCCCCCTCCTCTGTGCGTCCCAGTAGATTTAATTTGGACTCAGCTCAAAACCGGGGGAGCCTCGTGGATTTGTTTACATTGAATAGGCAGGCTAGGGGCCAGAGCCGTGGGGCCCTCTATTCATTAATATACAGTGAGGATTTCTGTCTAAATTACTGCTGTTCAATCCACACTGCGCGCTTTGAAAGGGCGTCTCAGGCGGCCAGAAGCAACGTGACACCAAGGGTGCATGCACAGAGAAGAGGGCTCCTTGTACAAGATAATCATCCGAATATATATGTATTATATATATAATTCACACTAAAGGAGTCAAAAGGCGTTTCACAAATGCTCCCTGAAATCATCGTTAAAACGAGGAGAGGAAAAAAACACCTCTCTGATATATGATGTGTTTATTATTTATTTGCTTATTATAAAAAGAGGTCCCCAAGTTCCCTGCTGGGGGAGTTCATTTATTTCGTATGCAAAAAAAAAAAAGAAAGAAAGAAAGAAAAGGGGGGAGAGGAAAAAAAATCATCCCCAAGTATAACAAGAGACGAACAGTTAGTGCTGATTTTCATTTGCATAAATTTTCATATATTTTAGTGAAAATAATAGCGGGAGCCGAGGAGGGCTCCTGCTCAGTTGAGGCAGAGGAAAGAAAATCTTAGGGAGCACCGAGTGGTAGGAAGGAGGAGATAACCGTTCACAGGCTCGCATGTGAACAATGTGAAGCTATTTCCTCTTTTTCTTGGACACAAGGTAAGTCAACAAAGATCTATGCGGATTTCTTTTTTTCTTTCTTTTTTTTTTTACGCGTGAGGAATGTTGGAGTTTATCGTCCTTCCGCGCGCCCTGCTCCGCTGTGGCTGCGATCATTCTCCCACATTCGCCGCTTTAAAGCGACATTTCAGACCACTTCTGTGGCAGATATGCACGCATACTCTTTGTAACTTATATTTAAAAGCGATTTGCAGCCTTTCCTCTTCCCCCCGTGAACGCGTAAAAAATCGATAAATGCGAGCAGCTATTCGCTTTTGCGCCACACACTTCTTTTCGGTGCTTTTTATATAAATAGCGGCCAGATGGATAAGCTGTGCTGTTTTGTAGTGTATGTCCACCGGAGAAAAGTGCAATCAATCACATTTTAAGCAGGGAGAGAGGATGTGTGTGTGTGTGTGTGTGTGAGAGAGAGAGGGGGAGTGCGTAAGAGAGACTCCTCGCTAGAATCCTCCAGAGAGGCGTCGCGTAGGCAAGTGCAATATGAAATCGTTTAATATAAATCGATCTCGCCGCTGCAAAGTTTGTTTAAAGTTCATGTGCAGCAGCCTGGTGCTGAGCTGAAACTCATCAAGGCGACAAAGCTCATGATTGCTTAGAAATAATAATGAATGCTGACTACTCTTTATTTTTCGGGGCGTTTTTGGAGCTTTTCCAGAGGAACAAATGAACAAGGGAAAAATAGATTAGGTCGCAATTATATAATAGTGCAGCATCTTGGAGCTGCAGACATTTCATTTCAGTGATAACTTCCACCACTATCACGCGTCACTTTGTGCAGGAAGACTTTGTGTTTCGTTCTGAGGGTTTATTCCTTTTTTTTTTTTCTCACGGGTTAACTCCTTTTCCCTTCATTGATGGCAGAGCGCATTTCTGAGCCCAGCACTTGGTAGCCATGGTGAGCCCAATAAAAGGGGGAAACACTAGTCGCATTAAGCTGTATGTTTGTGCACTGGAGTCGAGATGAAAAGAGGCTCGGTGTCCGCGTCACTGCAGCGACAGTAAACGCAACAAACTTCGACTTCTGCAGACTAAATATGACTCGGGCCGAGTGGAATTTGGTTACTTTTGCTTTCATTGAGCTAACGGGGTGCTTGTGTTTGCTGATTTGGTTAAAAGACGCTCCAATAATATGAGGATTTAAAAAAAAAAGACGCAAAAACATTCTCCAAAGTCATTCTGTGGCGCGTAAAGGCAAATTGGTATAATAAGGCACAGCTTTCCGTTTGGATTAGAGCAGAAAATGATGGATACTCTTACTTTGACAGTGTGGACTGGGTTGCAGGAAAAGCCTTATATGTTCTTTTGCCGACATGTCTGCAGCCGGGCAGTTGTTGCTTCACTCAATGTTGAGGTGAAAGAGATTTTTGGCTTGAATATGAATAAAAAAAATAAAAAATAAAAAAAAATAACTGCCGCCAGGTGTCGCGCTAACTCATGATGCAAATCCTTTAAATATGCACACTACACTGCAAAAAATGTGTTCTTTCTAATAGCGAATTTATTCATTCTTGCATTTCAAATCCTGACATTGGCTTATTCCACTCTGCTTGTGCAGATTCTATCTGTTAAAAGAAGTAATTTTACTTCAGTTTAAAGGTTTTTTCTTCTTTTATTAACCTCCTTAAGTCGTTGTGCTTTTAGGAGCCTGGCCTCGGTAAAAGTAGAGGTGCGTTTCATGCAGCTTTTTTTATGATCGCTATTTCCAGGAACATGAAAGTGACGTCCTGGTAGCACGATTGGTAATTAAGATATCAGTGGATTAAGGGGGGCAGGAGGACTGCACGGGGATAACTATTCCAGGGGTCAGCAGATTAACGTTCTGATCTATGGAGGCGCACTGAGGCACTTTATGAAACTGATAAATATTGATATGCGTGTAATTTCTGTTCTTGGAAAAGACGCTGAAAGCCTGGGCCAAACACCAAACACACCACTAAATCCCGGAGGAAATTAAAAACAATTTTAATGAATTAGATTTTTTTTAGAGGCATCCGATGCCTTTTATTACTTGCGCGTATCAGTGATAATATTATTCCGTTTTTCATATACGCACTGTGCGCCACGTATTGATCAGAATAAACCTGTGTCAGCAGCCCATCAATGACAGCGCATCCCTAGTTGATATGCAAATACTGTGTGCTTATAAAGGCCCAGCACGCTGTTTTAAGCCAGTCGCCATCTGCAGTAGCCTATGAGCCATAAGTCTGAGCCAGCAGGTCTTTGTGGAAACATATGACTAACCGGCGACTTTAAGAATTATTAGCAAATGAGGGGCTGGGCAGGACTCATGAATCATCCTGGGGAATTAGTGCATTGCGATTTCTGTGCATGCCTGCGCCGGCCAGTTAGTGTTGCACTATTCCAGCGTCCTTCATCATCATCATCATCCTCACCAGCAGCAGCAGCAACAAAGCATCAGCAGCCACTGTGCGTTATTACTCTGCATTATGAGCCCATTCTGTCATGGTGTAACAATGACGGTTATTGGTAGCAGGAGGCCATTTATTTATTCCTCCAGAAACAGGCTGTCTAATTCATCACGATGTTTTCTTTAACTTACCCAGCATTATAGCCTGGATGTTTTTTTTTTTTCCAAATTACGCACGATATAAAGGCTGTTTTGTATTCGAGGAAATGGGGAGTGGCATATACTCACTTTCTGATGTTTTAAAGGTGATATAATTACACAAATGTGTGCCAAAGTGTAAATAAAAGCACATATTGGGGAATAAAGAAAAAAATCAATTTCCCCTCAGCGTTAATCAAGCCTCTCCCCCTCATAAAACATCCTCATGTTGCTCATCACTTTGATTCTCCATGAATTCACGCCACACGTCATTCAGATTTATGTTATCCTCGAAAAAAAAAAAAGGTGCAGTTTGTCGCTTCCCACTGCACCGCTGGTTACAATATTCAGATTAAATTGACGCAATTCCTCCCTGTTTTTAATTATGGCCTACTTAAGTTGCCTATGGGGCTGCTACATAATTTATTTTCTTCCCCTTGGTCCAGTCACTAATCCGAAACGACATACGTTGAGTGTGTCTCACGTCAAGCCAAACGTTGATTTAAAGCCGAATCCAACTTGGAGCACTTAAATGATAATGTAGCTACTATACCGTTAATTAAATGGGCTACACTGAATACCAGTGCAAGCATTAAACATGCCTTCAATTTCAGACATGAATAGGATTTTTTTTCTTAGCCCATTCAATCGAGACAGAGGCTCTTTATTAATATTCTATTAATAAAGGCCAATATAGAGTTATATACACCTCACTAATAAGTGGCCTGTGTTGGAGCTGGCTCTGAGGCCTACAGCCTTTAATGGGCTGACATGCAGGTAAAGATGATATGTTTAGTGTTATCATTTCACCAGGAGTCATGGCTCACACATGTATCAGCATCAGCTATTGATTTTAGATCGGAAATCAATGGGGGGAGATGTCATAATCCGGCCTGAAATGTGGCAGTGTTTGGTGTTGACAGAGTGTTTTTATTAGCAAACCTGGGTTTTACCATGAATATGAAGTATTGCAGATGAAGATGTTTTAAATCAATTCGTGTGCTACTGACAAATATGGAGGCAGTGTGAGTCTGCTATTGGAATTCCATACCTTATGGAAATGAATGGAAACCAATGAATGTAGTAAACGTATATTCATAATGCTAAACAGTAAGATTATCTGAATGGATGAAAATACTCCAGTAAAAGTCATGAATTAAATGTATTATCAGAAATAATATACTATAGTACAGTTTATACTTCTTTTAATCATTAAATATATGTGGGGCTGTTTTAATGTTTAGTTTATCAATGTGGAGCCATATAAGATATAGATAGTATGCACACATAATAATTTATCTGGATGTAGATAGTAATATATTAAATAATATTCATTATTGTGTAATAATGAAATCTGTATCTGAAAAGTAAATAAAGGTGTATACACAGTAAAATCACCACTGTTAATATAACACAACCAGTTCAATTTAACACTATTAGTGTTAATGAGAATTAACAACAAACACTACTAATGTTAGAATGAACTTTTAGTGTTAAAACAATTGACTGATCTCACTATGTAGAATTGACCGGAAGTCAATGGCTGCTTATAATATACACACATAGTAGAGAAGATAAAAATTGTAAAAAAAAACTGTGTAGTTTACTATTTATTACAATTGACTTTAAAACATGTCTGCAGAGCAAAGGTGTTTCAATTAGACTAAATCAATTAGGTTTTCAGTGTGAGCAAGCAACAGATTAGAATTCATCACTTTGCATTACCACTGTGGCTTCTAAATGTATATTTGTGAATTAATTTGAGGGGAAAAAAACACACACACACACACACACACATGCACACACACACAAACATAAAAAAAAAAAAAAAAAAAAAAAAGCAGCCACTAGTGCCGGCTGGTGAGGAGGTGAGTGACGGGGACAGATCGGCAAAGATAGGATGAAGTGCAGCTTTCTCACTCAGGAGTGGAGGACAGAGGTGTGTGTGTGTGTGTGTGTGTGTGTGCGCGCTTTGTCTGTCAATCTTAAGCCCCCCCCCCCATCCCCCCTCCCCCACCCATCGCTCATTGGGTGCTACTTGCCTGCATGACACCCTCCTATTCTCTCCACTTCCCTCTGTAAAGTCACAGATGTAAAACACATCAGCATGGACACACATGCACCCCCCCCTCACTACACCCCCCCCCCCCATCACTACACCCCCCCCCCCCATCACTACACCCCCCCCATCACTACACCCCCCCATCACTGCCCCCCCCCACTGCATCAAAACAGACCTCAGTGTCATTGTGCATGCAAATCAGCGGACGGACACGCTGCTATTTCTCTATTCTATTAGCCTGTATTACACATGCTAATCAAGAATGATATTGTGTTATTAAGCGGCGTAATTAATAAATAAACTAAATCCGCAGGAAATCAAATCTACGGGAAGTCTATCGCTTCAGAAGCGGCGCGGCGGCCGCGTAGCCGCTGTGTACCAGTCCCTGCTTTTTTTTTGTTTTTGTTTGTTAAACAGTGGCGTTCCCTGAGGATAGGGGGGTGCGGTGGTGGTGGTGGTGGTGGTGGTGGGGGGGGGGTTTGTGGCACCTCCCCTGCCCAGGATTACATTAATCAAAGTATTTATTTCCCTCGGGGAGCCAGGCGCAAATCACTCCAAATCCCAGTAAAATTGGATAACAGAAGAACGGGTGCACCTAGGCTAACCCTGTCTTTTTTTTTTTTGCTCATTTCACCAACTTAATGTATCTATCGAACTTTGTGGAACAGAAGAGGAGGGGAGGGGGTTTGCAAAGCTTAGAGGTATTGAGGCCTTTGAGAAGACAAACAACATAATTGGATGGAAGCGGGCGCTCAGGTAGAGAGAAAACAACACTAACCACATCCCCTATAGGAGTGACTCTGGATATAGAGCTGTACAAATAACAGCCATTCTCTGATTCCCTGTCGAGGCTGTAGGCATGTCTGGGTCTGGGCCAGCAGCAGAAAAAATAGAAAAAACATAGTCCCTAAGATCCCTCATCTGTGATAGACGCACGGAAGCTGCCGTCTTTCTCTCCGCTAAGTCTGGTCAATCCATCGCAAAAACCCCACAAAGTGGCAAAAAAAACCCCGACAGGAATTCACGATACCGTCTTTCTGCTATTTGCTCGGTAATTATGTGTGATGTTTGGGCAAAGCCCAGATGGCTAATAAATCAGCGAATGTTTACAGCCAAGCCGGTGCTGATAAGGCAATAAATACAGCGCCCAATATGCTGCCTATTACAGGTAATGCAAATAAAATAATAGGGCTGTAATTTTTCCTCCTGCGTTGTTGGTTCGGCGGCGGCGCTCGCTCCCGCCTTTGATATTCATGAGGGAAATGGGGAGGAAATGTCGTCCCTCGGTCTTTATGGGCGCCGCATTGTAGCGCGGATTCAACGCTGCTGCCTTTTCGTTCCAATCAGGGTATAAATGATGGCCTCGTTGCATCTTGTTGACGCCCAACCCCGTCCCCCCAGGAAATACTCAGACCGCCTCCCAATAGCATGCAGACGCAGTAAAGGTGCAAACACGGGCCTGTTGCATGTTGGCGTTGGCATGTGATGCGGTTCCAGGTCATCACCAGCCCATTCACAGCTTAGCCTGTAGCGCCCTGCAACAGGAAAGGTCTACTGGGTCGTCATCGAGAACAAGAAGTTTCCAAAGCCACGTGTTTCAATCGGAGGTTTTCCGTATCTGCCTGGTTCTATCCTGTGTCGCGGTGCAGGGATGTAGAGATGTTCGCCATCACGTAACCATGACGCTTCGCAAATGAGCAGAAAATCTACAGCCTCTAACGGGACCAGCTGACGTCTAGTACTTACACTGGTTGAAACAAATCTGCACATATGTAGAATTATTGCTGTAGCCGTGCACAGTTACAGCAGGACTTAATTCAACCCTCCTGTAATTATCATGTCTGTACTTTTTTTTTTTCTCCATTGACTTCCATTCATTTCTGTATGATATGGCTACAATTCATGTATACAGTTTATTATATATCCTTTAAATTTGTCCAGTAACCTATTAGCAGACTCTTATTTACTCTTACATATGAAGTGAATTGATTGGGCCAACAAAAAGTGGGCGGAGCTTAGTGTTTAGCATAAAATTATTATTTAGATAACAAAAAAACGAGTCTGATTGGATGAACTTTTGCAAACGCCCCTTAAGTCTTCATCCTGTTTTACAGGTGAAGAAAGAAAACAGGGATTTTGATGTAGAAATATTATTTAGTTTTTGGTTTGCTTAAAGAATTCAACGGTAAAGCATGAATTAGAAGATAATCGGGTAAAAAAAATATCAAAAAGTACGAGATAAATTTGCAGTAAACCTGAAGCTTGCACAGAGCCCCCTCCATGTCCTCAGGCCACACTTTCAGACTCGCAACTGCAGCTTTCCTCGCTTGCGTGATGTTGTGCGGCGTCTCCATTACCCACGCACGCCACAGTAAAAAAAAACGTCGGACTGACTGATCGCGGCGGTCCGACTCCGGCTTTCGAGGCCTCTATAATAATGATCGGTGGCTCTCGGCTTCAGAATGGGGCCTTTCCCCCGCTGATGATATGCAACCGCCGGCGACATGTGCTATTCATACGCGGAGCTTGTGTGGTCACGTTCGGGAAGCCGGGAAGTCTTGATTCATGCGGGCATTATGCACGCCGGACGCTTATGGCACCTCTCCCCGTTGCCGTGCAGTCAGGCCCATTTGTTTGGAAATGGGTTTACATACATCTTCCTCCAGACGACGACTCTCCCTCCTTTTCCCCCCCTTTCCCCGGGTTTACGGCTCGCACGCACACACACACACACACACACACACATAGCACAGACTGGATAAACTAGAAGCTACAAACACGCAGCTCTATCAGCTGCAACACGGGGCATTAGGGTGATGCAGTACACCCTCTGTCGGCCATGTTGGAGCTATTTAGCTTGTGCCTCTACTTGTGGGACGTCAGCTTTCCTAACAAAGGTTGTTTTTAGTGATAATCGTCGCTTTTTTGAGCCGTTTTCACTCTTCTCAAACTGTTTTACGCCTTTAAACTGTGTTAGGAACAAACTAGAAAGGAACTCTTTGCACTGACTCCTAGTCGATTTTGGAATTGCCTTTAAGGATATGGGACAATGATAGTTTAACTCTCTTTTTTTAGAAAAAAAAAGCAATGCAATATCAACTTTTTATATTCTAGGCGGATTGCATATTTGAAATGAATCATTCTTTTTTTTGTTTTATTATTGTGTAAATTGTAAAGTTCGTAAAAAATGGACTTTTAAATGACTTTTTAATGCTGATTTAGTTTTTGACTTTCTCATCTTTGCCTAACATGATTTGCCACTGACCCACATTTCCTGCTTGATCTCTGTGCGCGCCTGTTCTCGTCTGAGAGGAGCCGTAAACACGTTTTATCAATCAAGCGCTTTATTATGAGCCAATGGGATTTCTGCGTTTCCCCTCACCAGTGTGAAGGGGGCGGGGCCTGATTGGAATAAGATGAAGTCATATATGTGTGAGGCAGTCAGGATTTAGCAATACTCTAATTTAAAACAGTTTGCTTTTGTGTTTGTGTTCAACTCTTCACACTGTTTTTTTTTCTTGGTTTTACCCCTTTAAAACTTTAACATCAATCGCTAGGCTCATTTAGTTGTGAATATTCGTTTTTTTTTTCCTGAGAAACTTTTGGAGAGTTTGGAGCCTGCAGACCTGCGGCGACGGCGCTTTTTCAGCTGCTTTCGTCCTCCCTCTGGAAACCAAACCACATCCGTCAGGCAGCCGCCCACCATCGCTCAGACGGGCCTCAAACCCACCTCTTCAAAAACGCTTTC
Organism: Eupleurogrammus muticus; assembly: GCA_036785175.1. Classification (NCBI taxonomy): domain Eukaryota; kingdom Metazoa; phylum Chordata; class Actinopteri; order Scombriformes; family Trichiuridae; genus Eupleurogrammus; species Eupleurogrammus muticus. The sequence goes on along the minus strand of JAYKQN010000024.1, from coordinate 143,055 downwards.
ACTTGTTAACCCCTGGTCCCTGGCCATGCTTCCCTTCCTTTGTGTTTTTGTATTTACGGTTACGGCTTATTTGCGTTTGACCTGCATGTAAAGCAAACTAATTTAAAAATTAGAAGTATATATGTTTTGCATTGTTAAAGTATGTGAACTGTTTGTCATCTCATAGTTTTGATGCGTTTTCACTTGTTTTTCCTAAGGGAGCAATTTGTGCTTTTGCTTCATAAAGTGCCTTTAATGCATAAATTAAGTTATGATTATTTCACCGTGCGTGCTGAAGTTAGCGTGGCTCTGCCGCGTTAGCCTGAACTGGCGCTCCGGTTGGAGCGGGTGACCCGTGCTGCACGTTATTTGTTGCAGCAGACGTTTACTGCAGGACCTCTCCGTCACTCCTGGATTAATTACATGTAATTACCAGAATGCATGTGGCTGCAGCTCCTTTTTCCAGCCGGCGGAGGTTGATGCGAGTCTTTTCAATTTTCCCCCACGACCTTTCAACTCCAGACGTGTGTGTGCGTGTGTGTAGAAGGACTGGCTTCACATATTAAGAAGCACACACACACACACTCTTTTCCCTCCTCCGTGGTCCAGGCCGCCGACCCACCACACATTACTCACCAGCCGGCCTTAAGCGAGCACCGCAGGCCAGGAAGCAGCGTGCATGTCAGGGCTGGAGGCCTCGGCGTTTCACCATTACCCTCTTTCATTTCCCCCTCAGAGCTCGCTCCGCTTTGAAGGAAGGGAGAATCTTCAGCTCGTATTTAATGCAGTTTGAGAATTAAACAATGCAGAGCAGTACGGTTTAAAGAGAAAAGAGCACAATGGAACTTTGTTGTTGGACCGTGTTGGAAAATTGTCTCAGCATGGACTGTCAAGTCCAATATTCTTCTCGGCTTCTTGTTTTTTTTTTTTTTTTTTCAGTCGTGCAAAGTCGGATCATCGCTCCAGGAAGTGACGACGACTTGTGTGCGAACACATGTGCGTGTGAGCGTTTAAAAAAAAAAAAAAAGATGGCCTTCTGTGGGGAATTGAATGCGTTTTTTTTCTGCCTTCAACATTTCACTTTTCTTTTTAGAATACGTTCATCACACTATCCGGTTTCACAATCGCATCGCGTGTCTGCAATTTGGGACGAAACACGTTTTTGTTACTTCCCAACATGACATATGGCGTCACACATGCTGGTATTAATATACATCGCCCCGAACGCCACCGCAAACTGCTCGTGTGGATGCCTTCACTGTCAAAATAGTAGAAAAAGACTGAAAGCTGGTATTATGTTCCCACAACCTCCGAATCAAGGTCTTCCACGGGGACGCCTCCTTTGTGCGAGTGAACTTGAGATAATGCGGGGTGTCATGTAAAATGAAATTACATGCAGAACGGCGTTCCCCCTCTGCACGGGGCTGCTGCGAGTCTTGTTATTCTCAGACTGTAACCTTCATACCGGAGGTGTGAGACGAAAGCTTGGCAAAGCACGGCCGATTCTCACGGTTACGCCTGTGGCTGGAGCGAGCGAGGGAGCGAGGGAGCGAGCGAGGGAGTGTGTGCGTTTCTTTTTCTTATATTTTTTAAATTCAGTCCCCCCCCCCGGTGTGTGTGTGTGTGTGTGCGCGCCGAGCAGCTGTGTTTGTCGTAGACCCTTTCGGATTACCGCCCCACAACCTGCCGGCAAACACAAATCCGCCCAACAATGAGCAACACACGTCTCGGGACGCCGTCGCGGCCCTGCCACTGAAACTCTTGTTTGTGTTCTCTTCCGGCTAAAACTCACCGTTGCTGTTACGTAACGCCAGCGATGTGGAGGCCTCTATACGCGCACCCACAGGAGTCACGGCTCGCACTCACATTCTGATGTTTAAGGCGTCTTTCCCTTCGCACCTATAAGGCAAGAACAAGCCAATTAGATGCAGGTTCTCATTAAAACTCCACGTTTGACACGTCTCCAGCGGAGTGTCGCTACTTTAAGGGAGTTTCCACAGGATTAAAAAAAGAAAAAGCGAAGCTCGGCCACTCCAACCGCTGAAATAATGAATTCTGAACGTTTGTCTGTGCAGGCTCGACGCCGTGCATTCCTGCCACAAATCAGCTGTCAGTCAAACAGTGTAGGTGGCCCTGTTTTTTTTATGACACTTTCTTTTGGTTCTGTTTTCTAAGGAGGGCCGTCGACGCTCTATGCGAACCGTTCTTCTTCTGCTGACTCGGAACAAACCGGGAACACGCCGTGTTCCCAGGAACGAGCTGCCAGACGCACAAAACACGGCGTGTTTGCAGGGGGAAAAAAAAAGGCAAATGGAAAGTCTTTCATGAACTGGCTATAGGCTGAGCTACAGGCGGCGGACAACAACAAATATTTGCACAAATGAGCCAGCACCTCTTCTTTTTGCACGAATGGAGCCTCGTACGAAACATGGAAGTGTCAAAGATTATCATATGAAGACACTAAAGTAAAGTTGATGCTTTAACGTGTAAAAAGCATATTGCAGGTTGTGACTATTGTATACAGTGTTGGGTACTTTATTCTGCAGAGACGGGTGTGAGTCAGCTGCAGTCTCAGTGATAGCTCAAGCTTCATTAAATCTGATAGAGAAACATTTGGATCTAACGTCTTCCATTGTCGATTGAGCACCGCAGAGCAGAAAAAAAGCAATAGATAGACACAAAAAAAAAAAAACACTCAGTCTGCTTGATTACGAATCAATCTGCTCCCGGCCTGGACCAATCAGAGCGCAGCTGCCTCTGTGGTAGAAATATACCGAAAAATACGACAAAATGTCAATGCACGACTATAAAAATGTCATAATGATTCACATGAATGATCCAAAAAAAGAAAACAATTATCAGATTGACTATATGTAAAAAAATAAAGGATCTGCTATAATAAAGCATGTTTTTGAGTTTTTTGCAAAAGTAGAAGTAGTTCAATGCACATTCTGCAATTCTGTGCCCATCTGATTCTAATGTCTGTTTTTTCTTTTCGTCTCTTCCTCTTCCAGGAGAGCCACACATCCCCTGGGCACAACACACACACACACACACACACACAGACAGACACACACACACACACACACACACACACACACACACACACACACACACACACACACACACACACACACACACACACACACAGACAGACAGACAGACAGACAGACAGACAGACAGACAGACAGACAGACAGACAGACAGACAGACAGACAGACAGACAGACAGACAGACAGACAGACAGACAGACAGACAGACAGACAGACAGACAGACAGACAGACAGACAGACAGACAGACACACACACACACAGACAGACACACACACACACACACACACACACACACACACACACACACACACACACACACACAGACACACACAAACATCAAACTTCTGTCCTCCTGTGACACCCCTCCCTGTCCCCTCCATCCCTCCCTCCCCACCCAGATGCACAACCTCTGGAGGTAAGCGCCTTAGCTTTTGTGTGTGTGTGTGTGTGTGTGTGTGTGTGTGTGTACTTCTCTCCCCCAGCTAAAGCGGACACGCCGTCTCCCCGGCTTCCGTTTTCCTCGCTGCACGCCTGCTGCTGGAGTATTCACGCTTCAGGCTGTTTTCTTTGAGAGAGAGAGAGACAGAGAGAGAGAGACAGAGTATAAAAATATGCAAATGTTATTGTTGAAACGCAGAACGAGGGGAGGGGAGGGAGGGCACCTCTTTTTACACCCCCCTCACCTCCCTGCTGCCACCGTTGCTTCATCCATCCGCTGGTTGGGGAGTGAGTGATAGAGAGAGACACGTAAACCCAGAGAAAGAGAGAGAGAGGGAGAGACAACAGGGGCAGGATATTAAAAAATATGGTGAAAGGCCACCGTTGTCTGCTTCAGTTAAGGCCTTTTCCTCGACCCACTGGCAGAATAGTCAGAAACACACACACACACACAAATGTGCAGCTATCGAGATAATGAAATCCATCACACAAACCACAAAGCCAGACCTACAACTGTCCCTGAGAGAGAGAGAGCGAGGCTGAGCCTTATATCACATGCACCGTACATTTATGACTAAACAGAATCAATACTGCTCTGGCAACAGTGTATTTTATGCTTATGTGCATTGATTTTGAATTGATAAAGACAAGGGAGCGATGGAGCGATGGAGCGGGGCCGCGCGGCGTGAGCGGAGATTCTAAGTCACTTTTTTCCACGGGTGGCTGGTTACCGTGATTGGTCCCGCCCCCCAAACAGGTGCGAGCAGAAGCTAACAGGCGAGTCAGACTGTCAATCAAGGGATGAGCGCAGGATGCAAATAATTCAATTAACAGTGGCTGATTTCATTTTGGGTTCGTTGTAAGGGTTTTCGCCATGGCAACAGCACAGAGGCTTCTTTACACCTGAGATTTTCCTGCTGTGAAACATCAGCTAAATGTACTTTATGATAAGTGTTATTTATGTTTTCCTCTGACATGTGGAGTAGAAGAAGATAATAGAACACATACGTAAAGTATGTTTAAGTACATATAGTAGCTCTATATAGTTGTACCTGGGTGGGTGAATATATATAAGAATAGCAGGAAAAATAAATAATCATGCTTTTTACATTACGTATTACATAAAAAAACATTAGTAAAATGACAATAAATATCATTAATGCATAAACTGGGAATTAAAACTAGAGAACACAAACTATAAATTTAACCAGTTTTAACTAATTATAGCGTATACAAGCCTAATTTATAATAATGCACATTTTTATCAACTAATCATATGTTTTTCATATAAAATCATAAATGGAAGAACTAAAGCTAATAAGCTGACTACTACTTTTTTGTTCCCAATTTTTATTAGCAGCCAATTAATATTGTTTTGTCCCCCAAAAAAGGAGTGTAATTTGTAATAATAGCAATAATAATGATGATAATCGCTTAGTAATGACTTGATTTCTGGCTTAATTTTGCTTTTAAATTAGTGAAAAGTGTAATTATTACGGTTAAAGTTACTGATAAGGACAAGTTGATGATAAATTCAGCAGTGAGAAGGTATTATGGTGCAAATGTTCGGTTAATAATTATTTCCTCACATCCTGTTAGTATCCTATGGATCACAAAACACACACACACACACACACACATGTAATCACACATAAGTGCTGAAGTGCACAGCCGCACACACACACACACACACACACACACACACACACACACACACACACACACACACACACACACACACACACACACACACACACACACACACACACAGAATGAAAGTGGGAAGCCCATCTGTAAAGCCCTCACGCTCTCAGGAAGACTTTTTTGAAGTGATTATGAAGACAGTTCAGATCAAAGGATTTGACAAGTGTGCGTGCACGCCAAATACGAGGCCGCGTAATCACACTCGAGCCCCTCCGTGCACAACGCCGCCCCCCCCCCCCCCCCCCCCCACGGCTGCTTTGCAAATGTAATGTGACACTTACGGATAAACAGATTATCAGGGATGGGAGGGGCGGCGTTGGTGAGGAAGGGACCGAAAAAGGGAGAAAAAGGAAAAAACCTGTAGAAATTAGAGGCGTGTGTAGTTTATTTAATGAAGTGGGGGGGACGGGCCGTGTCAGGGAAACCATGATTAATTCTCCAGCGCCGATACAGGTCTAAACGATATAATTTGGGAATATTAGCAGGGAACGTTGCATGATGAGGCAGTATTTCTCCCGGTGGTATGTAAGCACTCGCTTTTCTCTCTCCTCACTTTCTCTTTCCCTTCACTAGTTATTACAGATTAATCCATAATCCTTACCACCTAAAGACATTTTTGTCAGTGAAGCTCAGGGATCTTTTTGACTATATATCTCTGCTCGTGCTCATTTCCCCTCAGCATGATGTCACATTGTCACGTCTCCTACAGAAAATACAGTTTTATGACGTATTTTGGCAGAGCTGAGGTGGTTGTTATTTCACATCATGTGAACTTGTAAAACGTGGATGTGCAATGCTGGAACTGTGTCGATATGAAGACTTTCGTACAGTGGCCCTGATGTGCAAAACTCAATATTTGAGGAAAAAACAAAAAACAACATTTGGGAGACACAGCTTTGCAAAAAAAGATGAAAAGTTGCACCTCAAGGCCACCGTACATTTGAGAATTTTTGTGATGTAAAAGCATGAATAATCAATTAAAAGGTAAATGTTAAAGTTCTATCATAATGTCAAATAACATGTAATTTCCTATATGCATGAAATGTAAAAAAAAATATATTTTTTATTGCTGTTTTTTTTCCTGGGAAAAAAAGGGGAAATTTGTACCTTTTGCAGCCACATGTTGCAAAACAACACTGTCTTTGGAAAATAAATGTCTGATCTGAATAAGAAAAACAACAAAAAAGAAAGTGGAGATCAAAAAAACCTGCACCCTGCTCAGTGACTTTGATGCTGTATAATAAATAAAGACAATAAAAACAGATCAACAGAAGCAGTTCTGTCTCTCTGTCTTTTTTCGTGTCAGAGTGTTTGCATTAAAAACTAAATCCTGTCCTTCTCCCATCGTACGAGGTGATTAAAGTGTCGCTGAAGTGCCTCACTCAGTCAGCGAGTGTCCATTTGTCCAGTCAGAAGAGTGTGTGTGTGTGTGTGTGTGTGTGTGTGTGTGTGTGTTCTGAATGACCCTTGTGGCGGGACAAACGTCCCTTTGAGGGCGTCGGGACAGATGGACGGACGGGGCGACTCAGCGACAGACACAGAGGACTGAGGCTCCAGTGTGGGCCGCCGCCACGTGGCATGGCGTCCTCTTTCATCCGCACACCCGTCCACTTCCTGCCCTTCACCCGCACACACACACACACACAAACCGTGATGCAGCACGCTTTATACAGGAATAAATTCTTTTTTTTTTTAACTTCCCAAATGCGAAAACGCCAGAAAACTGACAAGAGCAGAGAGACGTGGAGGCAGGAGTGCAAACCGCGCCGAGGAACCCCCACGGAGCCGATAAAAATATCTCACCCCGAAAGAGAAAAAAGAGGGAGGAAAAAAAAATAAATAAAAAGTTCACCAGCAGAGACGCAGGTGAATTCGTCAGAGAAAACGACGTGGTGCTGAAATATGAAGCAGAGTGGCACCGCTGGGTTGGTTTCTGCACACAGAACAGACAAATCTAATTATGATATTAAAACACGTTTCCTTCTGCACAAATTCCCTCTTTTTCTACCTTTACACCCAATAAACTCTTAAAGAAACGACTCAACCCCCCCTACATCGGATCGATGTGTCAACAAGAGTCGTCAATGTGATCGGCCAGCGCTGAGGGCAGGCGGCTTATAGATTGGCCGGTCATTAGGAGAGCGAGGCCCCGCCGGGAGTATCGGGGCTGACACCGTTAACACCGAGCCGCGCCGCGCTGACCGCCTGCTTAACGAACGGCCGTCAGGCGGCCGGGGACCTCGCCATTGACCCGGCGGCTCGCCATTGACCCGGCGGCTCGCCGTCACGGCCGGCGCTGTGAGTACAGGCCGCTGGCGTGTGCAGCCATTGATCCCGGGATGAGACACTGGGGCCTGGCGTGGATACTGTATCGGAGACGAGTTTACAATCAGGAAAGGACGGGGGGGGGGGGATAGAACCTGGTCTAAAGGGGAAAAGACGTCCTGATGTAGACAGAAATACACGGAGTGTAGAGAGTCAAACTGCTTATGGATCATTATGGATGTTATTATATATATATATATATATATACATGTATGATGTGATGTAATGTAATAGTGTTTGTAAAAGTGTTTAAAGCACACACACACACACACAAACACACACACACACACACACACACACACACACACACACACACACACAGTATTACCATGAGGTCAACTGAGGTCAACAGTATATATACATATATATACATATATATACATATATATGTATATATATATGTATATATATGTATATATCTATATATACATATATGATGTGATGTAATGTAATAGTGTTTGTAATAGTGTTTAAAGCATACACACACATATATATACACATATATATATATACACACACACACACACACACACACACACACACACATTAGGCTATAATGTATATATGGTCTAATAGGTTAATGCCATTAATGCCATGTTTAGTCACATTATTTACTATTTACATCTATTTACGCATCCAAATCTTGCCTATTATTGACGGATAATTCATCCTGTGACCTAACATGACCTTAAAATATTCACATTTACAGCAGGTTACAGGTCAGCATCTCGTCTGCCTGTGTTGATGCATCTACCTATATTCTAATGATTCTCACTTTTCCTCCTCATCGCCTGCTCATCCTTCTGTTGCTGCAAGAAATTCTAACTTTGACTGATGATGCAGCCTCTTACGTCCAATGTACGAGCATCTCTGTCACGTGAGACCACGTTGATGTCATTATAATTAGGTGGGTTTTATTATATTTGGGTTTTCCGCTTTGTCTTAACATTTATACTTAATGAGATGCAGCCGAAGGGAAAAAAGTCAAAGGTCAGAGGTCACTCGCAGCAAGGGAATAACACAAAATGACCTGCAGAAAATTATACTAGAACAGTTTTGGGACAAGAAGATGATCTGGGACGGAACGTGACAGGAATGTTAATGGCATCAGATTCTATGTTACCCCACAATTTCATGTTATAATATTTGAGCACAAATATAAAACAAAACGTTGAGTTTTACCTCCAAAGTAAAATAAACCGTGCATCGTATTTCAGAACCGTACGCGTGGACGTCATGAAACCTGGAGCCACGCTTTCAGGCATCACGGATGAGGAGCTTTTTGATTTGGGGGGTGCACGACTACAAAATAATTTATGACCCGTCACATGCTTTTTACAAGGAGAACCACCAAAAAAACAGGAGGCAGCATGGGTAAAAAACTGCCGAAGCCGTTGGAGTGGATGCTGGGTAAATTATGTCAGCAGCGAGTCGCTTTAATACCCCCCGAATGGATGTGGTTATATATAGAAACACCCTGCTGCTGTATATTATACGGGAAAAGATGACGGATCTGATGCAGATCTGCATGTGGTGGAGCATCACAGACTGACTGAGTCCTGACCCCCCAGCTGGAACCCTAATGGCACATCTGGACACCTGTAGATAAATATCTCACTGATATCTCCTCAAAAAGAGCTTGTGTCTTAAATTCTAAGAAGTTCAGATTTGATAAATTGAAGCTATCGGTGAATGAATGTCGATAGATGAAATACGCGTAAGATATAAAGTAGTGAATCAGGTATTTGACCATTTGGCCGCTCACACGTCTTCATAGCGAGTGTTGGCGGGGGATCGGTTCGGCAACATAAATCTGTGTGTGTTAGTGCGACCGTGTGAGAGCGAGAGAGAGAGAGAGAGGAAGTGTGTGTGTGTGTGTGTGTGTGTGTGTTCCTGCGAAAAACAACCTTGCAGTGAGAAAGGGATTAACACGCTTACAGATAGAGTTTTAAACTCGGCGCCTGTTTTTTTTTTTTTTTTTTTTTTCCCCGATTTCCGAAGTGAAACCGTCAGAGCGGCTGAGGAGATATCTCGTGACATCAGGGGGGGGGGTTGTCTGGGGGGGCCAAATAGGAGGAAGACAGAAATGGGTGTGTATGCAGCGAGTGTGTGTGTGTGTGTGTGTGTGTGTGAGTGTGAGAGTGGCGGGCTGTGATCAGAAAGTGAATGAGCCATTTCACTGGCCTCACTTCTCCTCTCTCTCTCTGTCACTCTCCCTCTCCCTCTCTGGGGGGGGTTGGGGGGGGGGCAGAGTTGTGGACAGCAGTGGAAATGAGCTCGGCCGTGCAGTAAGTGTGGCGACCCCGTGGCTAACCCCACACTGTTTCCACCGCCCTCCCCACTAAATGATGCCTACTGTATCCTGCCCAGGAGGAGGAGGAGGATGATGGGAGTTTAGACCCCCCCCTCCACCCCCCTCCCATTCCGCTCACGCCAGCCAATCTGCAGGAGCTAAGACTTGTGCTAATTCTGTCTACAAGGGACATCCTGACTGCTCATTTGTGACAGCGTCGGCGGAGGCATAAAATATTAACAAGGTTTAAAGCATTAAAGTATATTGTGGATGCATATCTCCACTGTAGCGGTCCTTTATACTCGCACGTGAAGCGATAAATGTTTTTTTGAGAACGGGAGGTTCATTTCTTGGAATTTCTTTACCTCTCGTGTTCTGGTATCTTTGGAAACCAGGATGTTAGAGGATGTTTGTGTGGGTTTGACTAATGTGTTCGTGAAGGCGTTTTTGTAATGATTAATGACTCGACTTGAAAACTGTACAATTCTTGGATAAACGCCTGCAGTCTCCAGCTTCTGTGATACCAGTAAATCATTAGTGGATATTACCAATTAACTGGTGAAATGTTTCTATGTTAAATTAAATAGATCTGCTCCCTAAAGCCAGGAGGGTTGAGGTAAGGTGATTTTTTTTTTCTTTTAAAGGTCACTTATTTTACACTTTTCCTGGGTTTTATTTAAAGTTTTGATATGCTTAACACTATATATTCACGGCTGTAAAACGATCTCAACATCATTTTACATCTTCTCTCTGGACTCATTAATATTAATGAGCCTCTCCTCTGAGGAAATGAGGGTGGGTGGGGACTATAGTTATGACATCACAACTTCATAGACGTCATGCAGCTGCAGGATGTTGCTTCTAAATTTAAAAGGGACCCTATTTTTCTCGAGTGCACATTAGATTTTAGATCTGTAGACATACAGATTTGTGGTCAACCACTTTTTCGCCAAAGCTCTAAACTCAATACTTAACTCTAGGTTAAAATTTCTAGGTTAAAAATAAAGAGGCCTTTAACCCCTTATAAGACGCATCATCTTTTTAAGTCTTATTTGCCCAAGTTGCACGTAACACAGTTTCCATACGTTCCATATGTGGATGGTCTATTACATAGTATTAATAGGTAAATTGTACACTGGGTAGGACATGGACATGCACTGAGATAAGGAGACATGCAAATACAGTTATTGTGAAGAAAAAGGCTGTAATTTATGTTATAAATCCAGATTTCAATCTACACGTCTAAGTAAAACTGGACTTATGATAAAACTCTTCCCTGGAAATTACTATTGGGTTGCACTGCTTGCAAAATGCTTTAATTGGCTCATGCAAGGTGTCAATCAATGCAACACAACTTAAAGACCGTAACTGTTGCTTTATTCGTGCACAGGAATGACTGAAGCCTAGAATTGCTGCAAATAACCCCCCCGCCCCCCCCCCCCCCGTACCACTCACAGTACAGTGTGTCCTAAGAGATTAAGGAAGACAGTAACCAGTTGTAAGGAAATAGAGAGAGTGAGGGAAGGGGTGGGGGGTGGATGGGGGGGGCACACCTGTATCAGGAGCAAGGTGAGTAGAGGTAGAGTGAGCGAGCCTCTCCCACCCAGCTCCGCTCTCAGCACTTTCCCTCCGTGTTGGGGAGCAGATTGCGTGTGAAACGGAGGCTTTGATGGTTGCAGGTAGCAGCTTTTTAACCCCCCCCCCAACCACCCAACCCCCCCTTCAGCAGGCACAGGTGGTATTGCTGACTCCAATTTAGCTCAAACCCTGAACTTGAAATAGCGCGGCTGTCGTGGGCAATCTGTGGAGCGAGAGATGGACCGCTGACTCCGGCGAGGGAGGGGGGGCGAAAACATCGACCCGTCGAGCTCCTTCCCATCCAGCAGCAGCACATGTTCAGAGGTCAGAGTAGCCAGCAGTTTATTCATCTCAGGACGAGGGCGGGGCGCCATATGGGGGGTCTGAGCTGTCCCTGCCGTCCTCTGGAGGGGACGAAGATGCTGCTGAAAATCGCCACTGACGCTGGGAAACTGACATATCCTGATGTCAGGAAGCTGGAGGTGTGACGTCACTCCTCACTGTGCAGCTCACACACAAATCAGCAGGTCCAGGTGTTTTGGATTTGGTTGATTCATTTGTCAAATGAAGTGCAAAATGAATAGAAAACATGCACTAAGATAATTGCACAGGAGTTTTCTAATCTCCCATTAGCTTCTAAATGCAACTATTAAACACAATGCACCATCAGAACACAGGAGAAATGGGCCTCTATACACCTATGTAGATATTGCATTGAAAAGCAAACATTTGCATCTATACATCACCAATGCTGCATGAAAACTATGGGACAATAATAAATATTTCAGGTGTCGGTTTCAACGTGTTACTAGGGAAACTATAAATTCTGACAGCAAAACGCCCTGAAAACGTAAATGAACGGTCTTGTTTTGTTGATTCTCCGGCAAATGACCACGGCGTGAGCGGCGTGAGCGGCGTGAGCGACCTAATCAGCGAGTGGCTGCCCTCCATTCAGAGTGCTGCTGCAAAATCATTTAACGCAGCTACGCGTTGATTGACCCTGATGCACACGTACGATGCCGTATACATGCTGCAGTATCACTATAAATACACACAAAGCATCAAGAATATAATATTTTTACTTTTACTTAAGTAATCAACTCGTCCACCACTGTGTATTAGTACAACTCTGTTATAAGGGCTATACGCAGTACTTTATTTCACTTTAATCTTAATATAGGCGGCAAAGACGACCACAGATGTCTTTGTTTCCCCTTTAAAAATAGGCATTTTTGGTGCTTCTTTTGATCCAGATTTTTTTTCTTGGTGTCGCTTTATTCCCACTTTGGGTGTAGAGGCACAAAAGTGAACCTGCTCTAAAAGAGATGCAGCCCAAAGAGGCGTGTGCGTTTTACTTCTGTTTTGGTGGGATTGGGGGGGGGGGGGGTTGGGGGGGGGTGAAGTGAGATTGCAAGGTCCTGAAAATAAACCTCTCACGTTTTGAACCCAGGAGAGAGGTGAGGAATTGGAGTTCAGAGGGGAATGAAACACACGTCGAGTTTTACGTACGTGAAGGCATAGAAAGCTCTGTCTCTCTTTGTCTGTCTGTCTGTCTCCGTCTCACACACACACACACACACACACAAACACACCCATCTGTGGTATAATTTTCTTAAGTGCAGATGCTCTCTTCAGAGGTGCATTAACTGGTAATGCCTGCTTCTGAGGATCCCTGGGTGCCTGATATCCAGTGAGCAGCAGACACAGAGAGCACCCAGCGGTGCTCACAAACAGCAAGGGATTTACACACTCACACACACACACACACACACACACACACACACGCACAAGCGCGAAGCAACAAAACAGGAAGCACACGATTAGAATGAGCTCTGAGAGACTAAAAGCGTTTCTTCTTTGACAGCGTGCATTTAAAGCCTTGTTGTTTTTGCCCGCAGCTACAGCCAGCCGAGGATGATGCTGAGTTCCTCACAGACGGTGAACTAGCTGCATGTTAATGCAGGCAAAAATATCTGCAGAAAAAACATGCAAGCTCACTTTCCTCGTATAGGGTTTAACGCCAGCTTTAGTTAAATCAGCTAATTTTTTTTCTGCTGGAAAACCACGAGATACGTGTGGAGATGGAGCATTATTTTAATTGTTGTCATATATATTCATATTTATAGATGCAAGTTGTGGAAGCTGTGTTTTTCAAGCATGTTGTTTTGCTAACTATTTTTTTTTGTATTTTTAGCTGCAAGCTGCCCAATTACAACCAAACCAGGGCATGTAAACAAAAGTCACATGTCCTCAGAACATGCTTTTTATTGGGCAGAATTTTTATTATTAGAATTAGTTATTTAAGCATGATCATCATTAAGATAAAACTAAGTTTAGGTTCATTAGACCAAAGGAGACATAGTCTGGACAAATATTAGCATTACTATTAATTTTATTTACACAATTTTAAGAACAGAACAACTCATTTATTAACCAATTCAATAGTTGATCGATAATTCTATTATCAGAATAATCGTTAGCTGCTTAATATGAACATTCCCTGATCTACACCTCAGGTTTTACCAGTTTCTATTAACCGAAACTACTTGACATTAACCAAAGCACCATTTCTTACATTTTTTAAAGGAAGAAGCAGTTTCTTTATTTTAATCTGGGCCACCGCTGTGAAATGATAAAACTCGTTTTCACCAGTTAAAACTAATAATTAAGTCGCATGGTGCATCTACACTGGATTTACATCAGTCTCGATTCCAGCTCTCACTCGTACATTTCCACACTGTTAAAAACTTGAGTCCACAGATGGCCTCTTGGCCAACACACACACACACACACACCTTACAGAACACACACATAACACACTCCGGTCCCGGGGGGCCAAACTGAGTTCAGTGACACTCCCATCGTCCCTCGCCCCGCAGCCACATCAGGTCAATTCCCTTTTATCCGAGGAGAAAACGGCAGACTGCGCCTTTAATTAAAGAAGTGGCTTGGCCACCGAGTTGTCCATCAGAGGCGTCAGAAGAGAGAGAGAGAGAGAGAGAGAGAGAGAGAGAGAGAGAGAGAGAGAGAGAGAGAGAGAGAGAGAGAGAGGGAGAGAGAGAGAGCAGGGCTTTCATTCTCTGGCTTCAAACGCTCTGCTGAAAATTGAGTTTTAGCCACTCCGGCACCAGCGGACGGCCCTCAGCGCGTGACGACTCGCACCCCGCGGCGCCAGCGGGGAGCCTGCTCAAAAGCAATGCACACACACACACACACACACACATGTGCACACACACACACACTTGCATGCATGCACACACATGCATGCACGCACACCCACAGAAAAACGAGACAAAGGCCGGGGACTCACACACTGTGCACAAGTACAGAAACTGCAGCACACGACATCACACGTTGCACAAGTTCACTCACACACACACACACACACACACACACACACATTAGAGAGGAGGAACTAAATAGTCGGTGTGGAAGCGGCAGGAGCGTAATGAGTGCTTCTGAGGGAGCAGAACATTTCTCTGTGCAAACTGGACCCTTTTATGTAACGGCTCTTTATAGCTGCTATAAACTAAAGCAACAAAATGTGTGTGTGTGTGTGTGTGTGTGTGTGTGTGTGTGTGTGTGTGTGAGCAGACGAGGACGCAGTTAACTTTGGAGAGCTCTGAGTCATCTTTCCACGTTGACGGCACAACATTCGTACCTGTCTCTTAAAAGTATGATAATATAATGTCTGTCTGTGTGTGAGTGTGTGTGTGTGTGTGTGTGTGTGTGTGTGTGTGTGTGTGTGTGTGCGTGTGTGTGTGCGTGTGTGTGTGCTTACCTTGGAAACAGATATCCCAGAGAACACCTACGTAAACTCTCATCTGTACTAAGGTGACAAATGAAATCGCGGCGTAGCAAGAGAGTTGAAGATAAATGGCACAACCCTGGCGTAGAGCAATTAAACCTCTCTCTATGCCCACATTATTCACCCCCCCCCCCCCCCCTGCACCCCCCCTGCACCCCCCAACTCCCTGCTCCTCTCTCCAGGGGGTCCAAGCCTCACTTTGTTTGTTTTAATTATTTTTCCGTATGCAAATGTGCCTTTCCCTTCATAATTGCTACATGAGCTCCTCGTCTCTGATTTGGAGAAATGGGAGGAGGGAAAGTTTACGGGGGGGGTGGGGGGTGGGGGGGGGGGGGACAAGAAAGAAGGAGCGCCCGTTATCGATTTGCGGGGAGCCATCTTTGGAGAAGTCATCAGCCGGTAGCGCCGAGGTGATCAATCGTTCATGTACATTACGCCACCTCCCCCTTCCTCCCATGTAGGAGCAGCGTGAGAAGTGTTAATGCTACCTCACCACATCAATCACGCGCTGTGAGACGGGCGGAGGGGGGGGGGGAGAGAGGAAACACGGGCGAAAACTGGGGGGGGAGAGGAGGGGAAGGAAGGATAATATGTCAGATGAGCGCGGACTGAACGAGAAGACAAAAGCCGCTCTGACGAACGATCGATTTACGGAGGAACGCTGAAAAAGTTCCCGACTGAAGACGTGACATCACTCGCACCTCCCTGGAGAACTATTAATGTGCCGGGAAAGTGGGAAGGGTACAAAAAAAATTGATCATTGAAAACAAGCGGCGGGCCGGTTTTGTGCGCAGGATTAATGTGTTTGATGGGAGGCATCATGTCGGTGCTGCTGAGCCTCTGATTGATGGGTTAATATGAGACATTACGACCTGCTCACACCTGGATACGGAGAAAAGCTGCTTTTTATATAGGACCACATCTGGGGGAGCATGGGCTGGCTTGGAATTTTTCTGAATTCCCTGTCTATAAAGTGTCCAACCACAACACAAGCGGATGCAACAGCAGCTCGAATGAATGTTTTTCTGCAACCCGGCAGGATGTAGGATGCGTTCTGTCAAGCTTCACCTGCATAATTACCATATTTAAATCCCGAAGCGGAAAAGAATGCAAACTCCCGTGAACAGATGAGTACGTCACTCAGGCCTTCTCTCCATTAAAAAGGATTTCAAAAAAATTAGAAAGTGCCTGGGCCAATCACGGAGGTGCGTGCTGCAATTGACAGCGTAACCGACCAATCAGAGACTGTGGGACTAATAAAGGGCTACATCACCTCGTCTTATCGTATCGTAACTTACAGGGAATCCTGTATACTTTCTCAGCTCTGCACACCTGGTGCATCCCCCCCCCCCCCCTTCTATTTCAATGGGGAAAGAGGGATTCAGACTGACAATCTGACAAGCATTCCCTTTAAAAAACACACTGACACCTTAAATGCACGAACAAGGCATCAACTGGTTGTTAAGGCTGCCAGTAATAAAACAGCGGTGAACAGATCCATCACACAGGGCCTCTTCTCTTCTGCTATTGTTTTACTGGGTTTTTATTTACGCCGTCCTGCTGCCAAAGTGAATTTAAAATAAAAACCTGGAGCTGAGTTGATGTTTGATGGGTGTCATAAATGTATAAAATGTTAGAGCAAGAACAGGCATTGTGGGAAATAAAAGATACTGCACTACTTATCATGACTGTAGCCTCATAATTATCTGAAGGTTAATTAGCAATGATGTATGGATGTTTAGAAATATACACACGCACCTTTGATAAACACTAAATGAAACGTAATTACGACAATATGATATCCAGTTTGACCCTTTCTGTATTCTATTCAACGCAGAATCAACAATATCAGCAATTTTCATTGAGAAAAGTGAAGGCTGGGAAAAAAAAAGCAGGATGACGGGCGTGAACGTGACAGAAAGCGTGGAGAGAGGGAAAACAAATCAAAAATTGGATTTATGAAACTGTATCCTCCTCCCCACACCTTTTTTTTTTTTGCATAAATAAATACGTTTTTTTGTTATCCCCGAGCAGTTGAATGGATGCTTTAGGGAAGGTGTGTGTGTGTGTGTGTGTGTGTGTGTGTGTGAACAGGCAGACTGATGCTGCAGAGCCTTAATGAGCAACCCTATAAAAACAGGAAAAAAGAAAAAAAGAAAAAGGTGTAGACGGAGATTGAGAGGGAGACATAAAGACGTGGAGGTGGGGGGTGGGGGGGGCAGAGGAAGGAGTACAGTGAGTTGGCTGTGTACTCAAAGACAAGAGAACAAACCCCTCAAAGTCATCCCGCTAATCCATCTCGACAACACTGAAGCCTCATCATATCGACCCCTCCCTCGGCTCCAACACACACAAACACACACACATTTCACTCCGTTCCTGACAGGCCCCCCCCCCCATCCTCGCCCCCCCCTCCACCACCACCACCTCTCCTCTAAGACTGTTGAAAGGAGAGAGAGGGATGAAACGAACAGGAGGCGGAGGGAGGGATGTGGGGGGGGGGGGGGGGGGGGGGGTGGGTCAGGAGGGATAAAGGAGGAAGGGAAGAACAGCTGAGGTTCACGCCGTGGGCGATGCACGGCGGCGGCGGCTCGGACAGTGGGCGCCTGAACGCCCCCCCCCCCACACACACCTGACTACAACAACTAGTCCCCTCCTACGACTGATGGCTTCACTAACTGACCACCCACGGCTCAGAGAAAAGACACTAAAGGCTTTTTTCTCTTTATTTTTGGGGGCAATCAACCTTCACCACAACTTTTTTTTTTTTTTTTTTAAACCTTAAATTAAAAGACGACAGATCTTCAGGTGCTCAGCAAGATTCACGACCGAACAGAAGGAGGTGATTTCAGCTTTTTTTTTTTTTTTTTCTGCCCGGAGCCAGCTGAGGTGTTTTTACATTTTACTGGGCCTCACCTTCCTCATCCTCATCCTCCTCTTCCTCCTCGGCCAGCGTCCAGCCCAGAGGTCAACGCAGCCAATCTGCCAAAAAAGGACAAAAACAATAACAATGGCGTCAATGAATCCTCCTGTTTTTGCACATTTTACCCATTGACTTAAAAAACTATGAAAATATGCATCGAGTTCAATAAATTTGACTGGAATTTATATAATAAATTTGCAGTGAATCTTGACTATATAAAATTAACTATACGCTAAATCATATTGTGGCTAACTGTTTTTTTTTATACATTTCTTTCCTTTATTAATCTTCTGTAATATTGTCCCATAATTTCTATATAATAATGGTTTCATATAATTGTCACTTATTGCCACAGCTCAGGTTACAATGACATATTATTACAATATGGTGAACACAGTTATGGATATTGATTGACTGATATTTGTGTCAAACTTGTGTGAATAGGCGATGGGGCAAAAATCATGAAATTGAAAAATGAATATTACAGTTTGCAAAACAAGAGTTTCAATGAATGCCAGCATCGTTGTGCAGGGGCAGTGTCAAAAGACACAAATCCATCAAGTGTGAGCGTATTAATCAACATTCATCACAACAGTCAGGTGGTAACTCGCGTCGTATGACGGAGACTAAAATCTAATTTGTTGCCCTTTATTTGACGATGAGATTAAAACAGCAGCACGTGAGGCTTTTTATTTCATTTTTTTTTGCAATCCGTAAAGAATACACATGCTTCCAAGCTTATTGTTTTATCCCCAAATCCTCGCTCGGCTGATAATTGTGATGTTTTCTTAGGCTGAAAAACGAGCAGAATTAATGAACAGCTTTTCACATTAATAATGGTTGTTGATCAGAATCGCCATGGCGACCAGCAAGCAGCGGGCCACCGCGACATTCAGCCAACCGGATTCTTCTGTCACTCACCCCCCCCACTGCCCCCCCACCGCCCCATGCCCCCACCAGCACCGGCATCCCTCCTCAGAACTCAAATGGCGAAGCGCCGCCAGGAAAGTGCATTTTTCCTGTCTGACAGTGGATTGGCTGCCCGCGGAGAGGGGGATTGTGGGAAGGCGGCTCTGATGTTGTGTGGCCGTTGGCACCGTTCAGATGCTCTGCCCCCAGGACTGATGGCATTACTAAAGATTACCGCGCCACGCTTGGCAGCAGCTGCGCGCGCGTGTGTGTGTGTGTGTGTGTGTGTGTGTTTCTTCCGTGTCAAGTGCATGTGGACGGACCTGCATGCATGCGTGTGTGTGTGTGTGTGTGTGTGTGTTTTCCAGCCTGTATGTGTGTCCCCTCTGGACAGCTGGCGTGCCAAAGCCTGTTGAGCTGTTTGTCACACTTCTCTCACTCAGGAGAGCTCAAACGGCGTGTATGGGCCTTTCACGGCTGACATGCTGCAGACTGCACACACACACACACACACACTTTCAATTTCTTACTTTTTGTGTGTGTGTGTGTGTGTATTTCAAGCAGCGATTCTCACGCCGGGAACAGCATTAGGGTGTTTTTTTCCTTTTTGCCTCAGACACTCTTATGATTCTGATGATACTGATATCAAGACCTGTTCTATTTTATATTTTTTGATTATTTTACTTTAAAATATGACAACATTTCGTCAGTTCGGATCATTTTGTGAGTCAGGATTTTGTGGTTGAGTCTCAAATCATCAACAAAGTTCACATTTATTTTATGGGATCAATAAAACATCAGTAAATTGTTAATGAACTTTCCATTGTGGTTTTTACATATTGATTCATTGATTTACCAGAAACATGAATTGTCTGTTTCTAAGTCAACACACCAGTTCTCCACTCTTTTATTTGTGCATTGAATAATAAATGTAACTAGTAAAACCTGATTATCCGATGGGTGGACTCTGTCTAAGTGATTCTGCAGATACCGCTCAGTAAAATATTATTGTAGGAAATAAGTATAGAGGCCAAAAATATGAATGAAAACTAAAGTGTGGCTGCTGTAGTTCTCTCTTCCTGTGCAGGCGGCTCGCAGCCAGTCTGACAAATCGCTGAAATCTCTGCAGCGTTCACACAGGAGTGACCCACACTTCTCCCTTTGCACTTGTCAAGAAAAATACACAGGACGAAGCGGTAGTTTCTCAGCTGCTGGGCTGTATTCAGAGAGGGAAAAAAACAAAATCACTGACACACATTTGAGGAAACAAACAAGCTGCACATAAATAACCCTAACAATATATATGTGTCTGTGTGTGTGTGTGTGTGTGTGCGTGTGTGTGTGAGTGCATGAACAATTCTCAGAGTATTAATTTGGAGCTGTTAATCCTTCCCCCCATCACCACACACACACACACACACACACACACACACACACACACACACCCCAGGCTCTGAATCTGTGGACGAAACAGCTTAAACTCACATTCATTCTCTGTGACAGACCAGAAGTGTCATGGTCGGCGTGTCCCTTTTCTCAACCTCACACATGCTTACAAATACCAGAATATGCTGGTGTCATGTTAACAGGATTCGTGTGTGTGTGTGTGTGTGTGTGTGTTATACAGACGATGTGCTGAGGGGGGTGTTCAGCTGGTGCTGAGGGAAGTGTAAAAGTAAAACACTCTTACAAGGAACATAAAAGCGATGCCATGAAGACGCTCTTTTTTTTTTTTACAGTTTTTGCTGTAAGTGATGGAGTGAAGGAGGAAAGGAAATATGAAAAAGGGAAAAGAGAGAAGATGAAAGGAGAGGAAGGAGAAGGAGGGAAGGACGGCAGAAGGCAGGTGGAGATGGGCGGGAGGAAATGAAAGAGGGATAAGTGAAGTCTCCCTGTTGGTGTTTTAATAGAAAGGAAAGAGGAAATGGAACAACGGAAGGTTGAGGAGAAAAGGAGGAGGAGGAGGTGAAGCGACTGTCCTCGCCCTGCCTTCAGCTCCACGGCAGTAAATTTCTCGCCGTTTCATGGCCGTCAGCCGGGGCCAGTAAAAACGCCGCCGCCACGGAGGAGACGGACCCCCGGCGGGGGGGGAGGGGGGGCGAGGTGAGCCTGAAGGACGAGCCGTCCCCCCACGCCTCCCACACACACACACACTTCCTTCTTCCTCTTCCCTCACAACCAATTTCCCAATTTCCCCCCCTCCTCCCCCCTCCCTCCTCTGGTGTCCCTGAGTCCGGAGGCGCCTACATATCCCAGGGAGCCTTGCTGTGGGACTACGGGGGTCGCGGCCGGCCGAGGCCCAAAGTCCCATCCTTCATTTCCTCTCATTTCGGGGAAAAAAAGGACATGCAGAAGATTCCCAGGGAAAGAAAGAAAAAGATATAATCAAGGGATCACGCAAATCAAGGGCAAGCGAGTTAAGATGAGGAGTGTGTGTGTGTGTGTGTGTGTGTGTGTGTGTGTGTGTGTCCACTTCATGTATGAGAGAAACTGGGAGTGTGAGAGATAAAGCGCATTAAGGGTGTTTGGGCAGATGAGTGTGTGACCCATAAAGAGGCGTGTGGTGTGGGCTTTCCTCGGGCTTTATCCATTAAACTCGGTCCCACGGCTCCCAGATGACGGATAATACTCACTCCGACGGCTACCCACAATTCCTCCAAGTGGAGGCCGCCGCGGCCAGTCGGTCAGTTTAACACACAGGAGAGTCGCGGGGATGGTCGGGAAAAAGTGGGACAAGGAACAGGAGAGCGGAAAAAACGGCCGATGTTAGGAGGCGTCGGTACGCAACGCATAGGAAAACTTTGACTTTACTTTTTTTTTTTCCTTTTTTTTTTATGGCGACGCGCGAGAGCAAAGTTTATGAAGGGGGAGACACGTGGAGCAGTTGGGTCGCCATATGTGACATAAAACGCCGTGAAAGGTGATCAAAGTCACGATTATTAGTGTTTCTGAGCAAACTCGACCTTAACTCGATTTAAAAGTTGTGGAAACATGTTTCTGATCTAGACAGAAATTGCAGAACGGGAGCATATAAGAGGTATAAAGAGGCTCATTCTAATACCTGACCTCTTGTTGGAGTGTATAATAAAGCTTTACTAAATAAAATATCTGGTTATATCAATAGTAGTTTAATGATTTTAACACACACTAAGATCTTAGTTGGTTCTCTCCACATAAGTCGTTGCCTTTTTCGTACAATAAGTGGATTTTCACGTCTCCCTGGATGTTCCCCGTGTACATTTGTCCAACACACCCTCATTTGGCCAAACATGAAAACTCGACTTAAGCTTCCTCCTTTTTTTATGGGATTACACACCCCTACGGGCGTTGTAATGCCCAGTAATGTTCATACTCATTACATTAAGGGAGCATTCTAATTGTTAAATTTCTCCAGTACTGGTTAATAAATGAACGATTATTCTAAGCATTAATGGAAATAACTGGTAAGGAGGGTAAGACAGATTTACAGGGCACTAATGCTTATTTCTAATGAACAGGTAGGACATGCCGTCGTTTGAGAGTCAAAAACAGCTTCTGAGAAAAAGAAGTGTGTGCCTGCACCCAAGAGTTAAGTAGAAGTGTTCCTGTTGCTGCAGGATATACGGCAGATATACGGCTGACCATTCCACAAACAGATGCAGGGAACAAGTGTCCCACAGGAGGCAGAGGTCCTGCGGAGTGTGTGTGTGTGTGTGTGTGTGTGTGTGTGTGTGTGTGTGCGCGCGGAGGCAAGACGCAAAGAGGAAAGAGTCCAGATGGTCCGAGGGGAGAGTGACAAGTGGCTGTCAGGGGATTCAGACAGCCTGGCCCTGTGCTGCCCTGCTGACACACACACACACACACACACACACACACACACACAGGGAGCTGGTGGTGGGGGCTGGGAGGGCAACATATGCCAGTTTCTCCATGTTTGTTTCCCTCCATACATTTCACCGTCCCACCTCTCTCCATCTATCTCCGTCTCCTTCTGCTCTCTCCTCCCTTCGTGCATCCCTTCTTTTTTCTTCTTCTTCCCCACACACACACCGTTTACTTCCTCCATCACTTCTTCCTCTCGTTCTTACTCGCTCCATCCTCCGACTCTCTCATGTTTGGGCCAGCTGGCATCTCACACTCTTCACTGTGCATTCACCCTCTCTCTCACACACACACACACACACACACACACACACACACACACACACACACACACACACACACACACACACACACACATACAGCCATATGCTAGCGCTGACCTCCACCGCTGCATTAGAACCAAGGATGTCATTTTTTCTTTTTTTTTTAAACGGTTCATGGGGGACTAATAAACTCTCTTGATGCGATATGCGCCACGGTTGCAGTTCAGTCCACGCCAGAGCGCCAGGTGAGACACGTCCGATCCGCTCGGACCGGCTCCCCTCCCCCTCAGACACCGGCGCCTTTTTTCGTCTTTACGGCAAAGAAAATAGGAATGTCACATTCAGCTTTGCGTGTCTGCTTTTATTTTTTATTTTTTCCCCACTGTGACAACATGGCGGCTTCATTAGAATAAATGAAGGCGCTGCGTCAGTCTCAACACTTCCTCATCTGTGACGGGTCAGCGCACAGGTCCGCGTGGTTCCGGATGAAGTATCTCAACAACTGTATGATAGATTACTATTAATCTATTAGGGGAAGGCGTCCGTGGACTCAGCTGGTACCAGGACTTTTTACACCAGCGTCTGTGAAATCACAGCGATAAATCACAACCTGACCGGCACAAATGTGGAATCAAACCGGGCCACACGATGCAATGTGATCCAGTAAAAACATATACGTGTAAATAGGTGAAGTTATTTCCTGCTTTACCAAACGTCTCCTACAATGGGACGGACTTTCTCTAAATAAATGTCTAACAACTGTTCACATCTGTCTTCTCTATACTGTGACTTATATATCTTATTAAAATCTCTCTCAACCAATTCATCAAACATAGGCTATAACCCGCCCCATGGGGAACGCTGGTTCCTCATAGTACGGCATGCAGCTGTGAAACATCTGGGCAGTCACGTGGACCGGGTCCAACCCAAACAGGAGTCTGAGTACAATGCTGACCACGGAACCACCAGGACTCTTTAATATTCTCTGGAACCCGGAGCACCACAGATAAAACATGTTTTATTAGAGGCCTCCAGAAGCAAACGCTGGGACAAGCATTGGTTATGCTGTGTTGATTTAAGCGCTTGTTCCAATAAAAAAGAAGAAAAAGTAGATTGAACTGTGGAACATAGGCCCAGTCCTTGAATTTATACGTTTATACATCATACATTATATTCTGAAAACTTTTTGGGTGTTTTGTGCAAATCGGCAAATGATGGCATGTTAACGCGTTAAATTATGACATAGATTACATGTTAGCACACACACACACACACACACACACACACACACACACACACACACACACACGCACATACACACACACACACACACACACACACACACACACACACACACACACACACACACACACACACACACACACACACGCACGCATGTGTTCATTCATATCAAAACAACACTTCTCCTTCCTTTACCCTGATGCATCTTCCTTGGATCCACTCCTCTTGACACACACACAGACACACACACACATATGCATGCACACACACACACACGCACACACACACACACACACCTCTTCCCTTCAGGGAGGACAGCCCATCACCATTCTGGACACATAAGCAGTCCCAGCCACAAGTGACAGCATCACACACACATGCACACACACACACACACACACACACACACACAAAACCACAGTCTGTCCTTGCACATGCACACTCTCTCACACACACACACACACACACATACACACACACACACTGCTCTCCATCCGCCACATTTACATTTCAAACTGCCTGCACTTCCACCAACACATCCATTATTTACCAGCCTCTGGCCAAAGAGGAGAGCACTGTATCCACGCTCTGCAGGTAGCGTGCACGTGTGTGTGTGTGTGTGTGTGTGTGTGTGAGGGACACATATATACTCGCTGTACTTCCTCTCCACTGCTGCTTCCCTCAGCAGTCTGCAATTACATTTTCCTGAACTTCATAAACCAAATTTTCCTTTTCCTTTTTCTCCCAATGCCTTCGCCGATCTTTTAAAAGTGGATTTTTTTTTTTTCGCAGGACGCACACATGCAGGAAATAAACGGTTTAGACATAAAGGTGCTCTGGGTGGGTTTGTGGAGTTAGAAATAATAAAAACTCTTTAAAAAAAAAAAGATGAAATTTTGCAACCTACTTCACGACCCAGGGAAACCGCTTTCTTCTGTTTGTCCTGGTGAATATGGGTTGTGTGTGTGTGTGTGTGTGTGTGTGTGATTCACGCCTCGCACCCTGACCGCCGTCTCAAAGCTCACAATGTGTGCGATTCACACTCGCTCGCCACGTCAAAGCCGGCACGGAATAGACAGAAGAAACCGGAACATTCTGTCCATCTCACACACACACACACACACACACACACACACGCACACACACACACACACACCTCCTCCTTGTTTATCTCGCCCCCCCTGCACCTCCTGATGCCTCCTCACACATCCCCCACAGGAAGGTGAGAGCATCACATCTCACTCTGCACCTTTCACTTCTGTAAAAAAAAAAAATGACTGGATGTTCATTAGTTTTAAGTAAATCTGCAAATCACTGAATGAGTGATTCCTCTCGCTTTGATCAGTTCCATGAGGAGAGTGGCGGCTATGTGAGAGGCTGTGAGGGCGGCCCAGTTAAAGGATGCGTAATGGATTACATTACGATGGAAAATGGACGGTTTCACTGCACCAAGCGAGGTTCTGACCCGCGGATCCTGCAACGGTGGCGCACAGCCTTTTGGTGATGCATGTTTTTTATTGCAAGTACAACAAATAGTTCCTTTGGAGCCAAAGCCTGTTATATAGGAGGAATATTAAAGCCATGATTAGGCCTGAAAAACTCAGATTTTTAGGGGTTTATTGACTTTAAGGCTGAAATATTGATAAAATCTTAACTAAGTGGAAGTATTTTTTAGCCCCAACTGAGCCCAGTCTGTTTTACACTGATGGAAATAGTGCAGGTAAAATATAAAAGGAATAACCAATAGATCATCATTGCATTAGAAAAAAGAATATAATATAATTGTAGAATAAATTGGCATCATTTACTTTATGTGAAACATGCTTGACAAGATTATTTTTCCTTTTTAGACAAAAATAAGACAAATTATCGTGAACTTTGTCTTAGAGCTCGGTTGGTTTTGTATTTCAAGGGGCTTGTTGACGATAGGAGACTAAAGGAATTATGACGTGACTGTTAAACATGTAAAAAAGCTGAGAACCAGACGCGACCTCGCCGAGTAGAAAGAAGCTTTCTCCGATTTTCTGTGATGTTTTATCAAAACAATTGTGTCGAGGCGTCGCTTTCAAAGCCGAAAGGTGCAACTCGCTGCCTCCACTTGATGCGGCTCCAGGAAACAGCGCTTCCCTTCATCGGTGACACGCACCAAAGGATCGTGGGGGCTGCTGGCGCCGCGTCCTGGCATGGCCGCCCGCGGGTTGGCCGCCGTCGCCGCGGCGACGAATCGGTGTGATGTCGTCGCCAAGCCGGACCCCCGGCGACCGGCTCGCACCGGGACCACGGCAACAACCCGCCTTGGCCGGCGGCCCTGGACCAGTTCCTCCTTTTTTTCTTCTCCAGATCAGAAGTTGTTGTTTTTTTTTTTTTTTTTTTCCCCGTTTCTCACCCGTCCAGATGAGCAGGCACGGAAATAGCGAGCCGTGCATATTCATACGTGGAGAAAACATCGCGGGGATGATGTCGCCGCGTGTTAAACATCTCACGTTGCTGCTCATCACACGTCTGCAGACGGAGGTGCGATCCAACACCGGTCAACTCACCTGTGAGCTGACGAGCAACAACCAAACGTGCAAAAACATCCCTAAAATACACATATATCAGTAGCAAAGACATTAAACTGCTGCAATTCAGTCCACTTCAAACCTGGCTTAAACTAAAACTAAATTCCTTAGTGCAACACCACGTTACCTGGAGGGAAATAAACGAATGTTGATTACTTTATAAATCACTTTGCCTTTAAAAGTGATGACATTCAATGTGTTTAATGGAACTTTTCTATTTGGCTGCATATTTATTGATATGCATAAGACCTTGTGATAAATTATCAAAGTATAACTTGTGAAATTTAGACTGAATTAGCAGGAAAACATTATGTTGTTCATCACTGACCAGTACAAATAGATTCCAGCAGCTGCCATTGTCCTATAGGACATAAAGAGTCAGATCCTTTAACTCAGGATTAACGTGATTTGACCAATTTTTACAAGAGGCGATTTAGGCCAAGACAAAAAATGACTTTGTCATTTCATATTAATAGGGTGACAATATGCGAAATATTGCGTGTTTCTCCATTACAGAGTAAAAGAAAGGAGTCATTATTTGAGCAAATAGAACCTGCTCTGTTCTAAAAAAGCTCTATCAAAGATGGCCGCTCATCTAAACCCAGGAACACTCACACACACCTGGCCACTTATTCTAATTTAGCCCAACCCCTTTCATACACTACAAATTACCACCAAAAAAAAAATATATATATATATATATTTTCCAGGCAAGTGAAAACACATGGAGGCGATTTGGATATATTTCGTCAGAGTGGTAATCTCCTGCAACATGTGTGGGCCATACGCGTGTTCCGTCTCTGGTTGGGATGTCCTTGTTGGCACGGCAACAGTCGGCACCTGTGTGTCCAGCTCACACTGCTTCTGTGTGTGTGTGTGGATCAAAATTAAAAAAAAAAGCACCTGGTCATCTTTAAACACACACAGCTGTTGCGTGAATGATTTAAAAGGGAAAACAAACAAGTTTGCGCATGTGTGTGTGTGTGTGTGTGTGCGTGCGTTCACGAAATTACATCACGCCGGCATCTGCAGGACGGAGGCCCCCGAGGACGACAAGGTGGGCCCGGTTATCTCCACACACACACACACACACACACACACACACTTGATTTAAAGTTATTAAACAATACAGGAGTCACCTGTTACCTGTTTGCATGCTCCTGCAGATAAGAAGATATTAAGTCCTGGAAATGCAGCTCATTCTCTTTGCTTTAAAATGCAAATAAAGAGCTCAGAAGTTACAACCTGCACATTATAGAGTAACTAATTAATTGGTGTCTGGACTGAATCAGAACGGGAACATCCCGGTTTAAAAAGGCAGAATCCGTGACCCTCGATTAGCTCAGACCGGCTCAGTCCTCGTTAGCGACACTTTAACATTTAGACGAGAGGATCTCAGGCAATTAATGGGCGGAAAGTGTGTGGAGCAAAGTTTTTTTGGGAAAAGTCGAACACATGTTCAATGTGCATGTGTCCAATTTCCTTTATATATATATTAAATGTACTGTAATGTAAACCATATCTGAACGTTAATGTGTGAGCCACAGTGAATTCTATTCACTCTTCAGGAATGTGACTGAGGTCAGAGGTCATGTTGTCCGGCATTAATATATCGTAAAGATTCATGGCTGATTCTGATCATGTCTCACGTGGTCGACTGACGACCTCTGAGCAGATTTGTGCTCGATGGAGAGGTTTGGACTTCAGATACAACAGAAATAAACGACAGGAGCATCATCTGGTTGGCAGGGGAACAGCGATAATTCTGCATCAGGCGCTTTGCTGCGTTCATGTCGCATAGTGAATTGACAAGCGTTTTCTTTTGCCTCCATCCAAATGTAATCCTATATCCTGAAAAAAACGCGATGAGAAGTCGTCGTAGCTTTTTTTTTTTGTGTGTGTCGCGTTAGTCAACAAGGCCCCGCGACTACAGGCTGTTTACAAAGCGAAAGCCTCGCTCCCCACGTAGCGCTGCGACTGGAGGGGTGGGGGGGGACTGGGGGGGGGGGGGGGGGGGGGGGGGGGGGGTGCAATCAAAGCCCGCCGAACACACGTCATCCTTTGAGGGGGTCTTTCAAATCTGGCCCTCATCCGCACACAGGAGCGCATCACGCCGCATTAGACAGTTTGTGGAATAAATATTTGACGGCCGGCAATATCACAAGACGCAGAGAAACCTCCTAGCACGCAGCTGTTCCCCCCCCCCCATCCCATCCTCCTCCCTATCACCCCCCTCCCCTCCTCCCCTCCTTTATCCTCCCCTGCTCGCAGCCCTTCGCCCTGGCTGCCTGGCTCCTGCAGACAGAGAGCTGGTTTAAAGCTCAATTGTGCATTTTGCAGATAAAGTGGCAAAACTACTAGAGGCGGTGTTGTGAGCTTCTGTTGCCAGGGCAACACTGGTGGGGAGACCCGCTTCTCCATTACTACTTAATTTAGGCGCTCTAATTGCATTCCACACAATCTGCGGCCACAGTGTTATGCGGAGGAAGAGGAAGGGAAAAGTTGGGGTGTGTGTGTGTGTGTGTGTGTGTGGGGGGGGGGGGGGGGGGCGGGGGGGGGGGGGGGGGTCTTTCGTAAACCCCCTTTTGCCTCGGAGCGAAAATAAAATGTCGAGCGCGGCGCGGGGGCAAATGACTTTGAAAATTCTCTTTATTGCTGTTTGCGGTGATAAAATGTTTCGCTTAAAAAAAAAAAAATGAACCAAAACATTAAATTTCCATTTCGCACGAGTCTGGAGAGAGAGCGCGTTATTATCATCATCGTGTTGTCTTTAATTTTTCTTTTTTTTTTTTGGGAGGACAGAGAGCGAGCCGCCGAAAATATTGAATGTCGTCAACCGCTCGGAAGTTAAATATATTGTGCGGCGGATGAATGGAGGAGGATGGAGACGATTATAGAGCGGGAATCTTTGTTTGGGAGCGAGTGAATGTGTGTGTGTTAGGGAGAGAAAAGGAGATAGAGGGGAGGGAGGGAGGAGGGGGGGGGTAAAATTGCTCTAATTGTTCAAGCTTCTAGCCTCTGAGCTCTTCTTTCGCTTCAAAAGAGCGCGCTCGCACACACACACACACACACACACACACACACACACTGTCCCTTTGAACCTCCACAGGCCGTGGCCCTGAGAGAAAGCCGGCCCACGACGCTTTTCTTGGGCCGGGGGTTTGAAATGATTGGTAACTGTTGAGCCAGTGTTTTCAGGTCCCTGACCCCCAGCGCTGAAGTGCCACAGACACTAGATACAACATAGCCCCAATTATCCTGCACTCTCCCCAGCCACTTCACCAAGCCGGAGCAGCCCGCACCCCGCCTCGCCCTGCACTGCAAAAAAAATCCCCCGTTTTTTAACATTGAAGGACAAAATATGTGGAAAAATCCACATTTTGCACAAACTCCCTTTCGCTGCATCCCCGTCAATCCTGTTATTTTATACCGTGTCGTGCAAACATCAGAGTTGCCCCGCGCTAACCTGTCTGCACGAGGAGGGATGCAAATGATCCCAGATAAGGTGAAGTGATTACAAGGCAATTCCAGAGGTCACTTTGTACTGGTGTGACTTTCTCGCCCCCTCCCAAGTTTCCTGTGCCACTCTCATTAAACGCTGTTTATCTCCCTCTATCTCAGAACAGGCTGCAAGGTTGTCCTGCTACAGAGCAGGTGCAATGCTGCAAAAATCAAGAGAGAAAAAGTACAGTATGTTGAGAAGAAGAATCGAAAAAGTGTGAATTAAAGTGACCTGCCTCATTCAAGATAGATTATTAATCATGTAGGAGGTTGGGGAAGTACTACTTCCAATACCATGAATACAATATTTAATCAATTAAAGAATATTTTCAACTCACTATCTAGGGTAAGTAAACTTTTTGATGTGTATATATATTTAGAATAGATTTATTGCCATGCAACAATATGCAAATATGGATAATTCCTAGTGCATAAAACCTAATGGAGTCCTATTGACTTACAAAGCATGAAACTATTATTAATTTATAATATACCATGTCTAAGAAATATCTAATGCAATTGAGGGTTAAGTCAAAAATACTCACAAGTACTCACTTGTAGTATAAAAGTATTCAGGTTTTTGGACAATGTACATGTTTAAATATATGTTTTATTCAGGTCATTTACTTAATATTCACTTCATTGAGCTGTGTTAAGAGCTGTAAAAGGAAAAAAAGACATCAACTAATCACAGCAGCAACAGGCAGGAGTAAAAAGTACAAATACCTGCCACAAAATGTACTAAAGTAAAAGTACAAAGTGCAGTAACAAAGTACAAATACTCATTCATACATTCCACCATTGACTGTGTGAGAAACTTTCTCCTTGGTGTCCATATGATGGGATGTCTGGTTTGATGGGGATTTTGGGGTGGTTGGGGTGGTTGGGGTGGTTGGGGTGGGGGGGGCTGCCAGTTTTGACCCCTGCCACTCTCCCTGACCTGCCCTTTGTCTCTTCACACCCTGGTCCCCTCACCCCCCACCCCCCTGTCCCTTCAACCCCGCCAACAAAAGGACCTCTTGGATGAGGAGGAGGGGGTAGGAGTGGGGGGGGGCACCTCTTTTATGACTTCTTTGCCATTTTTCTCCATCACCCCCCCTCCTCCCAGCCCAACTCCCTTTCGGTTTTCAGGCCCATTCGTTCCTGCCTCGTCCTCGGGAGTCGGGGCCCACCATTTATATCGTTGCCTGGGAATTAAGGCCCCGTGGCCCCTTTTGTGTGCGAGGTGGGCTGGGGCAGTGGTGGCTGGGGCAGGGGGTGAGGGGCAGGGGAGGGCTGCCCTTTGTTCCAGCCAGCGGAGTGGGCTTCAGTTCCCACAGACCTGTGGGCCGACAGGGGGGGGGGGGGGCCTGCCCCCGCCGCATGACAGCGATGAGGTAATGCTAAAGGGCTGCAGGGCCCTCACACACACCAAGCTCAGCTGAAAACGGTTTTCCGTGCCAATGCCTGATCTTTCTTGGACTGAATTCTTTTTTCTTCTAAAACATAAACCAACACTCCTGCTCCAAGTCAAACAGAATTCTCATTGTTGGCGACGTGAACATGCACGTCGAGCAGCATGTTAATGTCCCTGCTCGCATCCGAGGGGGGGCGCAAACTGGACCTGGTCATTGCTGACAGGTTTGTAAAGTGGGCGTGTCCGCCCGCAAGGTGGCCTCAGTGGATTTGACATCTGTGTCACGTCCTACTAAAACTAACAGGCAAATGCTTTTTTTTTCTAAGCTGGAAAAGCATTGACCACCTGCACAGTGACTGCATTGGTGCATGAACTACAACGGCAAATATGTCTCGATTTACTACTAAATCTTCTGGAAGAGCTCCTTGTTAAAGCCTTGTTTCCACTGTTAGTACATTACAGGTACGGTTCAGGTTGGTATTGGTTCCCTTTTGTTTGGGGTACCCAGCACCCATGTAAAGCCTCATTTCCACAGCCAGTATGATATACAGGTACAGGTCAGGTCAGTAATGGACAAATTTGTGTTTCCACTGCATAATGTGGTCTTAGACTTACACCTCGCACACCTGTGTGCTAGGTACCCCAACCAAAATGGTTCCTATGATGGTAATGGGTACCACTGGACCATTACTGGCTGCATAGCCACACCAACCCCTACTTCACCCTGCAGACTGTGCTAAACGAGGCTAGTGACGTCCATGCTCCTGTCAAGACACAAAGTCAATTTTCCCCTGCTCTGTTGCCTGGTTCGCCCATGACCAGCAGGAAATAAACAGCTGGACGTGTCCTGGAACGACGCTCCGGGCTCGCTGTCCAGCAACGACCTTCAGGTGAAAATCAAAGCACTTACTGAAAGCGCCTCTAAAGATGCTCGGTCACAGTTACACTAACATTCCCGTTAATAACAATCCTGGCAACCATGAGCATTTTTTTTTTCCCCTCCACCATAAATCATCACCTGCAGCCAAAAAAATCATCTTCCCCAATTGAGGAAAAGCGATGTAACAGCTTCATTGACTTCTTCAGCGCCAAGGTCAACAGCATCGGGCTCTTCCTGGCTGTCATCATCCCTCTCTGGGGGTTTACCCTGCACCCAGGGGCTCTCACCAGCTACAGGTTATATTTGTCCCAGTCACCTGTGGTGGTCCAAACCTGGCCTTACGTATCCTTGTTTAGATCCTGCATTGCACCTACAGACCTACAATATGCATCTGATGATGCATCTCAATACAAATTAAACAAAGATGATTTCCTGAGCTTGTTGGTGGTATCACACATATCCGAACTTGATGATTTTTAAGGTTAAGATGAAGAATGAGATTCTCCACCCCCGAGGTTCATAAAAAAATATCAAAACCATTTGCATTATATAAAAAAAGTGCAGCATCCACAACTTAAAAAGAGGATATTCAAGTTGAGTTTCTGCAAATCTTCCATGTAACTATAGTTACATAATCGATCTGATATCACTTACATAATTTAAAGTCTAATGGGTTACATGAGTGACTGTTTTTTATTTCTTAGCCGGATGCAGACTTTGTGCGTAATGGATTTGCATTAAAATGTGTTTATAACGACTTTCTACCAAAGCTGATCACACAGGGAGGCAGATACTAATAAATAAACCAAAACTAAAGAGTAAAACAAACTGGGATAAAATGCATCAAACGCCGGTTTACTCGCACGTCAGATGTCGGCGGTAATCGGATTTCAGAGACAGTGGATCCAGAGTCTTTCGCTGCTTTGCAGGTTTTTTTTTTTGTCAACATCAGTTACCACCTGTTCACACCTGTTGTGAGAGTAACCGCTAACAGGCGGCGAGAAGGTGAGAAAGCAGGGCAGAAGAAGCAGCCATTTCTGCCGTGTGAGGCGCACACACACACACACACGCACACACGAACACACACACACACACAGCCATCCCTCCTCCTTTCACCTCCCCAAATATTTAGAGGCTGCTGAGCTGTTGATGCCTGCAGCCTCGACGCGATGCAGAGTTCATTCAGAGTTGCAGAGATTGCTGCTGTACGAGTGTGTGAGACACACACACACGCACACACATGCACGCACACACACATCCATATGACGGTGACAAACCGGTTAGCAGAGCAGCAGAAAAACATACCACCGCCCACACAGATACTGAATCTAACAACACTCACTGCAAGCTCCGTTCCCAGTTTGCTTTTTTTTTCTTATTGTTTGTGGGAACCAGTGACTCTCACACTGACTCTTAGTTTAAGTGCTGCAGAAATAGTCTGAGTGTTGTCCGTAATTGGTGCGTGGGCGTGATGGGATGGAGATGATTTCCACCCGAACCTTCATCATCATCAGAGGAAACTTAACGATTTTGCTTCTCAGTTAACAAATCTGCCAAAAACTGGGCATCAAACCTCACAGCTTCCAGCCTTTTTTTTTATTTTTTTTTTATAAAACATCCCTTTCTCTATTCTCCCCCCCTCCTCTATCTGTCTCCTCACCTCTGGACTTACAGGTGTAGTGATTTTTCTTGCTGTCACAAGGTGAAATTGCAAAAGATCAATTTACACAGGCCGACCTGCGAGGAGTTATTGACACAGCGCGACCCCTCGCCCACAGTCGCTCCGCTCTTCCCACCCTTTCTTTCTCTCTCTCTCTCTTTCTTTCTTCTCTATTATACGTCGCCGCCTCGTTTACGGTGAAACAGTGAATTCCTGCGGCCTCTGTAATGCCGGTTTCAGGCCGACCACCTGTTGGGGACGTGAAACTGACCAATAAAAAAAGCTCCAAATCTCCTTTCGACATTTTTGGGTTTTCCTCAGAAAACAGCGTCGATACGAGCGATCACAGGAATAAACGGCTAATTGCAAGAAGGGATTTTCCTCTATCTGCTTCCTGTCATCTCTCCAGGAAAAATAAAAATAAGAGCACACACTGTCTGCCACCAAAATGATGTTCAATATAAAACATGTATTATTATATATTCTTCAGAATCTATAAACAAGTTCCTTATGCACAACTTTTATTTAATAGTTTTATCCATTATTGTTATTAAGCGTCTATCACAGACTAAACATATGAACAATTATTATTATCAGGACCTGAATAGGAATCATTCTGCACATATACGTAGTAAAATGCATCAAAAATCACACATGCAACTGACAGCTCCGTGTCTCCATGTGTGACCTTTGACCCCCTCTCTACCAGGCTCCTGCTACTGTGCAGATCGTCCTCAGCTTCAGACTCGTCGGGTTTAATCCACGCCACTGATATGATGCTAATGAAGGGATGTGGAATCATTATCTGTGTGTTTGTGCACTTTGAGAGGATTTGTGCGGGAGAGCCACGGGATCAGGGGGGGTTAATCTCGTTTCAGTTTCAGGTCGACCACGCACGTCCAGCGCTCCGCTCCGTCTTCTCCTGCTCCGGGGGCAGATGTGCACGTCGTTCGGTTTGAGGGTGTCTTAATGCGTGTGAGGTCGGGAAAAAAGCAGCATTAACAAACAGTGATTTTATTCTATCAGCTCAGGCTGCTCAATTAGGATTTTTTTTTTTGTGAAAACCATTTTTTTTCGCCGTAAGGTCATTCACATTTCCAATTAAATGCGACTCGTACGATCTCCAGTGTGAAACGTGTCCTGACAGGACGCTTCCCACACAGTACACACTAACACACACGTTTCAAGGAGGAATATTTTTTCACTGTGGTTGCACATTTGTCAATGGTGGATGACGTGTGAGCCAGATGTGTGGAGGTGGCCGGGGTCACATGATCTGTGATCAAATCACCGAAAGGTCACATACAGATCACACAGGGGCGAAAAAGTCAGAAGTGAAACTGGTCAAAGTGAGATATTCCAATAACACAAAGTAGATAAATGTGTTTTACCTGAACTGGCAGAACAAGCTCCAGCAGCACCGATATAGACCATGCACAAACTACATGTCAAAGTAGATTTTTGCAATGTTTTCTGTGTGTCTGAAACAAGGAACTCTCTCTCTTTCTGTTGATAAATTCCCTGTTTACATATTCATAGAACTGAATATTCTGAGGGTGTTGAAAATCATTTGTTAAAAAAAACAAAACGCTGGCGGTGGCTGGCAACTTTTCTAAATTACTCTGCAGCAAATCAATTCAGCAGCAACCAAAAAGTAAAGCAGAGAAAAAAGAAACGCAGAAGTATCAAATTAGCAGGTAAAGATATAAAAGCTTATAGAGACGCAGGCTGTAAAACAGGAAGCGACACAACCTGAGCCTGGGAATAAAACACAGTGAAATCCTCCGCTAATAAGCTCAACGCGCTCGCAGTCGCTAAAAGGACAATTGCAGCAATTTCCTCTTTCCCTTAATCATCTCCTCTTTTCTTTTTTATGATAAGGATGTAACTAACTGCGGAGGTGAAGTTACATTCTAATAAAGTCGGCCAGTTAATAATGTAATCTTAAATTACGCCGTAATTACCAGCTCTTAGTCACCGGGGGATGCTCTGTAATTCAATCACCACGGCGACGCGGTAGAACAGGAAAAAAAAAAAAAACGAGCGTTATCGGGGCTATTTCAGCGTGGAAATGAATCGTCGTACCCACCGTTGCTCCCGCTCGGGGTAATTAGACAGAAGAGTCTCAGTTATCAGCGAGGAGGCCTGATGCATCAGGGTGTCTGCGGGGAGGTGTGTGTGTGTGTGTGTGTGTGTGTGTGTGTGTGTGTTTACCAGCCCCGGAGGTGCTTGGCCCGATTCCTCCCCACAGTCCACAGCCTCCTCGAACCCCAACGAGAAAAAAGAGAGAAGGAGAAAAAATGCGCAGGAATTGTTTTCTACCTTCATTCAGCTGGGTCAAGGTTCACACACACGCACACACACACACATGCGCGCACACACACCCTCCCCAAACCCAATTTGTCATTTATTTTCAGGAGGCTGATTCCTTCAGCGCCGCTTGCTTGCTGGATATTATGTGGCAGGGAGAATCTAATGCCCCTCAATGGCTTTTCCCCGGGAAAAGGGGGAGAAATTAGATTTGCGAACTGGGAACTTCATTTGGCGGGACTGACTCTCACTCCGAGGGGGGGGGGGGGACCGGGAACGGGAGAGTGTGTGTGTGTGTGTGTGTGTGTGTGTGTGTGTGAATGAAAATCCATACTGCAGTGCTGAATCAGCAGCCTTCTCTTCCCTCCTCCCTCTTTCCCCCTCCCGAGCTGGATTCCCTCGCCATCACCGTGGCGACGGCGTTGGCGTCCTCCGTTTCCTCTCCTCTCTCCCCCCTCCCTCCCGTGTTTTTCCTTTTTTTTTTTTATAAACGCCGCCTTAAAAACTGAAGGTGAGGTAAACAACGAAGGAGCTGCAGAGCGCTCCGTGACCTTTGACCCCACCCTGCAACGCTGCAGAGTACCACAGAAGAGAGAGATAAAATGGATGACAGGGGGGGGGGGGGGCAGGTGCAAGGGCACGCAGGGGGTATGGGTTCCAATCTGTGGAAGATGAGGTTTGGATGGAGTTTAGGTTCCGTCCCTTCACCCCAAACGCTCTGTTCTCGCAACATGAAAACAAATAGAATTTTATGTCACGCTGTCAGAGAGTTGATAAGTGTATACACACCCAACCCCCCCACCCCCCCCCCTCACAAAACACCTCCACCCCAACCTCAAACACATCGGTGCATGTGCAGTCACGGCGTGGGGGCGGGGTGGGGGCAGCGTGATAAATCTAACACGGCTGCTCTCATTTTGTACACTGACAGGAAACGGCCACACGGGCGCCAGCGCCTCGTCAGATGGATGGAGGCGATGGCGGTGGGGGGGGGGGTGGGTTGATGCTGTTTTGCCCTAGAAATGACAGAGGTCGTGACCTCTGCGAAACCCACGTTCATAAAACACCTAATTATCACGACATCAACGCGGCCTCACGTGGCTGAGGTGCTCGTATTTACATGAAGCAGAAGAGGCAACGTAAGAAGCTGCATCATCGGTCAAAGTTCACGTTCCTAGCAGCAAGAAAAGCAGAGGCTGACGAGGCAAAGAGGAGGAAAGGAGGAAAATAGTGGAGTATCCTACAGATGCAGCAACAGATAGAGAAGTTAACCTGTAAATAAAATATGAATATGCAATGAATAGGAATATTCTAAGGTCATGTTCAGTCACAGTGTGAACTATCCATCAATATTAAGCTATAATTTGGATGTTTGCATGAACAGAAGTAAATAATGTGACTAATGAAGCCATATTATGCATTAAACAGTAAAAGCTACAGGTTTGCACACACCTCCTATTCAACTGAATGAATGATATCATTATATTGTATATTATATATATATATTTATATATATAGCATCCTGGCTGTGGCCCTGCCTGTCTTTTTCCATAAATGGAGGAAAAAACAATGCCTGCAAATCTTAAGAATTCCAAAACTTTCAACAACGTGTGTGATAAATGAAAGCAGGAATTCAATAGAAATAAAACAGAATATCTAAAAACCATAAAAAAGTATGTTCTGCACACTAGAATATTTGCATTGTAATGACTTTCGGGCTGCGAGCGCCGCCCTGGTCACACCTGGACGCTGCCAGGTCGACCGCAGCCTGGTTTCTGACTCCAGGGCCTC
Organism: Eupleurogrammus muticus; assembly: GCA_036785175.1. NCBI lineage: Eukaryota > Metazoa > Chordata > Actinopteri > Scombriformes > Trichiuridae > Eupleurogrammus > Eupleurogrammus muticus. Next base: position 104,579 of record JAYKQN010000024.1, on the reverse strand, counting down.
GCTCAGCGGGAACGAGGGAGGGGCCGGCGCCGCTTTTACACCCCCCCCCCCCCCACCAACCACCGCCCGCCCCGTCCCATCGGGAGAATCCCCGCCACAGCTGCCGCGGAGGAGGCGGCCAAGTCACATAGAAAATTAACAAAACGCATCTGGACTTCCATCAAGCTGCACAAACACGGCGGGCGCCAGCGCTCAGATCTTTAAAAAACAGAATCACATGTTGAATTCGACAAAAAAAAAAAAAAAAAAAAAAAAAAAATCCCAGCGACCGCGGGTTTTCCAGAAATCAGCTCCGTGAAGACAAATGGAATAACAGCAAGTGCATTTTTAACCGGCTGCTGTCGCCCTGTTCAAGCTTTTTAAAGAGTCTGCAGGGACGGGAGAACTCCAACGTGTCCTCTGAACAGCAGCGTGACAGAACAAGTTTTCATATTAGACGTTCGCTCTGTGTGTGTGAGTGTGTGTGTGTGTGTGTCTGTGTGGGTGTGTGTGGGGTTTGTTTTGGTTGGGCATTTTCCCCCCTAACACACTTGAGGGAGATTGAGAAGCCAGGAAACAACACATGGCACCAATAACTCACGGTCAAGAAGTTATTTCACACCTGTGCAGCTAAAAGGAGAGGGCCGCGCTGCAGCCTGGATCTGGACTGTGGCGGCAAAACGCTGAAATAGACAAACAGGCACCAACAGAGCTGTAGAAAAACTACAGAGAATATTAAAACAATCTGGGAATCGCCATCAAATGTTGATATTTGGGTGAAAAAGTCAAAAATATGTCATTTGAAGCTCCATTTGTAGCATTTTTGAGGTGATTTTTTAACATGAAATGTGACCGAAATTCAAACGACATTCAAATTTTAAATCACTTTTAAAATTTTAATTCATGTAGAACATAAAACTAGTCATTTGTTTTTTAATTGTATGGTTGCACCATATGAAGTTTATAAATTTATCCCATTTATTGCTGGAAAAATTCCATGACATTCCTAATAACAGGACCAATCCGCTGTTATTTAGGAAGTATTTAAACAGGAAACTGAGAACAGATAAAATCCAGAGCTGAGACTTGACTTCCATCCACCAGAAACATTTCTGACAATGTGCACGCATCGGGTTTTCCTCTTATCTCAACACTCGGATTATTTCAGACAAATACAGATCAGTGCAGCGAGAGACAAAAAAAAAAAAAAAGGAGCATTCTAAAATCCTAAATGAGGATCCAGCTGAGACGGAGCTGGATTTTAGAAAGTATGATAACACGGTAACAGAATCTCATATTGATGTAGAGCTGAGCTGAAACAGAGCAGCTTTTATAGGTTTTCATCAACCAGACACTTCACTTCAAATCAAACGCATCATGTGAATGACTGTTTGCTCTGGCCTCACGCTGCCTTTTTTTTATTCTAAGGAGCCATAGATGCTTTTCTTAGTAGCGTATGTGCAGGTTTTAAGCCTCATTTCTTATTATTCACGTTAACAAGGGGGAAATTAATGATCAACATGTTCAATTATTATAATTATTATTTGTTACTTGAGATGATTTTTATATAAATAGAACACAGATGTATTTGCTGGATTCCGCCTCTTTATTTCCCTCATTGATCCACTCGACTGAGAACATCAGGACAGACGTCAGGAGATGATGAGTGACTCCGCGTATGAAGACGGATGTAGAGGACGGCGTTCTCAGAGCTGAGATTTCCCAGCAGACCCCCAGCAGACACGTGCATCAGGCGGCTCCAGACCTCAACGACTTGTTGAAAGTCAATTTTTTTTGTTAAAAGGTGCACAAACATTTTGTAACCATCTGGGGGATATTCCTGTGCTGCACCCGGCAGGCGATTGGATGAATCTGTGTGTCCATCATCATCCGTCATGTGGTATTCACAGGGGAAGCTGATTGGTCCAAACCGGTGTGATACTTTAAAGCTGGCTTGTTAATTATCAGTGTTGTACCTGAACGTGTTCATACTTGCTGCAAACATGGCCTGCCTGGTTAATGCACTGTGAACATGCTCATTCTGGTGCAACGTTGTTCAATAGGGTGCAACATTATTTTAGTTTTGCATGCGTGAAACACACTGTAAGAGCATGTAATAATAAACAGAAAAACATGCAATCCTGCAACAGCACTAACCACCTGCATGCGTCATCGAAAGAGCTAAATATGGGAATAAACTCTCATATTTGTGCAAGCTTTGACACTTTAGTCACATCAACAGGAAACTTAAAACATTTAGGAGAGGGTTTTCCTGACTGTAGAGATGAAAGCTGCAGCTGCTACTAGCATGTGGATCTATAGGGACTTAATATAATAGCTCATGCAACATATTGAAATTTAGAATGAAATTTGTGACTGAACTTTGAACTAGTTCATGCTCCAACGCTGCATTTACTCTGAACAAACCTAAGGAAAATAGGAAAAACAGACGTCCATGCTTTTCCAAGCTGGTCTGCACATGCAGAATCACTCAACAGCGTGTTTTCTGTTATCGGCGCTTTGTGAGTCGACGCCTGTGTCTTTGAGTGTATGTGTAAGTATCATAATTGGAATCAAGTCCCTTTTGATTCTCTCAGCACAAAACTGAAATTTAATTAAACTGGAACGTCGATGCTAATAAAGACTGTGCATTCACTGTGCTCCGTAGCAGATACGGGTCTTTCTGTGGAAAGGATGTGGCCGTTTTTATTTTTTTTATTTTATTTTTCGGAAAGAATATCATCAGTCGATGGTTAACGTGCCAGTTTTCCCCTTTTATCCAAAATACACAGCGTCACTGCCACGTGAATTCGCAGCGCCGGTGGCCCCCGGTAGGAAACAAACCCCCGAAGTCTTGTAGTTTTCATATTTTTGGTTCCATGCATGACTGAGCGGGGTTCTGGGACTGCGACCTGCTAATCCTGGCGGCGTTTTGTTTCTTTTCCATGCTCCCGCCGTCAGGTTGCACCGTGAAAACGTCTCGTTGTGCGCGGACTTGGACGCGTCCGGGGCAGTTGGCCGCCGCCGGCGCGTGTTTGGGTTGGAGGATTAAACCCGCTCTAGTCTTTCAGGCTCTGACCACAGTCTAATCTTAGGCCAATACCCACATTTAGATTTTGCTTTCAGAAGGGCTACTCGTAACCGTCTCGCCGCAGAGGCTCAACACGGTTGTTGAGAGATATTTTCCGACGTCAGTCACGTCTGTCGTGATCTAACTCTTCACTTTTCTACATCTTACTTTAGTTCATTTTGTGTGGCCAGTCGTATTCCTGAAAGTGAAACACCTAAATATAACTGTGAAATGCCTCTGACCCAACAAAAGGTCAGAGAATACAAAGGACGCACTCAGATCCTTTACTCGAGTAAAAGTACTGATGCACCACTGAAAACATATTACATTACAAGTACAGGTCTGCATGAAAATACTACTCAAGTAAAAGTATTTCAGGCTTAATGTAAGTACGTGTACGTATAAGTATGAGTTGTTAAGTGCAGCAGTGAGGCCTTGGTTTGGTCCTCTGATCAATAAGATCATTCTATGTGACACCATTATTTATTCATCATTTTTATGCCCATAATTATATCAATTAAATCACTAACAATCATTTTATTTATTTATTTTTTTTAACTGTTCTTATTCTAGAGACTTAAATAGATAAATAAATGTCAGGCTTTAAAATAATAATTATTGAAATAAAATGGTCTATTTCTATTCAAGTTTTTATTATATTTATTATTATTTTTTTATTTTGAGTAGTTTCAGGTGCGCTTAAATACATTATTAGAATGTGTTTAGCCAAGTTCTATGACTCTGCATCATTCAAACATCACCTATGTTAAGTTAACTTCATGTATTTAGCTGATCGCGTTCACACACCTGAGCAGGTGAAGCTCAACTTACAGTTTTATACAGAGAGCAGCTCAACGGGGGGTGTGTAGGGGGGGGCGAGCTCGCCGTAGAGCGGCGTTTCTCACCACCTCATTGGGTGGTTTTTAGAGATATATGATGCACCTTCAGCCGCGAAGCAGGAAAAATGGCCGCCGCCCGGCGAGCCCATTTGTCCGGCCTGATGATGCGGCGGCCCTGTCACCGCTCCTCGCCATTAAGGAGCGAGTAGGGGGGGGGGGGGGGGGGGGGACTGTTACGCCTACATCTCACCACAGACCGCCCGCCCGCCACACCGCACGCCCCGACCAAGCGCCGCGCTCCGAGGGGGGGGTGGGGGGGGCATAAATCAAGATAATTCTCCGCACGCCTTGAACTCTGACCCCCGCCACAATTCACACCAACATCAGACAGAAAAGGAGGGGGACGAAGAAACGAAGCAGTGGGGGTGGATGGGCAAAAAAAAAAAAAAATGGTGGTGGGTGAGGTAACAGGGCCGCCGCCCGTGTGTGTGTGTGTGTGTGCGTCCGTTGCGATTAGTCACCGGCGTCCAGATTGAGGCGGCCGTCCCGTCTAAACGCTCCGTCTTTATGAGCCATTAATCTTCGACTCGGGCCATTTTCATTACCGCCAAAACCCCGCTTTGCAGCCACCAGCTGCATGATACTGCATGGTGGAAATTAATAACCCACCCATCCCTGCCTCACACACACACACACACACACACACACACACACACACACACACACACACACACACACACACACACACACACACACACACACACACACACACACACACACACACACACACAGGGCCTATGGCTATGATGTGAGTCGCCAGAAGACGGTTCCTGTGACAGTTTCAAACACGTTTTTTTCCTTTAACCGATGTAAGACAAACAATCTGAGCATTTTAACATTCAGCCACAGAGAGAAGAAGAAGAAGAAGAAGAAGGGGCAGGACTAGTAGGGGGGGGGGGGTCATATTAATTCTCCTGTCTTGGTTTGTCTAAGTGAAATGAAAGAGAAAGATGGTAAATGACCCCCTGGGTCCCCCCCCCCCCCCCCCTTTACTCCTGCGGTGTGGTGGTTATTGAGCGGAGGGGACAGAACATTCTAAAACCTGCCTGTGCTTAGGAAACCTGCAGCGAGGGAGGAAGAGGAAGATGGAGAGTTAAAAAAAAAAAAAAAAAGAGCTGCAGGAACGGCGTGATTCGACAGCGATGACACCCGATAAATTAACAGAGGAAATTAGTGGTGGTTGCTGCTAACTCACAGTGATGAAGCACAAAAAAAAAAAAAAAAAAAAAAGAGGTCAGCCGTTGCACTTGATGGCTGTTTATATAAAAAACTAAAAAAAGCAGATTCATTATGAGTCTCCACATGAGGCGCCTGCAGGAGTGACCGGTGGAGGAAAGGGGAGCGACACTCTGACAAAATTGTTTCTGAGGAGAGCCTTTCTCATTTCCTGCTCGGGAAGTGCAGTGCATTGTGGGCGATATCTATATCTCTCTCTCTATATATATATAGATCATCTATATTTATATATAGACCTATACATAGGAGGTTTAGTGATATGAATCGCTGCTGGTCGTCCTGCACCTCACACAACAGACAAAAGTCAGAAACAACTTTCTTCAGCAAAGTTTGTATTTATCACGGCCTCCTGCCCTCTATTAACAGTCTGAACTTGCATCATGCAGTTAGAAACGCCGCCAGATTTGCATATCGCTCGTCCGTCAGAGCAGATTTCCACCTGAAAACAAGTGGCATGTAACTCTCCCCGCTGCGCTGGGACAATCGATATCTAACAGAAAGTTTCTCCGCTGACCTGCGTTCCGTTCCGATCCCTCAAAGCGTCGGGGATCCCTCTAAACATAAATCAATGCAAACGACGCTCGGACACATACAAGGCTCCAAATGAACTCCTGCAGATTATGCTGCTCCACGGCCACTTTGCATAATGAGATAAACAGGGCGACCCACGCCGCCGCGCAGGAGAAGACGCAGAGTTTGGTTTTTATTTAGGTTTTTGACCTGCAGTTTTTAAAACCAGTTTAACAGCATAACTGGTTGAATTGTTAACCTATTGCAGGGGTGTTGAACCCGGGTCCTGGAGGGCTGTGTGGGTGCAGGTTTTTGTTCCAACCAGGAAGTAACACCTGATTCTACTAATACATCAGCCTGGTGGGAACTAAAACCTGGACCCACAGTAGCCTCCAGGACCCGGGTTCGACACATGTGCTCTATTGCAAAGCGACTTTGTCATTTCGGGCACTGTGGTATTACTCAGATTTGCCTGGAGAAAAAGTAGTGAAAACTGGTCATGTGATGCAATTATTTTCTATCCTTCAAAGTAAAAGACTTTTTTGGTTAAGAGTACTGCGTAAAAGTTATTGTTGCTATGCAATAATTAATTGGTTAATAGTCATAGATGTTTACAAACCAATTAATAACCATTAATAAACCATGTTTAGAAGATTTCATTTTTAATTCCATTGAGACGTTCTTTGTGATCGTTAATGCTGATAGATATATGGCTGCAGAGATCCCCCCCCCCCGCTCCACTGCTGTGTTTCAGTCAGTAATTATGTTGTGAGCTCGTCTCAACGTCTCAGGACAAGAAAAAAAAAAAAGAGCCGTTTGTTTCCCACCGATGATGTCATCGACCCCCCCCTGGACGACCCGGCATGCTCGCGATGACATCACATGCCAGAGCCCCTCCGCTTCACAGCGGTCGTAAATCAGCCGGAGACGAGAGATTTTTTTTTTTTTTTTTACTTTTTCCTTCATCCGCCGCATCGAGCGGACCGCCCCGACCCCGGGCCGGATCCGTGAAGAAGATGTCTGTGGGTGGGTGGGCGAGCGAGAGAGAGAGAGAGGGAGGGAGGGAGGGAGGGGGGGCGAGGCGAGTTGGCTCGGGCCTCGGCGGCGAGGGGAGTTCAGCACGCCTGCGGTCGATTCCAGGCGTCGGGTTTGAACCGCCGACCTCCCGGGGGTCACGGTGCCGGGGCCCAGAGCCGCTCCGCGCTGGGGCGGGTTCAGAGGGGGCCGAGGTCCCGGCCTGTACTGCTAGCGGGTCTGCAGGGAATCGAGGATTCGGGGGGGGGGGTGTACCGAGGTCTGGCGTCCTCCTCCTCCTCCTCCTCCTCCATCGTTCGCCCCCTCCGGGCTTCCAACAATCAGCTGCAAGTGCAGACGAAGCGGTGGAAGCGAAGCTGCGTTTTAACTCCTCTCGCTTTCTCTCTTTCTGGCACTCGGAGGCTGCAGGGAAGGTGTTTGTGCTTCAGAGTGGCTCCAGTGAGGGACCTATTGTTCTTCTCCCAGAAGGCCCTGCAATCAATACCTCATCTCTTCCCTCTTTCCTCGCAACGAGGCACCGGCCGAGTGGGAAAAAAAAAAAAAGGCTCATCAACTGCACGGGGACTCGCTTTCATGATTCACGCCGCTAAAGAAGAGAAAGACAGAGATGGAGAGGGGAAGTAAGAAAGATGAGGATGAAGAGGGTGGGGTGGAGGGGGGGGGGCTCTGCAGGGGGCGGCGCTATAAAGACACAAGAGGAAGACGGCGACCTCTGGGTCACTGCTCAGCACCACACAGACGGGCTATCTATAGCAGCCCGGCTCCATTGATCTGATTAACGGCCATGCTCCTCATGCAGATGCTGCAGGGTGACTCGTCCATAGCAACCACCATAGCGATGATCATCATTATTTATTAGTTGCTAAAACTAAAGATTGCACGCATACAAATGCAATTCACAAATGCTCAAAATGCATCATTATTCCAGAAAAATACAAAATGTGTTTTGCAGAAGACATTCTGCAATAACAAGATCACATCACACAAATGCATTTGACTGACATTGGTAGCACCCAATAAACATCTCCAAGCCTCCAATATGAAGGAATGAAAGGATGTTTCCAGAACGAACATGGATGTATATTGACATGGATTACGTTTCACCTGGACAAAGCGAGGCTGACCCTGACCTCAGAGGTCCTCAGCTCACCTGCTTCCTGCAGACGTACAAGTTGCGCTCGTGTTGCATCAGTGTTTTTCCCATCATTCAACGCGCATCATTTTAATCCTCTGACATCAACCTCATCGTGTTGGGTCAGGGCCAAAGCAGCGGAATGCGAGTGCACACATAACATGTGTGTGTGTTTTTTTACATATTTTTTTAATTTCTCAGTGAGTCTTTGCTTCTCTCTCTGTGTCACTGCACACTTTTCACAGCTGTAGCGCGGATTACCTCTTCCTCAAACGCGAGGGGGAAAAATGTAATTCTGCTTTCCGCGGGGGTAACGTCTTTATAGCTTTTTTTTTTTCCTACACAGGTGTCTCAGTGTGAGCGAGCGAGATAGAGACGGAGCAGAAAGAGAGAGAGAGAGAGAGCTGGAAGATGCTTTAATGGAGTTATGCAAATGCGGCGGCCCCATAATCCCCCGGCTAAGTATTCCACCAGAGATGTGGACCGTACAGCTGTGTTCGACGGGGAATCCACGCGGCGCATTTCCTCTCCGCCTGTACGCGGAACGCTCTGACACGACTATATATCCCCATCCTCGTCGTGTGAATTAGGACCCCCCCCACCCCCACCCCCCACCTCCTCCCTTTAGTATCAGCCTCCTTCTGTTTTCCCAACCACTTCCACCATCGCTGAATATCCTGTTCCTTTTTTTTCCTCCTGCCAATAAACTTACCAATTTCTATTTGGAGGAGGCGTGCGTCCGGAGTTTATACGCCTATATAAAGCGTCACGGCAGACATTTTTTTTTTTTTTGCACTTGCACATACATGCAAACACTGGCGTGCTGTGGGAGTTTGTTTGCATGTTAATGGCGTAGCAACATTTTTTTTTTTAATGCCCCGTCGCTTCCAGGTTGAGGATTTACGCGCGTGTGCCCTTTTTTTTTATGGTGCTTTATGGTTTTCTACTGTATGTGAGAAGTCGACACGCGTTGCTTTATTTTATGCTTGAGTGTCTCTATTGATGAACGCGTCCTCCGGGGCGATTACGCTCGCTGTAATGTGTGTATATGTGCAATTAAACTTTTGAATTAAAGCGGATTTTATTTAGTGGGACTGTGTGTACACAGCCCATATAGGGCAGGCAAAGTGGAATATGTGTGTGTGTGTGTGTGTGTGTGTGACGTCGGTGAATGAATCAGCCGACCTGCAGAGGGAGTGACCTCTGGATGATGGAGGGAGAGCGAAAAGGAGAAAAAGAAAGAGAGAAGGAGAGCGGAGGGAAGCCTCGCTCTCCACGCCATCGCCCCCCCCCCCCCGCCCCCTGCGGTGACTCACACACCCAGCGTGAGCGCAGGCCTCTACCCACAACCCCCTGCTGCTTGTTTAGAACAACAGAGGGAGACAGTGGGATCACAGAGCGACTGGCGGGAGGCGGCAGAGACAGTGGGAGAGAGAAAAAGGCGGAGGGAGGAGGGCAGTTTCCGCTTCTTCATGTTTTCGGCGGATTCGGAGGAACAGTCGAGTCCCGTCGCTGCCGCCGCGCACGGACGCGGAATCTCAATGAAAGCTCAGGAGTTAAGCTCATGCAGAAATACACAGTGTTTTCCAATAAGTATGTGGGATACGTCTTGATTATCTTAAACAGCGGAATGATTAAAACCAGTTGAAACACTGAATAAAACAGTTTGGCGTTAAAAATGTGTTTTTTCTGATATTGTTCGACAGGACATCTGGAGGGGCTGCTGCTACATGAAGAAGAAGAAGTAGAAGAAGAAGAGAATCAACCCCAAACAAGAGCAACGATATTCCGTGATTCTGCAAAATATGCACCACAACAAGACAGGACTCACGCTCCTGCCCATGCACCGACTGACCTGCTCAACCATCACTGGCCTGCAACACCTGTGAGGAACAGGGAACGTCCAATAAGGATGTGACCTTTGAACCCCATCTAACTAATGCTGTCACCCAAAATCAGCGCTGGACGGATGCTAATGCTGATGATTTTAAAGCTGAGTGGGAGAAAATATTTGGAGCCAGGTTCCAAAACTGGAGGAAAGAGGAGCTTTTCCAGAGGATAGGAATCTGTTTCTGCAGAAAATGCAATGCAAAATATATATAAAGAGAGAGAGAGAGCGAGAGAGAATGCTCTGCAATAGGTAATAAGTAAAATAAGTCCAATAATAGTGCAATGCCTTATATTTTGAATATAGTAATAGTGTAATAGTAGTAAACATATAGTGTATATATGCACACACACACACACACACACCATGAGGAGTGACTTGTGCATGCACCTGACAATCCTGGAATCCCATTAAGATGTATTTAAGGTTGTCTAATGGAAATTGATCAGTGATTAACATCATTTCAGGTTAATCCAATTAATCAATGCCTGCTGATTAGGACGGCGACAAAAAATGCAAAGGATTCATCACAGCCCCCCCACCGCCCCCCCGTACCCCCACAGGTCCTGGCAGGCCCCCGCCAGCCAAGTCTGCACACGGCTAGCGGGGAATTTTAAACAGGAGTGTCACCTTCAGGGCTGCGTGTTCGTCTGGGAAGAAGATTTCTGCAAGAAGTCGACTAAAAAAGAGACGTCGGGAGGAGGGAGGAGGTTATTGAAGAGTGCTCAGACACACGCGTAGCGGGGGGGTTGAGGGGAATTGCTTGTGCAGAATGAATTCCCCTCCGCAATTTTGCAGCTCTTAGCTGGGTACAGAGCTCCCGAAAAAGTAAATAGATGAATTGCAGGAGAGGAAAATGAACAAGCTACTTATCCAGAGTCTGACAGGCAAAGCAAAAAAAAAAAAAAAATGAACGGGATTAAAATTTCAAGAAAATGTTTGTTGCTTGGAATCATTAAATTGACCAGTCTGGAGTTTTTCTCAACATGATAATCTTGAAAAAAACTTCATAAGTCCATGTTTACAGGACACACACACTCCAGCCTTCATTATTTTAGTATTTTTTTATGCATAAATCTAAAAAAAACTCCCTTGGGGAGTGAAAAGGTTATGATAATCTGCCAAATCTCAGCCTCAGTATAAACAGGATAATCTGAAAGAATAGGGTTAACAACGCACTTTTACATCATTTTATATGCAACCACGGTAATCACTCGAACGCGGCTTCAGCATTTCTGATCCTGCGTCACGCATGGCGTCCTTTGGAGTTTTTATGACCTCCCCCTCCTGTATTATCAACCATTTGGTTAAAAAAAAAAAAATCACATTGACTTCCACTTGTCCATCACTTTGTGGTTTCAACTTAAACAAACACGTCATCACGTGCATCAGTCTAATGTAAGTAGACGTTTCTGTGCACTTCCTGTCTGTATGCATTCACCTTTTTATTTAAAGCTTTAGATAAAACATCCCGAAAGTAGATCTCACATGCACATGCCTAATTTTTATTAGCTTCATCTTGGCAGTGTCCACTACTTCCCCTCACTCTCCCATGTCTATGCAGTTTTATCATTGAATTAGAATGTATTTGATTTTGCAGAGCGCCTGCAGACACCGCTGGGATGTGCTGCCGCATTTCAGCGCCAGCGTGATTTGCTGGGGTGGAAACCTCCGCCCGGGGGTCACAACCAGCAGGTCGTTCCGGGGTGTTTGGCGGGTCGCTGGTAAAAGCCGTAGCCGACGGGCGGAGAACATCCCCGTCCGAGTACAGAATGTAGGCCAGAGCCCCGGTAAAAAGCGGAGGCTGAATTTATAGGGCGGTTTATGATGAGCTGCTGGAGAGAGGCAGAGAGCCTGGCTCTCAATCTTCCACCACGGCGAACGCCGAACCTCCTGCACCCGGAGCTTTTTCACAAACACCTTACTTAGAGGGTGACACACACACACACACACACACACACACGGCGTGGGCAGTAAGTCATTCACGGCAGCGCGGCGAGGCAGACGGCGCACTCACTGTAATTCACCGCCGCCGCCACCCTCGTCCGACTCGATAAAAGACAGACGTACAGATAGAGGGAGAGTTCCAGAATAAATAACCTGATTTGCGCATAAAGGTTTAATGGACCCGACGCCGTAAGGTCGTCCCGCTCGGAACCGTGATAGATGGTGATAGACAGATGGTTCATCCAATCACCTGCCAAGTGTTTTTTTTTTTTTTTTTAAAGTGCCTGCCCTTTTCCCGAACAGTTTTTCTAAGGACGACTCCTCAGATGGTTCTGTGTAACGGACCATCTGGCGTGCCAGGTTAGCACTCAGCGGCCCAGCCAGATATTTAGCTTTTGTCCTTGCTTAATTTAAAGCCTTGGCTCCGGTGCCCGTCCATCTATCTGTTTATTTATCCTTTTTCTGCTGGTCGTCCAGCTCTGGGTTGAAAAAAAAAGCAAAATAGCCTCCTCCTCCTCTTCTTTTTTGGCCACTTCCTCCCAAGATATGAAATATTATCCTTCCAGCAAGTTCTACACATGTAGCATGGTACAGCACAAAGGTCCAAACCAACAGAAAATAACACACAATCACTATTATAACCATGTTATAACATCCCTACATCTCTCAACACACATTTATATCTACATTTATATTTATATTTCCTGCTCCATCTGTGAATTCCTATGTGGCCGAAGACTTTGAACGCAGCATGTGTGCATCCATAGAACTATGAGCTACCATGTTTTACTCATACGTCCTCTGTTACGGTTTGTATTTATTCATTTGCTGCATTGCAGTTATTCAGTTGACACAACCGACCACATCACACCACCTTGGCACAGATTTTAACTGATTTCACATCTTACCTCAACAATAGAAGCTTCTCCATAAACATTGGCCCACGCTCCTCTACCTCCATTACAATTATATCCTGCGGTGTCCCCCAAGGCTCAATCATAGGTCCCATCCTATTCTACATATAGATGCTCCCCCCTTTGGTCAAAGTATTCCAAAACATTACATTTCTCTCCGCTGCTATGCTGATGACATCCAGCTCTATATCCTTAAACAGATTCACTAGACAACTTATCCCCTTTCATCAAAACCACATAATACTACATAAAGTTCAAGTGAAAACCATTTTATCTATCGCTATTCAAACTACTTCTCTCACTCAATAACCCAGAAACCATCGTCCACACATTTATTTCCAGCCAACAGGACTCCTGCATTTCACTAAACACCAGAATCAATCATCCCTCATTGAACTTTTCAAGTTTCATCCACTAAACAGACACTTTAGAGATGATTTTATCACATTTTGTCCACTGGAAGCACATCAGGACAAAGGATTGACCCCCCCCAAACAAGCCCAGCATCCACATGTTGTGTAGCATAAAACAAACTAATCCTCACGACACGTGTTCCTCTCTGGTGTTTTTTAAACTTCAATGAATACATCGCAGGTTACGTTGTTGTGCTAAGACGAGTACAGAATAATAATTTAATAATGAAATGACAAAAAAAAGCAGCAGGAATCGCAGATGAAAAGATGTTACTGAAGGCTGGTTAGTTAAATAGGACACTTCAGAGTGTGTGAAGCCGTCTTCAACCAGTGATTTTTTTAATTCGGCTGCATTTCCCCACTGAGACGGACGGACAGGGGGAAGCAGGGCGCCGCGTGGCGGGACAGTAAAGGGCGGTCGTGGGCGGAATGGAAAACAGAGACGGAAAAAGGCAGGAAACGACGGAGGAAATGAGAGAGAGGGTTAAAAGCTCGGTGGAAAATCGCCATTTGGTGGCTCGTTAACCAATCCGCGTGACCTTTCCGGATCGTAAAGTACAGATACAGATGCAGAAAACGCAGGTCGATCAGGCTCGAACTAACAAATCCGCTGAGAGAGCAGAAATATGCAAAAGTCAACAATAACACGAAGCGAGGTGTGGAGAAAAAGCCGCTGAGGCGCTTTGTGTGGGAAGCGGGTGACAAGTGTGTGTCCTCACACACCTGATACACACCACGCAAGTCGCTATTTTTTTGCTTAACCCGTTTAAAAACGACTTTATTCTGCTAAATCGTGGTTAAAAAAAAGGGCATTTCTGAATGACAGCAAGGCCCCAGCGCGATACATAAAGCAGCCGATTGAATTATAAAGCTCCTCCATAAACACCCCCCCACAACCACCACCCCCCCTTAAGGAAACGGGGCTTGTGTCTCAGAGTTATGACAGTAAATCAGCGATAATAGGCCTTTATAGACTAAGTTTTGCACGGGGGAAGATTCTCGCTGACAATCCGCCCAAGTGCCCCCCTGTGCCAACCTGGCATCCAAAAACACCACCGGGGGGGGGGGGGGGGCGAACAAACCCGATTATTCCTTTCATCCCCCTCCCCATCCTCTCGATGGCGTGCGCGGGTCAGTTAATAAATATATCAGTTTGCTGCCCTAAAAAAAAAAAAAAAGTGCTGCGGTATTAAAAAAAAGAAATAAAAAAAAACGGGGGGTGGGGGGATAAAATATGGATGAGGCAGCCTCGGTGCTCCAGGTGTGTCAAGTGTGATTTAATATGAGCGGAGGGACGCGCGGCTCGGAAGGGAGATTACTGAGGAGAGCACGGGCAGACAGGACGACCTCTGACCCCCCGGATAGCAGCCAGTCAGCTAATACTGCACAACAGCCATGGGGGGGGGGGGGGGACCCGCCTAAATCCATCAGCTTTACTGATCAGGACGTGCTCGTCAATCCAGGACCAATCTGCGTGTCTGAGCTTCCACTATAGAACTAGTAGCATCATAAGGTGTCTCAGCTAATCACAACATTAATCCATGTGAGGATGTTTGTGCATTTGCTGCAAATTAGAGAGTCTGGGTCAGTGAGCGAGAATATTCTAGGTGGATTCAATATTTAATTTACTTTCAAATGATAAGAAACCAACATGAACACAAAATGTCCATTTTGAGAAACCTTTTTTTCCGCCTTGTCAACCATTTGTCACAGACTTACTGAAAAGTTCAGATTTAACTGCTTGTATACAGAAAAGGGAAAAACCAAGAAATCCTATCAAATCTATCTAACCTGTCAATGACTGTTTAAACAGGAAGTGCATCACATCTCGAGGATGATGCTCGTAAACTTTACGCGTTTACCTCGTTTTTTTTTTTTTCCTCCACTGGTCACGCAGCCACGGGCGAGGAAACGGGTTTAAACGGGTTTTCCTGTGGTTGGGCCGGCGGAGCGTGAAAGCGTCCGTAAAGCCCCTGAACCTGTCTGGCTAATCATTACACGTCTTCACATCATCTGTTCACCGCTTCTCTCTTTTCTCTGAACCCCCCCCCACCACCACCACCTTACCCGACATTCCCTGACCCCGGTCTCTCACCTCCCCCCCTTTCATGCATTGTTTCTTTTTTTTTTTCTGTGTGTGTGTGGGTGCACAAGTGACAGTTTGTGTGTGTGTGTGTGTGTGTGTGTGTGTGCACTCTGCAGCAGGCTTTCTGCTCTGAGAACCTTGCATGTCCTCTAAATCTGCTGAGCTCTCACAAAAGGAGGAACTCTGTTTTCCCCCTTTGCTGTCACCCCCCCCCACCTCAACAGACTCGAGACACTCACAAATTTTTAAAAGAGGAGTAGACACTCGCTAATGCACATTTCCCTCTTATAAACGCCGACCACTCCTTCCTGCCCCCCCCCTCGCCTGGGACTGACCCCTACAGGTAGTCGTGCATAATTCCCTCTTCCTGCATGGGCCTGTGATGGCTATCGCTGACCTCTGGTGACCCATCAAGCCCCATCAAGCCCCCCCCCCCCCCTCCCACACACACAGTGCACCGATACGCCCCCCCCCCCCAAGGCCCAGTGAACAAAGGGGCCGAGGAAATGGTTCGTGGAGCGTGGCAGCAGTAAAAACTTCCCAGTAAACTCCAACTTTTCAGTTCACACTTTTAATCTTGAGCATCCAGGATGTTAAAGGCAGAGTTTACTGTAATTACAACGTGGGGGGGGGGGGCAGTAAAAAGTTGAAAATCTGGGTTTTACAATTGAATGTATGTTGCACAATCTTAGCTGTTAGCATTATAAACCTGATACGCCTTTAAATAACATAGAGCCTTTAAATTTACTGTGAAAACAAAGCTTTATTTTGTTCTCTGTATTTGTATTTGTGGAGATGAAACTTTTAAAACCTGCTGTTTTTTTACTCACATTTAAAATCGCTTGATTTATTGGTGTATTTTAGTATTTCAGAAACACACACACACACACACGAGCCGACTGGCTGGGATGAGATGTTAAGGATGTGTTAATTCACCCTCTAAGTTTCCTTATCATGTCGGCTGCTTGGCCGTTCATTAATAGTCCTGTTTTAATTAGCCATTAGTGAACACACTCCCCATGTCACAGATATGAGCTGTGGGGGAGGGAGGGGGGTATCTACAATATCTGTGTGTGTGTGTGTGTGTGTGTGTGTGTGGACAGCTCCATTCTCCCACTGTGGCGGCAGAACAATTGTCAGGGACACGCTGTTCAGTGGGGCCTCCTCCTCATTATTGGCCCACTGCTCACTTGTGAGCCGTATCATTGTGCTGCAAGACAATGGCTGCCAGGGGCCCCACCCGACATGATACCCCCCCACCCCCTCCACCCACACACACACACACACACACACACACAGGCCCAGCTATAAGCGTAACTCTCACTACCCCCCCCCCCTCTTCTTCCCGTCCTCCTCCTCCTTCTCGCCACATCTCTACTCTACAGTATCGCAGCACCTGATTGGCTGCGGCACACACACACACACACACTCGTCGCTGGTCAGAGTCCACGGCGAGAGAACGGGGGATTAGGCCTAATTAGCATGAACAATAAAAACAAACAAACACGCGTTGGGGAGCGGGGTCAGCGAGGCAATCCCACTGTCTGTCTTAATTAGCTTTGTTTACCAAGTCGCTGCATCATATCCACGCAGCAACACACACACACACACACATATACACACACGTGCACGCTGGGCTCAGACACACAGAACACGCGTGTAGCGTGTTGGGACAAAATGTGTGTGTAACCTAGACACAAACAACAAAAACAGAACAATGGCAATTAAGATTGTTTTTTTTATTTCCTATCTGATATTAGTTATGTTAATTATTGACCTGCAGCTCTATCTGTTTAAACTTGGTGTAATGCATCATTAGTGGTGCAGCTGTGTCTACAATTTCCTGCAGAGATAAACTTAACACTGCAGCAAATAATACGAGTTTATGGGACACTGCCAAGAATAAGCCTAAAAACTTGTTATCAGGTAGTTTAACTCTCTAAAAAGGTTTTAAAAGATCAAATATACAATGCTGTCAACTAGTTTATATTTAAAATAATCTTTTTCAGTTACTACATTTGACTTTTTTGTGTTTTTGTAAAAAACAAATGGACTTTAAATTACTAGAAACCAACATCAACACACTATGTACATTTTTGGAGACCTCATAAATGTGTTTTTAAACTGTATTTAATTTATTTTTTTGACTTTCTCATCTTTCCGAACATAATTTCCCACTGACCCTCATGTTAGGATAAATGCTCCCCCTGCCTGAGGAAAAGGAGATTTCATAATTTAATGATCTTTATGCGTAAGTTATATAGTTCTCCACGCGAGCCAACACAGTCACACAGTAAATTAATTATCAGTACATGCACTTTCCACTTTACAGAAGTCAACAAAGTAAAGCAAAGAGTTTAGAAAGTGCAGGGGAGATAAAGAGGAAGGGAAGCTATCATTAAGGAAAGTGCGTGAATTCTAGTTTAAAGATTAAACAACACAGACAAAGAAGTCGAGTGTTAATTTAACTCAAGATCCGAGTTGTACTTGGCATTGGTATAGTTTGTGGTTGTCATGGTAACCACGCATCACCTCTGGTCACGACTTAACTTAAATGTTGAAAAAAAAACAAGAGGCAGACTCGATTTTGTGATTCGCGGTGCTCCGTTTTCTCCACCGATCCGTCTGCGTTTGCTCATCTTTTACATTAAATACGGTAATCTGGTCAAACCCTGATATCAATTCTATCTCAGCAACGATTTGAGGAAACAATCCAATTACTGGAAGATGTTGATGAGTCAGCGACTCTGACCTCAAACGCGTCTACACACACACACACACATGCACGCACTCACACACACACACACACACACACACTTGTTGCCATGCACTAGTTTTTCCAACTTCTTTCTCTCTTTGGTCTGAACCAGATCAGAAAACTTTAAAACTCATAACCAAACCAAATAAAAAAAGCACTTTGCCGCAGGGGTTACAAGGTTTCCATACATCCATTTGGATGCAGCACGTTCATGCATAAAGTTCCTCCAGCACACACTGATGAGCCGAATAAAAAAAAAAAACCTATCGATCGCCACACCACATATATAAATATTAGTGATGAGATGATTGATGATGGGATTTTCAAATCTCTTTGGCATCGTAGAAAAATTGCATTTGCCTGGGAGTGTCTGCCCGCCTGTGATACTGAGAGCCCCCCCCGGGGGAGCTCATAGCGGCAGTGGGGGTCAGTGAGAACTGGGCCAAATCAAAGTGATTAAGGACCTGCGAATCAATAACGCTTTTATATTAGATTTACTCGCCCCCCCCACACCCCCACACCCCCACCCCACCCGCCCGCATCACACCGAGTCAGCAGAAAGAGAAGGCGGGCGGGGGCTGAAATGAACCCAGATCCAGCTAAGCATCGGCCGATTGGGGCGCGGGGATAAATCTGGAGGCTCACATCGGCTCTTTTGAGGCGTGATGAAATAATATAATCATCTCTGAATAGTGGGGAGAGGAGAAGTTGAGCAACGATGTGGTGTTGTGATGATGAAACAACCGGGGACCATTACCCATAAGCCACCTGTGAGGAATGTTGATGGTTTGCAGAGAAGATTGACAAATTAACGTCTAAAAAAAGTCATGTAAGGTCTAAGTTTTTAAGGAATAATCCTTAAATGCAACTTTTTAATCAATGAGTGATTGTAGTTGTAATTTAAAATATCATAGTGACTTAAACCGATGCTGATCACTGTCCTTCACCCTTCACCAGAATTTCCACTTCTCTGCCAACTGGGATGTAAAATACGTGTAGTGGAGTCTCATCTTTTCAGAAATGCCACTTCATCAGCGTGCTGCTGCCAGTCCCACCGAGCTTCTCATTCTCACATGTTGTACATGTTGTCATGTGGAACTGGGAGAATCACGGCTGCAGACAAACAGGTTTGCAAACCGAGCCGTCACGGGGGAATCGAGCGAAGCGCAAGGCGTCACCGATCAAAACAGGCACGTCGAGAGGAGGATGGGGGGGGGAGTGGATGCAACAGAAACAACTCCTGGAATGTACTGAACATATATAAAATACAAAAAAAGCTTTTATTTTAGCTTGAGGGGGGGTTCTCACACGCCATCTGTCACCGTTTCTTCTGGGAGACAGAAGGATGCGAGAAGGTGTAGGAAGCTGATCCTGATCTCACACCAGATATCAAGGTTTACAGCCCTCACACACACACATACACACACACACGCACTGGTGGGCGAAGCTGAATGAAAAGATATATGAGGAGAATGTGTACGTTGTAAACGTTGTGAATGTTTCACACATGCAAACGGCGTTCTCCGTGAACCAATTAGTAAATAAATAGCTTTCTGGTGACAATTAGTTGAACAGGTCTCGAAATGAGCGCACTGAGCATGTGCACACACACACACACACACACGCGCATGCACAATGTGCCGTTGCCTCATATCTCCATGGAGACAACATGCCCCCCCCCCTCCTAACCAATGTTTGTCTCACAGTAAATCTAAATTGGCGAGTGCAGTTAACCCCTCACCTCCCCCTCAGCCGCCTCCTAAGTCTCTGGATCTCTGCAGCAGACGATGAGAGAGAATCACAATCAATGTGAGAAGAAAAAAAAGAAGAAGAAGAAGAAGAAGAGGAGCTGGGAAGGGAAGAGGAGGGGGGGCTGTGGGGGGGTGAAAGAAAAGGCAGTGGAACGTGTTAGCACACAACAGAGCCGGGGTCACGCTAGAGCCATGTGTTTTTTTTTTCCTGCAGAAACTTCCATTCTTTGTGCGTTTGGCAGTTTGCTTTGAGGAATTCGCTGGAATCTTTTGATGAGGTTGTGCTGCAAGCGAGAAAGTGGACGGATGTATGTGTGCATGTAGGTTCAGGGCTGGGGGGTGTAGGAGGGGGGGGGGGGTCTGAAGGAACCTCCAATCTGTTTACAGCTTTGATTGGAATTACACAATCAATTACCACCCCCCGCCGCGGCCCAAAAGACAGGGGAATTGGTTAAATGTTATTGTTGGGAGGCCATTACCCGACAATCGGGGTGGTTAATGCAAGAAAATGACATTCATTAAAAGGCTCGACGGGAGGCTCCCGGGGGCCAGGCTGCAGCTGACCCCCATTCACCAGCCCGGCTTTGTGGGCCCTCGTCCACTGTGGGGGGGGGGGGATCATGTCAAAGGCACAAAACGCTCCTCTTTTGTCAGAGAGTGGCCTTCAGTCTCTCTCTCTTTTGCGAGTGTGTGTGTGTGTGTGTGGAGGTCACAGAGAGCCACAGAAATACCTGGTGAATGTTTTTGATAGAGTGTGTGTGTGAGAGGTGCGTGTGTGTGTGTGTGAGAGAGAAAGGGATAATTACATCATTCTGTGAATTAGAGGAATAGAGGGGGATAGTGATTGAGCCCCCCCCCCCTCGCTGATGGATGCACATGTAATCCTGCAGTAATGAGGCAGCAGCAGAATCATACTCCACACACACTTAGTCCTATAATGTATATCATCAATGCTGCAGCTTTTTTTTTTTTTTTTTTTGCAGACCACTTCTACGGCGACGGTGAAACCATCTCTCAGCTGATCCAGAAAGTGGCATCAGCCCGCAGAGGGGGGGGCGCGGACCGGTCGCTCCATTATTTCTGATACGGGATCCCTGGGAGAGATTTAACTTCCACCAACGTAAAAAATATTTTAAAAAAAAAGCCTTGTTCTATTCAGAGTCGCTGGTAGGACGGCGGGTCAGCGAGAGGAAGACGAGACGCGGCCTTGTTATTTCTGTTCATCCTCCAGGAAACTTCTTCCACGAGAAGAAATCTGAGAGAAAAAAATCACCATGTAGCTGCTTGTACAGTGAGTGAATTAATGGGAAGAGAAGCTCCAGGAACTAAACAGGAGAATTAGCCTTTAGCTCATTTGCATTTCCACTGCATCCACGGATCTGGTTATTGTATTCGCCATGTGCAGAACGCTTGATGCCTGAATAGACGCTGCAAAGAAGCTACTTGGAAAGAAAAGGGGGATTTTTTAAACACCACACGAGACGAGACAACACACCTGTTCCCAAATTAGAGGCGATCACTTCTCTTCTGATTCAGTTTTGAAATGAAAAAAGCGACTCGTTCAGGAAAGCTCATTTAGCAAATAACGTTTCTGCAACTTGAAGCCAAGAAACGACATGATTGTTATTCAAATGCTGTTTCCTAATGTTGAATATCAACAGGCTGCAGGAACCACCAGAACCTTCAGAACTCCACCGACACATCAGACATCATCCGTTAGCCACGTGACGCTCCTCATTATGCAAGAATACTGTGATGTAATGCAATAATGCACAGCATTACAGACTCACTAAGCCTAAATGTTATATAGAACTTTTGGTCAATTCAGGATTAATTCACTACACTGTTCTAATATCTCCTTAAACTCATCAGCAAGATCCTCAGCTATGACAATGAGTTGATGACACTTCGGTCACTAAATCCATATTCACACGTATTCTGTAAAAGTCCTGCAATAATAGTCTAATGCATTAAACTTTAAATACAGTAATAGTGTAATATAACATATCACTTGTCACTGAGATGTTGTGACTAGTAACTTGCACAATGCTGCACATCACTATATCGTCAGGGTTTGATCAGGAAAAGCGGACAAGTGGTCTTAGGGTGTAGCTGTCAACGCTCCTGGCACCCCGAGTTTGATTTCACGTCCTTCATTATCTACGCTGGCCGAGCGACCGACATCCGATCGGGTGCCGATAGCCGCTCCAGATAAACGAGGCGAGGAGGGAGCGGCGGCGTGCAGCCAAGGACCCGATCAATCCCTCAACGCTCGCCAGGTCCCCGGCTTATTGAACGCGCGGATTGACCCCCCCCCCTAAAGATGGCCGCCGCCTTCCAAAAAGCCAAACGCTGACCTCCTGACACTTGACCATCTGCTGTCTCCAGGAGGGAGGGGCGGGGCGAGGGGAGAAAGGCGAGGCGTCTAAAATTAGCGATAATACGGTAAATTTACAAAGCGGTGTTTTCAATGACGGCGTCTGGCGTGAGTCGGGGTGAAATAATTATCACGGGCACCTGTTACGGCAAAGAACAGGTGGAGCTACGGCGTCTCCACACACATTATGGGGATGTGTGTGTGTGTGTGTGTGTGTGTGTGTGTGTGAGTTAAGCCTCTGATTGAGAAACACGCCACAGTAGCGATGCCTCTCTGTTTTCTCTGTTTTCCCCGAGCATCTGTCCTGAGCAGCATGGGGCCTGCACGCAGGAACCGCGGCTTCCCTTCATCTCCGCTTCCTCCCTCTCCCCCTCCTCGTTATTCTGCAGTTTTTTTTTTTTCTTAAGTCGTCTCCCATCATGTGCTAAGTCAGCGCCGGGTCATATCACAACACGACGCTGTGAGTTTAGCACCAGGACACAACGCCAGTTCTACTTTTTTTTTTTTGTGCAAGACACAATTTTCTTCGAGACTTTGCACTGTCAAAATACTACAGCTACTCTAACGCGTTTGGAGTTTTTTCTGGAAACACAAAACCTGCACCAGGGGAGAGAAAAGATGGAGCGTGAAAGCTAAAAAAGGAAACACCCTGGAAAGCGGTAGAATCCCTGTTTGTACATGACTGAGGGTGTGCAGACCTCTTGTCTGATAAAAACTTGTTGTGGAGCACTTCTATGTATTCAGTGAACTGTAGTCAACAATCGCCTTTAAAAAATGCTAATCAGCTGCATCCTAATTATATCACCATTACAACAGGGGCTGTAATGACCGTAATAAAGGTGCAGGATGGAATCAGCTGCTCATCGCTGATGTCGTGCTGTATTTACAGTTGCAGAATTAAGTTTTATTCTTAAATCACATGATAAACCTGAGCTCCAACACTAAATAAAGTATTTTTACAGTAGTAAAACCCAATGTTTCTGTTACAGCATCAATATATATCATCAATATCCACATCATCAATACAATAATATCAGTAGTAGGGCTGCAGCTAACCACTATTTACATATTTAATGTAGATTATTATTTTATTATTTATTGAACTTTACATTGGAGATAATTTAGCTTATTTCATGTTTTTTCCTGATTTAGGTCAGTTTGCTCTTGTTTTAAGCTTTAAATAAAGTTATTCAAAACAGCAACAGTCACCTCACATGTTGTAGATTTCTTATATATGATACTAAGTTTATTATTAATATTATTAATTTACAATTAACAATAGGCCTTTGTGTTAAGAAGAACTTTGATCAGAACTTTTGGGGTTAAATTTGACCCTTTTTGACATTTGAAGCAATAGAAATAAACCACGTTGCACTTTTTAAGAGTTTTCCTAAAGTTGTATATGTAGAACTGATTAGTCTGTATTTCTGCACATGGAGGACGTTCCAGGTTAAATCAGACCCGATATATAAAAAGATTAAAAATAATAATAATTTACACACACACACACACACACACACACACACACACACACACACACACACACACACACACACACACACACACACACACAAAACTGATTAAAAAACAAAAAAAATCAAAAATCGAGAAAAAAAAATTCGCAAAGTCTTGAGTGATCAACGCGTCTCACACACACAATCACAACAACACTTCATCCTGGGCTGGTCTGACAACACACACACACACACACACACACACACACACACACACACACACACACACACACGCCTGCCTATCTCTTCTCTTCCGCGGCCTGGGCGAATGATTTTCTCTGAGTGCTGTAACTATCATGTCACACCATGTTGTCATTACAGTGATTGCCGACGGCCCTGATAACCCCCCTGTACCCCCCGTACCCCCCATACACCCCCCCCCACGGTGATTTGTACCATTGAGGAGTCGTTTTCATTTCTCTCCCTTTCTCTCTCCTCTCGTCTTGATTGCGGCGGCTCCATCAGCACCTTCAGCCTTGTTTGCAGTCGGAGGAGGAAAAGCTGCTCCTCCTCCTCCTCTTCCTCCTCCTCCTCCTCCTCGCATCACTCTTTTCTCCCGAGTCTCCCGTTCCCTAAACTCCTCACCCTGCACCTCTCCATCCTTCTTTTCATTTCTCCGTCTCCTGGCGTGAAACGTCGTCCCTGTTTACCGCTCCTCTTTGATAGAGGAATCCCCCCTCCTCCCTCCATCCCTCCATCCCTCCATCCCTCCATCTCCTCCTGAGCTTTTTCTTTGTTTTCTCCCTCCCTTTTCATCCCTGCCTCTCCCCCTCCTCACGTAAATTGTCATTTGTTGCCCATTGTCTCGCTGGTATTTAGCGGCGGGGAGATTAGGCAGCTGTGAATGGACTGCAGCTGTCTGCGCTGGATTAGGGGAGTTTAATCAAAGTATTTTCTAATGTGCCTCGTAATGATGATCCATAGGGACGGGGAGGGGGGGGCTCTTTAACAGATAATGATAGCTAGTCGGACTCGCCTTGGAAGCGCCACAGTCGCCGTCTTATCGCGGCTGTGTTTCGGCGCGGCTTCATGCAGCAGTGGGCCAGCCACGCCGGATCAGCACTGGCTTTTTTTTACGGCTAAACATCACTTCTGATGAGGACTTCTTTGTTTGTCTGAGCCTGGGAAACAGTGGGAACATGTGTGTGTTGGGCCTCTTCCAGGCGTCAGATGCCTGCTTTTTTTTTTTTTTTTTTTTTATCCCCATGAAAAATCTGGAGAATCGTGACAATTTGAAGCCTGGAGAAGCTTAGGGGGAAAAAAAAGAGAATCAATGAACCCAGAAACTTTTAGAGCTTTGTGAGTTCAGACAATCCTCGGTCATGAAAACTTCTGGAAAAGGTACGATTGTAAAATCAGGGCTGTAGCCACCATCCAGAACACGTTTTTAACCCTCAAGTTTCAGGTTTTACTCTCATGCTCCTCATCAGAATAAAAAACAAATCCACAAAGCATCTAATTATAATGATAATGAACATGTTAGATTAGATATACCGTATTGTTTTTAATAGAGAGAGACAGGGGGGCCATATTCCACAGTATACGGTACAGACCAATGAGTTTCGTCTGGTGTACGATGTGTAAATCAGCGGTTTTACATGTGCAGTCGACCCCCCATGCAGACGTTTAGCAGCATGATTGTATTTAGTTTAACTTCTTCATATACAGGTTACAGGGATTTTGCATTGAAAGGATCATTTGAACATTTATTGACATTGATTTATTACCAGGAAATCTGTCGTATTTGTCGGAGCTGTTAATAACTCATAGACCATGTGAAATGTGACCAGACGACACACTGCTGCTAGTGAGATGTCACAAAGATTAGGCGACAACTCTGGTAATAATTTGTCTGATAGGCCCCCTGATGTTCCACATAAAAACTGAAAATATGTGGAAATTCCTGGAAATGTGTTGCATATTACAGGGAAACTGGAGCAGAGGTCGTCGACGAAATGTCGTTTGAGAGCAAATATAAAGGCGACGGTTCGCTTGTAGATCAATGGATGCTCTGAGTAGAATAATCACGTAGCTGAGCTTTAAAATCACCAACAAGTGGTTGTTGGCTGATTCTCTCACACAGTTCCAACCCTCCTTATTATCAATAGACTCTTCTACCTGTTGGAGGACGCTGGTGCACACTCAGGAAGACGTTTTTACCCCTACACACTGTTCATATTCAGAGCAACATCTGGGGTCAGAGGTCGACTTCTGACCAGAAACAAAACCCTGTTACATCACAGCGAAGTTTGATCACACTTCGAAGCGCAAATAAGCAACTTCACACCCAGCGATGGAGGAAGGAAAAAAACTGCACATTCACGATGTTAACACATCTTAATGGATATTTAATCTATAAAGATAAAGATGTGGACTACAGTCATCAAACTGCATCCTATTAATATAAATACACATTATGTACAACTGAGTGGACAGATGATTCATGGTATTTTCCTACAAAACATGTAAACTCTTTAGTTATTACTTAATGCAATTATATAAAGGTAACCACATTTAAAATTATGCTTCAGTAAAAGAACTGTAGTATTATTACAAAGATGTATGTAAAGTATAAGTAAAGTACTTGTTTTTAGTACTATATTATTGTAGTACATTATATAAAATGTATTTTCTTGTTGATACTTTAGGTAGATTACTACTAATACTGTAGTACTGCATCATATTGTACACGTATACATCATGTGTTTTTTTGTACTGAAACTAATACAGTATATTTATACAGAAACTTTTTATGTAAACTGCAAAAATGTCATTTTAAGTAGCATCCACTACAAGCTTGAAGCTAATTTTTTTATTATTTCCACTCGTTTCTTTTCTGTGTTTTCGTGTATTAAACTTCTGATCGTACCTGGTGTTCTGCAGCGCTCAGCTTCTCCTCACGCTTCCTGATGCTTCCTGATGCTTCCTGACGTCAGCTGATGCAGAGTCTGATGGGAATAAAAACAACAAACAAATAAACTAAAGCAAAAATAAAATATTTCCTCCTGATTCTCTATATTTTACCTGCCTTCCAATTTTCAGTTTCACCGCAAAAATCGCATGAAATTAACAATATAAAACATCTCGGCAGATGCTTTACTTTTAAATAACTTCAGCAGATGGTTTATTGTTGATGAAACATTGAATTTTCTGCAAATTAGGAGTTAAACACACACATGCACACATTCATACATTATTGTGATTATCATTTGGTCAGAATTCCTTCTTTATCAGTCATTTCGTTGGTTTGGTGCTTTTATTTATGGCCTTAAACCTGTTAAAACATGTTGGTAGCTTCTTTTCTGGAGAATCGGATGTCACACACTTATTTCCCATCATAACCTCCAAAACACAGCTCATGAATTTTAATGCCGGGCTTTTCCCGCTCATTAAAACAACCACGTTACGACAAACAATCGTGTTCTAACGAGATAAGCCGGGCCTGTAAATACGCCGCGACGTCACGGCAACGACGCCGGGCGCCGCGTTACGACATCAAAGTAACGTAAGTAGGAAACTTTCACCTGGACTCATCTGGTCAGACTGTTTCCTGGACAGAGCAAATATCATTAACATTCCGTGCACTGTGTGTGTGTGTGTGTGTGTGTGTGTCGTGCAGGGCAATTTCCCCGAGCCATGCTGAGGTGCTCCTGGATGAATCATACACGGACATGCTCACAACACCCATGCTGGGGAATAATGAGAGCCAATGAAGTGGAGAATATGAACACACCTCGTCTGCAACACCCCCCCCCCCCCCCACGACCCCCCCTCCTCATCCTCACATTCATCACCCGCCCCCTCTCTTCTTCTCTGATCTCCCTGTGAAGGTGTGTCATGCAGCGGCGGTGTGAGCGCGCATGTATTATTACCCGTCCACCCCCGGCGCCGTGGCGAGGGGGCGAGGGGGGGGGGGCGGTGTTGGTGCGACGGATCCGGGCGACCACGGTTGTTACGCGGACGGATGATTGTGCTCGGGAAAAAAAAAAAAACGGAGAGGTCCAGGTTAATACGGCTCAGCTCAGAGTCTGGGAGGCTGCCGGCGGGGGTCGGTGTGTGTGTGTGTGTGTGTGTGTGTGTGTGTGTGTGTGTGGGCAGCGGCGAGGTCAAGGTGGCAGGGAGAGTGAGTCACTCCGACCACACACACACACACACACACACACACACACACAAACACACACACACACACATAATGAAACACACATAAGACTATATGGTACTTTGAAGCTTGTCTTTTTTTTCTTTTTGCACCAGGCCGTTGCTGCAGGGCCTCCAGGCTTTGCTTGCAAAAAAAAAAAAATCAATTAAAATGAGTTTTTTAGCCCATAGCAACATCATCATCATCATCATCACTGCAGGATCTGGTTCCAGGCTCGAGAAACCAAGAGAAGTTTTACAAGAACAAAAAGTTGTCCGGTGAATCACAAGTTAAATCTAAGTGTGTGTGTGTGTGTGTGTTCTTATGAAGACACCGTTGTTCTTTGCATCTTTTCAAAAGGTTCCTGATCCTGGAAAACCTGGAAAATGATTGACCGATTTGCCAGTCATATGGAAAATGGCTAAATGGCTAAATTAGCATTAAAGCTGTCACCCAGTCGTTATTCTCATTATCCTTTATACGCAAATACTTGAATCTGCAGCTTACACACAATAGAATAATAAATAGAATAAAGATATCTGTTAATAAATTAAAATAATATTGCATATTAAGGTGCACATAACATCTGTAAAAACTGTGTGAACCCTGTTCTTTGCTTTTTTTTATTCCTGTGAATACTGGATGATTTTACCTCTGCAATCTATAGAACTGGTGGAATGAAACTATCTGAGCAGGAACAAATCCTTTCCCCTTTTAATCCGAACACACAGCCAACCTCTGGCGAGGCGTAACAGGACGACCACGGTTCTGAAGAGGATCACAGGACAAAAAAAAAAGTTCTGACCCGTCGGTCGGATTAGAGGGTCGGACTCGTAACGTCCTTGAGCGTAAGAATGTCTAAATGTGCAAATGTTGGTCAAATACTGAGTAAAAACAGAAAATCTGAGTTGAATAAAAGTGATAGACGGGCTCACTCATCACTGACATTTGGTGTGTTTGTTATATTTCCCATGAAGCAATTCAACAGCATCTTTTTTTAATCCAAACCAGGCTTTCTGTTATAAATTCACAATAATCAAAGTCTATTTTATTCACTATGGTTATTATATAGAAACGGGGGGATGGAGTAGTTTCTGCAATGGAGTCACTGTGGCTCAACAATTTCTCTAAATATTTGTCAGATTAACCGTAACATCCTTATTATCATTAAGGTCTCTTATAAAAAAACTAAAAGAGGCGTTCACTGACCCCCAGGAAATCCCAGCACTATCACCTAAATCACCTAAACTCGTATATTTATTAACACATAAGGTGGGAAGACCCAGGACGGAGCTCCATGGGGGGTGCGCCGCGGCCCTGCCTTAGCCCAGGATGGAGCTCCATGTGTGGGGAGACCCAGGACGAGCACCCCCCATGGAGCTCCGTCCTGGGTCTCCCCACACATGGGGCTCCGTCCTGGGCTAAGGCAGGGCCGCCGAGCCCCCCCCATGGAGCTCCGTCCTGGGTCTCCCCACACATGGGGCTCCGTCCTGGGCTAAGGCAGGGCCGCCGAGCCCCCCCCATGGAGCTCCGTCCTGGGTCTCCCCACACATGGGGCTCCGCCCTGGGCTAAGGCAGGGCCGCCGAGCCCCCCCTATGGAGCTCCGTCCTGGGTCTCCCCACACATGGGGCTCCGTCCTGGGCTAAGGCAGGGCCGCCGAGCACCCCTCATGGAGCTCCGTCCTGGGTCTCCCCACACATGGGGCTCCGTCCTGGGTCTCCCCACACATGGAGCTCCGTCCTGGGCTAAGGTAGGGCCGCCGCGCACCCCCCATGGAGCTCCGTCCTGGGTCTCCCCACACATGGGGCTCCGTCCTGGGCTAAGGCAGGGCCGCCGAGCCCCTCCCATGGAGCTCGGTCCTGGGTCTCCCCCCCCATGGAGCTCCGTCCTGGGTCTCCCCACACATGGAGCTCCGTCCTGGGCTAAGGCAGGGCCGCCGAGACCCCCCTATGGAGCTCCGTCCTGGGTCTCCCCACACATGGGGCTCCGTCCTGGGTCTCCCCACACGTGGGGCTCCGTCCTGGGCTAAGGCAGGGCCGCCGAGCCCCCCCCATGGAGCTCCGTCCTGGGTCTCCCCACACATGGGGCTCCGTCCTGGGCTAAGGCAGGGCCGCCGAGCAACCCCCATGGAGCTCCGTCCTGGGTCTCCCCACACATGGGGCTCCGTCCTGGGCTAAGGCAGGGCCGCCGAGCCCCCCCCATGGAGCTCCGTCCTGGGTCTCCCCACACATGGGGCTCCGTCCTGGGCTAAGGCAGGGCCGCCGAGACCCCCCCATGGAGCTCCGTCCTGGGTCTCCCCACACATGGAGCTCCGTCCTGGGCTAAGGTAGGGCCGCAGAGCACCCCTCATGGAGCTCCGTCCTGGGTCTCCCCACACATGGGGCTCCGTCCTGGGTCTCCCCACACATAGAGCTCCGTCCTGGGCTAAGGTAGGGCCGCCGAGCACCCCCCATGGAGCTCCGTCCTGGGTCTCCCCACACATGGGGCTCCGTCCTGGGCTAAGGCAGGGCCGCCGAGCCCCCCCATGGAGCTCCGTCCTGGGTCTCCCCACACATGGGGCTCCGTCCTGGGCTGAGGCAGGGCCGCCGAGCACCCCCCATGGAGCTCCGTCCTGGGTCTCCCCACACATGGGGCTCCGTCCTGGGCTGAGGCAGGGCCGCCGAGCCCCCCCCATGGAGCTCCGTCCTGGGTCTCCCCACACATGGGGCTCTGTCCTGGTCTAAGGCAGGGCCGCCGAGCACCCCTCATGGAGCTCCGTCCTGGGTCTCCCCACACATGGGGCTCCGTCCTGGGTCTCCCCACACATGGGGCTCCGTCCTGGGCTAAGGCAGGGCCAACGTACAAAACTTGGGAATAAAATAATGCATAAAACCTGCTTCTGTCTGTCATTCCACAGGAAACAAATCACGCCTCAACTTCTTCACCTTGAGCCTGAGTGTCTCTGAAACGTACTCCACCAAAGTCAATTCATTATGCCTGAAAGGCGCTGAAGCTGTGATTTCCGTACCGGGGGTGTGAGGGGGGGTTATTCAGCCCGACCCCCGGTCCCTCCTCTTCTCTCACGGGTTCCCCTGCAATCATGGAAAATGACCGCCAGCGCCGAGCGCCGGGACGGCGTCAGTCAGAGGCCATTTACATAATAACAGCTCATTGGTCAAGAGAAACGGCGTAACAGGAAAACTGTCAGGATGTCACCCTGGGCGGGGGGCTGGTGGGAGGGGCTAAGCGTGGTCGGCGAGAACCGGAAAGAATGACAAATGACGAATAAAAAAGAAAAGAAAAAGGGAGACAAAGCACCTGGGTGAGTCACCTCAGCATCAAGAGGTTTGAAGCTCAGAGTTTAACATCAGTAATGTTGTAAATCAGCATCAGCTCCTGTACACACGGCGTCACAACCTTCACTGGGACTTCTACTCAACATACAACACGTTTGGTGCCCATTTTGTTTCATGTCTATTCCATCTGGAACGTGTGAAAGCAGCGTCCACATCAGACGTCAAACTGGTTTTGGTTCATTTCAGGGTTCAACATACGGATGATTGTAGCATCATGTACAGGAGGAAAACTGCTGTTTGATTAGTTTCACATGATCCGTCCAGTTACAATAGAAGCGCAATTTTTAAAAAAAGCTGCTGTGAACACAACAAGAACCAAAGGCTTCACATTTCTAGTCCATTTTTTCTTAGAATATCTGAAACGTTTCCAACACTCTGCAGAGTAATTTATGACATTTATGAAGTTTCATGCAAATTTAATAATCAGGGCTGTACACAGGATGATTTAAATACCAAGGTTCTATACGTATAATAAACATTTGGCCTGCACTGTTATATCCTAATATGATGAGTATGCCAGTGTATTACATACTATATGTATGTATATAGGTCAACAGTTTGGACACACCTTCTCTAATAATTGAATATAATCCTATAATTGATGGATATAAATATTCCGATTTATTCCAGCTGTTACATTTCTCGTTCCTTTGCCTGCTCATCCTCTGCCTCTGTTGCTGGAAGAAAATCCAACTTTGACTGATGATGCACGTTCTTACTTCGCATCCTCTGATTCATTCGAACGCCATGAATAGAACCTGCAGTCGGCGTCGACTTTTGCTTTTGTCGAGTCAAACGTGCGAGCGTCTCCACGCCACGCGAGGCCACGCTGATGTCGTGAGAATTCCCTGCTTTGCGTGTCTTCTCTGGTCGGATTATTACCCGTTTTGAACCTATTGGTAAATGTAGGTCCGTTACCGCGGCAACGGGATGCTGTGGCAGCCGTCGCCGAGGTAGAACGTCGTAGCGACACGTGTTTACGGACGCGTGACTGACGTTTGGAGTCGTCTCCCCCGCCGCTGTGTCACTTGATTTTTGGGCTGTT
Source organism: Eupleurogrammus muticus (assembly GCA_036785175.1). Taxonomy (NCBI): domain Eukaryota; kingdom Metazoa; phylum Chordata; class Actinopteri; order Scombriformes; family Trichiuridae; genus Eupleurogrammus; species Eupleurogrammus muticus. The sequence continues at coordinate 72,551 of JAYKQN010000024.1, read as the reverse complement.
TATTTCCTCATCATCATCATCATCATCACCATCCTCCTCCTCCTGACGAGGGTTCTGGGTCGTCTTCGGGCTCCCTTCGGTTTTCCGAGCGGGCAGGAAGCCAGAGCTCGCATCGGTTCCTTCACACCTTCCTCCTCGGTTTCTCTCTCTCTGCGTGCGTGACAGGAAATCACCAGCAGCCACTCGACCTATCGGAGCCGCTCCTCGCCTCCTGGGCCCTCTCAGCATCCTCAGCATCCACTCCTTCCTCCGACCTGCCCCCCCCCCCAACCCTCATCGCCTCTCACATCATTTGACATCAAAGGGGCCGCGACGAGCCTCGCTGTTTACCCTCCCTGGCAGGCGCTCATTACAAAAACATCAAAATAAGCCGTGCAGAGAGGCAGGGCGAATTAATGATCTCGCCGTGCCACCGGTGCCCCGCGCCCCCCCCCCCCCGCCCGGCGCCAGGCCATCCCATGCAGAACGAATACACTCGTATGCACACGTGTGTGTGGAGGGAAGAAAAAAAAAGAAAAACGTGTAATTAGACGGAGACGCATACGTGCGTGTCCGTAAACGCGATGCCAAGGCCTGTGGCTGCTAACGACCGTTCAATTAGTGGAAATTAGGGGAAGCGCTGTGCGGTCCATGCTGTGACCATTAGGACGAGGAGCGGGGGCCAAGAGCGGGACGGAGGAACCTCGCCGGGTCGCCGCCCCCCCACGGCCAAGATGGAGGACGCCACGCCCCTTTTTAAAACCAGCTCATCATATCATTAAGGGCGTCCTCCGCGTTTTTTTGACGCGAGCGGCTCATTAGACGAGCGTTTTTTGTTTTTTTTTTCCCAGCAAATCCTCATTAGATGGAGTGATTTCATACAAATTGCAAATGCAAAAAAGTGCCTTGCTGACGCGTTGTGACACAAACGCATACATCAGGTCGCCCTGCAACACATGGCTTTCCCCATGCATGTAATGCCAGGTTTTTATTTGGAAATTAATTCCTAATCTAATCTATACAGCCCTATTAATAACTATTATAAAGCACACCCCAGTCATGAATTAATCAGGGATTGGTAATTAGTGTAAAATTTAAATGCATGTTGTAAACCCGCATCGAGTGTCTGGCACTAGACGGAGGTGCCAAGCCATCTCTGTACTAATTAGTTTGCAATTATGTTTAATAAGTTCTGTGGAAGCCAATCATCTTGCAGTCGGGGACGCCAGCGTGGAGAGAGGCAACGCCGCGGCCTGTACGGCGCTTATCCGAGCGACGCCCTGCTTCACACCCGGATAAACGCACTTCCTGCCAGGCCTGTCCTCACTCTTTTAATTTAAGGGGCGGAAATTTCGTTTTGTGGAGCGTCTTTTCCTCTTTTTAGGCCTGAATGTCCCTGAACTTGTTGCACCGATTGTTTAAAGTAGCTTCAAGAGGGGAGGGAGAGTTCACTCCTTTCACCGACTCGATCCTTTCACGCCGTCCAGTCGCGGTGAATGAGTTCAGGAAAAAAAAAAAAAACGAGCGCTTTAAAACCGTCCAACGAAATTGTTGAGTTGGTTAATCTGAAGCAAAAAGGGCATTTTAACTAAAATGGCTGTTTCCTGGACAGAAAGACAGAATTCTGCTAATTTAAGCGTCTGAGTTACAGTGGTGTAATTTACCTTGCAAGCAGGCGACGGCAGAAATTCCCATTTTCTCCCATGTTGCATGAATGCAGCATCACACCAAAACCTGAAAAATATAAAACAAACAAATTTGTATAGTAGTCATCCTGAAACTACATATTCAAAACTGTGTCTTAAAACGTCAAAGCTGATCTGTTGAATGATTCAAATGATGCCAGAAAAACCTGATTTAACACGACAGGAAGTGAATAAAATGTGATTCCAAAAGACAGGATCATCTCCTAGTGCTGATCATAATAAAAGCCTCCTAACATATACTGTAGATGCACCATAATAAAGAAATCAGCATAATAAAGACTTTGGATGCATGACCCCAGCGTCTGACTGGTACATTGTGAACCCAGTTGAAAGCGTTTTGTCAAAACTTGGCCAAGGACCAGAGGATCCTGTAAATGAGTTCACGGGGTCGGATGTTGAATGGTCAGCTGGTGGGGAGGAGGAGGAGGAGGAGGAGGAGGAGGAGGAGGAGGAGGAGGAGGAGGAGAGGTAGCGTCTTTCAAGCTCCTCCAACGGAAATATTCCTTAAGGGATTTGGCAAACATTCGTTTTTTTTTTTTTTTTTTTGGAATGGCACGGCAGACAACAGCAGCTTCCACATATTAGTCCTTAAAAAGTCTGACAGCTCGCTACAAAGATCCCCTCCTGAGCTCGTGGCAACGCATCGGGCCTGACGGCAGGGTTCAGCTGGGACTCTTGGCTCAGGCTCTCCACTCCGACGTGCATGCGTGTGTGTGTGTGTGTGTGTGTGTGAGCTAACAGTCGCTGCGGTGCCATTTGGACCGCTGCCTGACACCCTCCGTGTTAATAAGAGTAATCAGTGCCCCCATGCCTGCTACGAGGCTGCATAGCACAGCAGAGACATGGCACTGCCACCTGAGTGTGTTTACCCACAACACACACACACACACACACACACACACACACCTCCCACACACACACATGCGCGTGCACGGAGGCTAATGAGGGGGAAACGCAGTCAATACAGTAGAATTGATCAGCGTTGTCCGGTGACAGTGCGCCATCGATCGCCCCCCCCCCCGCCAGTAAACGCCTCATTAGCCGCGTCTCCGACACACGCAGCAAACACACAATCAGGCGTAATGTATCGCAAACAAATCGCAGAGTTTAATGCCAGAGCTGCATTCCATACGATTTCATTAATATCAGTTGTGTGATTTCAATGTTGTTGCTGCATTCTGCAGCAATAGAAAAGTAGCAGTGCCACGTTGAAAAAATACTCCTGCAGTACAAAAAAGTTTTATTTAACTGTGTAATGGTAAATTATGAATATGAAGGCATCAGATGAAGTTTCCAATCACTGATTGATAACAGTGGTGCCTACAAATGTCTGAGTGTCTCAGGAGCCTCTGCCGTAATGATCCAGAGGAATCTGCGTTTGTGTTTTATTTATTTTCCCTTCGTACTTTAATTGTCTCATTCTCATTCGCGCATGAAAAAGTCATAAAAACGGTGAAAAACGCCGACGCCTCCCTGCAGGTTTCCACATGTCCGTCATGTCATTTCAAATTACATTTACCAAAGTAGGGATGAAATTGATTGATGCGTTTTTTTTTTTTTTTTATTTGGAGCGTCTGTCGGAATGGAGCGATACTCTCAGGGGAAGCGATTGATTGGACGTTATCCAGAATCATTATCAATTATTGTAATGTTGGAGTTTGAAGCCTGAGGAGCCACCACAGACTCAGATTCTGCCTCCTCGGCATTTACGGGAGTTAGAGAAGGAATCTCTGCTTCTGCCGGGAACGCCGGGAACGCCGACAGCTCCCCGCTCCAGGAAGTAACCTGTGCCCAGGTCTGATTAGTTTTTCTGGAGAGATTTGAGGCGCTGTAAGGGGATATATGGTTTGTGGTCGGGCTTGCATGTGTGTGTGTGTGTGTGTGTGTGTTTGGAAGGTGAAAATCTGTGTGTGCACACGTCTGTTAGCGTGTTTACGTGCGTCTGCTAACGCGTGTGTGTGTGCTCCAGATTGGTTCCAGTGGGCGAACACTGGTCCCATAGAGGTGTCTCCTCCAGCAGCGCTGATCCCCGGCCAGACCGCCGCTTCCTGAAGGCCTCACACACACACACACACACACACACACACACACACACACACACACACACGGGCCTGCCTGGAAAACCCTGGAGTCCTGAGGGACTGGATTCCCTCGGAAAAAACACACGCCGTTGCTCTCACAGTGCGGCCAGTGTGTGAGGAAGAGGAGGAAGATTCCCGAACGTTCCCCGGACATCGAATTCCGACCCAGGAATGACAGGAATTCCGCTCTGGGCTGGGATTTTCGAGCGTTCAGGCGTTCCCCGGCCCAGTCCCATATCTTTACTGTTGTTACCAGTGGGGGGTGGTGGTGGGGGGGGCGTTCCGTCGCGTGTCACTCAGGAAAAAGGACGGGGGCGGATCAATCAGAGACGTCTGATTAAGAGGAAGACGGCAGGCTCCCATTTCCCATCCGGAGCTGAAGGCAATCCCGCCACATGTAGATTGGGTGTCATTCAAGCCGCCGCCGACTTGTGTACAAACACATTAACGGGCCCGGGCCAATCGCCGTAATGACAGTAATAGAGCAGCCCGATGACAGACAACAGAATAGCACTTTGGCCGGCGCTGACGGAGCGGCGGAATAAGGAAAAAAAAAAAAAAGAGATTCGGCTTCTCTCTTTTTTTTTTCCAAGCTAAAGGTGCTCATTTGCCGAGGTGAAACGGTTGCGACACGCCGGGCAGGGGGCAATTTCCCTCCAATCAAGTGTGTGTTTAATTTTCCTCGCCCGTCTCTCGGGGCCATTTTGTGTGTGAAGGTTACAATTGATGTTAACACTTCACTTGATTGTACAATTTCTGAGCAGGAGGCCTTCCCTCGGCCATTACCGGTAATCACTGCTGGAAAGAAGTAGATCCTTTACTTTAGTGCATGCAGGAATACCGCAATGCACGGCCTGCAGCATTCCTACTTCTAGAAGTATGCATGCATCAGCTAATTTTACCTAAAGCATTAAAAGTAAAATCATCCGCGGTCACTGAATTCATTAAATCAACCAGAGAAAAATGGAAGGATCCCAAATGTGGAATCTTTTTCTCAGATTTCTATTTTCTTTTTTTTTATCGTAAATCCTCTTAGAATGGATATTTCTTCTTTTTTCCTTTCTCCCCATAAACGTAATCACACGTTGGGGCTGCGGCGGTCGAACCGATCGTTAGAAAAGACATTTTGGTTCATATCACAAAGTAAATGGAATAATACACAACGTCGTTTCTGTTTGGGAAAGTAATAAAACACACAAATATGGCCGGATCACGTCTGACCACAGCTCGGCGCTGAAATCCAACACCGATCTGTGAATAAAAGCCCGTGGACGGACTACATTAACCCCTCTAGACAAACTGAGGACCTGCCTGGCAAGGAGAAAAACTGAATTTTAGCCGCTCGTATCGATGGTTTGATAAAAAATAAAATAATGACTCTAGTGCAAAAAGTTATGAAGAAGTAAAGCGCTGCCTCGGAGGATCCTACTGACCCAACACCGACTCAAACGGCAACCTCCACCACGCAGGGAGAGCAAGAGGAGAAAAGTAAAGTGGATGTGTCACAATGAACACGCAGAAGATGCAGAAGATGCAAGGAGTGAAAGATGTAACGCGGAAGGAGGAAGCGAAAGAAGAGCTGAAAAAACACAGAAGAAGCACAGAAAAAATAATAGAGGAAACAGATGAATCTGAGAACATAGAAAAGACAAAAAACAGAAGATGGAGGAGTTTCAGATGTTATATATACACACACACACACACACACACACACATATATATATATACACACACATATATACATACACATACATATATACACATATATATATATGTATATATATACATATGCATATATATACATATATATATACACACATAGACACATACATATGTATACACACACACACACACACACACACACACACACATATATATACACACACACACACACACACACACACACACACACACACACATGCATACATATATACACACACACATATATCTTGGAAATAAAAGGTCATAATGAAAGTGGCCCACGCTGGGGTGTTGCATGTTGACAACAGGATCTGCCTCAATATGAAAGTTAAATGATGTCGATAATGACTTTTTTTGTGTAATAGATGATATTTAAAAAAAAAAAGTCTTTTGGAAGATGAAATTATGAAATCACTCATGAAATGCTAATTTCTCCCCCTGTGTGAGTATCTGGGCATCGTACCTGGCCGCTTGCTTCCCTCTGATTACACCTGAGTCTCTCTGTTCCTGCACCAACAAACACTATATCCACACTCATGAACCTACAGACTCACTCACACAAATCCTCCCCAGCAGCGGGGGGCCAAATCAAGCTCATATTCCCCTTTGATTTGTACCTGGGGGGGGGGGGCTGCTCTGATTTGACTCTCTGCAAACTAGCTCGAAACTGGAGTGGAGCGGCTAGTTGGGAGGTTGTGTGTGTGTGTGTGTGTGTGTGTGTGTGTGCCTGTCTTTCAATCTCTTTCTCTGTTCAAATTCCACACACAGCAGCACAACCCTGCGGGAGGAAAGAAAGAGCAAAAAAAATCTAAGCGTTGTCTAGTTATGCAAAATCAGCAGAGTATAGTATTTGTAAACCTGGCTGCTCAAACAAAGCCTGATTATATATCTCACCTTTGCATTCTCCCCTGTCCTCCTTTTTCCCATTTTTCTTCTTTTTTTTTTTCCACGTGAGAAGATTATGCGGCTGGGTTGTGTCATTTTACTCAAATTGCACACACCTGACAGCCAGGAGAGTTTCTGTGTGTGTGTGTGTGTGTGTGTGTGTGTGTACAGTACTGGGTGTTTGCATATACCGCAGCATGTTGTGCAGCCGGAGCGAGCGAGCGTGTGGGCATCTGTGGGTGTGTTTGTTTTTCACGGCCACTAACGGGAGCGCCGGCGGTGGAAAGGTCGGCCCTCGGTGGCGGCGGACCTCTAATTTGTTCCGCCGCGGCAGAAGTCGGCTAATGCAGCACACCTGCTACCCCTGTACCGTCATTAGCCGGTGCAGAACGGCAAAAAGGTCAAACATAAACAGAGAGATCACAGGGAGGGAGAGGGAAACACGGGAATGAGGGGGAAGGAACCACAGCGCGTGTGTGTGTGTGTGTGTGTCTGTGTGTGTGTGTGTGTGTGTGGTGGGAGAGAGATGAGCTCTAATGTGGGGATGATGAGTGGGCGTGGGCCGCCCAGGCGCGGCGGAGCGATGCATGATGGGAAACACTTCACACACCCGGGGCGCCTGCCTCTGATCTTGGCGAACGCGCCGCGCGACACACACGTAGGCGCACCACGCGTAGTCACGACTAATTCTGACGCAGTGTAACGGAGCCGCGGAGTAAACGAGGAAAACATCCCCATTCATCATGATCCATTTAAAAATAAATCTGAATTAAAAAAACATTCACGACATAAATAGGTGAGGGATTAGACCTACTTTCTTCTTCTTGGGATCCTCGATCCACAGGTACAAAGAGGTCATGTGACCAAACTACTTCTATTCTAAAAAATGCAAACTAGGAGATCCATTAAGGTTTTCTTCTTAATTCATTCATATGTTTTCAATGCGAAGCTGCAGAGATAGAAATTAAATGTATTTCATCAAATAAGTCATTTACACTTGTTTGGCATCGATGGACGCCATGCACGAGCCAATCAGAGCGGCTTTAAACCTTATGAGGGCCGAGAATGAAAGGTTTAACCGCCTTCAGTTTGATGGGCAGCCGTGCAAACCAATGAAAACTTCCCATAAGAAGACCACTTGAAATCTGGCAGCCAATAGCCAGGGCTGTAGCAGGACATGTGACACGTGGGAACATGGGAATAGCATTTGATCAAATAAGGAGAAGGAAAATAAGACGGTGCATCTTAAGAGGTTAAGTACAAACTTAGAGTTGGTGAGTGAGGATGCTGATCGCCATGGTGACCTGCACTGATCACATGACCCCCGCCATGCACGCCGCTATCCATTACCTCAGCTTTTCTGATTCAGAAAGAGGCTCAGCGCTGTAGAAACAAGCCATCACGCATTAATATGTATAGAGGGGGGGACAAGTAGTCCCCTGACTGTGCTTAACACACACACACACACACACACACACACACACACACACACACACACACACACACACAGCTGAGAGTAGTCTCCCTGTACCTGGCTGCAAGGTAATTAATGGCCGTGATATTTAGGAGTGTTCGACTAGACAAATATGACAGAGACAGGGACGATTAGTTTGGCTGTTTAAGCCACATTAACTCCCCCAGCTCCCGCGTCCCGGCGCCATCGCCTCAGTCCGATCCGTAGAAATATTTGTTGTGAGGCATAATTTATTTCAATTATCCGCCATGGCACTTGTTTTTTTTTTTTTTTTTTAAGCATGCACGAGCATAGTTGTGGTGATTGTGAACTTTTAAAGTTAGTTTCTGCTTTAAAAAACATGATTCCAGTGAGTGGGAGCAGATCTCCCGGAGCCACATTCCGAATCCCTTCCCAGGCTGTTGTGACGGCGGATTTGTCGCCATGGTTTCAGGACAAGGTGCTCAACGATCACACGTCCAGGTGAAGCTAATAGATCCACCCCCCCCTCAATTCGAGGGGTCCCGTCCCGTCCTGGACCACCCAGGGAGAATCCCGTTTGTTTGCTGGGACGTTCCCACAAAACAGGGATTATGCGCCTGGATGTTTACAGCTCGTAAAATAAAGTCGCGCATCGGATCGATTCGCACCGGCGAGGAAGGGAGGGGGGGACGGAGATGGTGTGTGGGGGGGTGGTCGAGTCCGTCACCCGGCGTTGACCCTGTTCCGAGCTGGTGGTTGTCCACTTATCAGAACCATGGAGGGTTTGCCAAGTCCTCCACAAAAAAAAAAGTTAGCGACCAGTAGCGCCACTCCAAACAACAAAACAGTGATTGCTCTCTTGTCCGTGCCAAGACTCTTGTGGAAAAATTCAAAAACGAGTGGGTGTTTGACAAGTAGCCACGAACGCATTAACGCCAAGGTGGGAGAAACCGGTTCAAGGTTCAAGGTTCAAGGTTTTTATTTGTCGTTACAGCCATATACACAGTATATAGTGAGACGAGACAGCGTTCCACCGAGAGCAATTGGTGATAAAAAAGAAAATAAAAAGTGCCTAAATGCACTGAACAGATTAAACACACAGTGTCTATACACAAACATACCTGCATACATACTTTATCTTACATACACACACACACACACTCACACACACACTCACACACACACTCACACACACACTCACTCACTCACGCCCTCATCCTCACCCACCCATACATTATACATACATTATACATACATCCTCCACCCACACACTCAATTGTGTTGTAAGACATGAGTTAAAAACACAGTAAACAAACCCAAACAAAAGTGACTCTTTTGCAAACCCAGTAAACAAAAGTGACTTTTTTGCAGAGCACTGTGGCTAGTGGTGTGGTTACACAGATTGCACAGACTGTCCTAATAAATATGATATTTCCCAGATTGCACAGACTGTCCTAATAAATATGAGGTAGATAGTGCTAGATAATGAAAGGTGATAACAAATATATACGATATGTAATATGATAAAAAGTGCATAAGGTGCAGTGTGCTGGTTGGACTGGTATGTAGACTACAGTCCAATAGTCCTGGTGTTGTTTAGCAGTCTGACTGCCTGGGGGAAGAAGCTCTTCCCCATCCTGGAGGTGCGGGCAGTGATGCTGCGGAGCCTTCTACCTGATGGTAGCAGCGTGAATAGTCCTTGGGAGGGGTGGGTAGTGTCTTTGATGATGTTTACAGCTTTCCGCAGGCAGCGGGAGCTGTAAATGTCTGAGAGGGGGGGCAGAGAGGCTCCGGTGATCCTCTCTGCTGTCCTCACAATCCGCTGCAGGGCCTTGCGGTCTGCAGCAGTGCAGTTGCCATACCATGATGTGATGGCGCCGCTGAGGATGCTCTCAATCGTCCCTCTGTAGAAAGTTGTGAGGATGGAGGTTGGGAGATGGGCTTTGCGCAGTCTTCTTAGGAAGTACATACGCTGCTGGGCTTTCTTTATGATGTGTGTGGTGTTCTTAGTCCATGAGAGGTCGTCTGTTATGTGAACGCCCAGAAACTTTGTGCTCTGGACGATCTGCACTGGGTGATTGTCAATGCACAGTGGGGTGTGTGTGTGCGATGACCGTCTGAAGTCGATAACCAGCTCCTTTGTTTTGACCACGTTGAGGAGCAGGTTGTTGTCGGTACACCAGCTGCTGAGTTGTGCCACCTCCTCTCTGTACGGGGCTTCGTTGCCTCCGCTGATCAGGCCCACCACGGTCGTGTCATCAGCAAACTTGATGATGTGGTTTGAGCTGTGTGTTGCCACACAGTCATGGGTGAGGAGTGTGAACAACAGCGGACTGAGCACGCAGCCCTGGGGAGCTCCTGTGCTCAGTACTGTTGTGCTGGATGTCTTGTTTCCGATCCTGACTGCTTGGGGTCTGCCTACCAGGAAGTCCAGGATCCAGTTCCGGAGTGTTGTGTTGAGTCCAAGTTCACCTAGTTTTGTTATGAGCTGTTGCGGGATGATGGTGTTGAATGCTGAGCTGAAGTCGATGAACAGCATCCTAACATATGTGTCCTTTTGGTCCAGGTGAGAGAGAGCCAGGTGGAGTGCAGTGTTGATGGCGTCGTCTGTAGAGCGGTTGGGGCGATATGCATACTGCATGGGGTCCAGTGTGGCTGGTAGCTGGGACTTGATGTGTCTCATTACTAGCCTTTCGAAGCACTTCATGATGGTGGATGTCAGTGCAACTGGGCGGTAGTCGTTGAGACAAGTCACTGAGGGTTTCTTTGGGACGGGGATGATGGCGGTGGTCTTGAAGCAGGTGGGGACGACGGTGGTGGACAGGGAGATGTTGAAGACGTCAGTGAGAACATTGGACAGCTGATCTGCACACTCCCTCAGCACACGACCTGGTATTCCATCAGGCCCAGCAGCTTTCCGTGGGTTGACTCTGAGTAGGGTCTTTCTCACTTCAGCAGTGGACAGGCTGAGTACCGGGTCGTTAGGGGGAGGGACGTCCTTCCTCGCCTCTGAGTTGTTTTGAGCCTCAAATCTCGAAAAAAACTGGTTTAACGCCTCTGGCAGGGAGTCATCGCCAACACAGGAGTGGGAGGCAGGCCTGTAGTTGGTGATGGCTTGAATGCCTTGCCATAAGCGTCGTGTGTCGTTGGTGTCTGTGAAGTGGCTGTGGATTCTCTGGGCATGAGTGCGCTTTGCTGTTTTTATGGCCCGGGACAGCTGAGCTCTTGCCTTCCTCAGAGCTTCCTCCTCCCCAGCCCTGAAGGCAGCGTCCCTGGCTCTTAGTAGCGCTCTCACCTCTGCAGTCATCCATGGTTTCTGGTTGGGGCGTGTGGTGATGGTTTTGGAGACTGACACGTCCTCTGTGCACTTGCTGATGAAGCTGGTCACAGTTGAGGTGTATTCCTCCAGATCAGTGATGCCGTTGTAGGTGGCTGCCTGCTTGAAAATGTCCCAGTCAGTGCATTCAAAGCAGTCCTGAAGTGCCAGCATTGCATCCTCAGGCCAGGTCCTTGTCACCCTTCGACTTGGTCTGATGCGCCTGACGAGTGGCTGATATGCTGGAATTAGCATAACAGTGGAGTGGTCAGAGTGTCCTAGGTGGGGGAGGGGGGCAGCTCGATAAGCCCCCGTGATGTTGGTGTAAACACAGTCCAGAATATTATTTCCTCTTGTAGGAAAGTCCACATTCTGATGGAATTTTGGTAGGACTTTCTTCAGGTTGGCATGATTAAAGTCCCCGGCGACAATAAACAATGCGTCTGGATGTTCGGTCTGAAGTTTGCTAATTTCTTCGTACAGGTCTGTTAGCGCGTTGCTGTTAGCGCTAGCACTCGGTGGGATGTAAACACCAGTTATAAACACGGAAGTAAATTCTCGTGGGATGTAGAAGGGACGGCATCTGACAGTTACGAACTCCGCTAGCGGCGAGCAGAAGTTGGAAACAAGCACCGCATTCCTGCACCATCTGTTGTTAACATATATGCACAGCCCACCTCCCCTGTTTTTACCTGACAGCGTAGCATTTCTGTCGGCTCGGAAGGCTAGCAGCCCTGGTAGCTGGATAGCGGAGTCCGGTATACTGTCGTTGAGCCATGTTTCCACAAACACGAAAACGTTACAGTCCCTGTAATTCCGTTGTGAGTCTCGATGTAGTTGAATGTAGTCCAGTTTATTGTCCAGTGAGCAGACGTTCGCTAGCAGGATGGAAGGGACGGGTGGCCGGCTAGTGTTAGCTTTCCACCTAGCTCGGATCCCTGCCCTCTTGCCGCGCTTCCGGTTTCTCGCACACCGCTTTCGGGGTCTCCTCTCCCGGCAAGCCAAGTTTGGAGGTCCCGCCGGCTGGTGTGCTGGTTCCCGCAGCAGGCGGAGCTCGCGAAGTAGTCCGATGATGCCCTCTGGGATCGGAGTAAATGAATTTTCTCCGATCTGCAGCAGTTTATTCTTATTATAAACCGTAATTCCATGTTTCTGACACATGTCCCATCAGAAACAAAAAAGTTAATGCCAGGTAGGGCAAAATAAACAAAACAAAAACACCAACTTTTGACCCCCGGTGTGGCCGCTGCGTGTTAACGCGCCGCCATCTTGGATCATCACCGGGCAGCACATGCTGCAGCCTCTGTGTGTGTGTGTGTTTGAATTGGTTTGTTTGTGCTCGTCCTTTCCCCGTATACTGCAGTAAACCCGCATACGGGGAGATGTGGTGGTTTTGACGAGTCCGATACCAGTTATCTGCGGCTAATACCTGATAATTACGCTGTCAGCGACACCACAATTGTTGTGGAGACGTTCGGTGAGTTTGGATGTCGTTTATGGGCTGTCAGCGCGGCGACAGCGCGCCTGGTCGGGGTTTTTCTACTACAGAGATCCAGATCCTCCCAAAGGGTTCAAAGGCCTCGAGGACCAGCTCCTGTCCCATCTCCATGATAAAGTCCAGGATCCAGAATCGCTGCAGCTTCATGAGGATCCACCACAAAACCTCTAATTTACACATTTGTAACTGCTCTAATTTCCTTGTTCATTAGCATAAAACCTGCCTAGGCCGCCCTCCATTTATTCCAGGATTCAGGCTGCTCCGGGGGGGGGGTCAACCCCAAGCAGAGACATTCACTGAATCAGGTTTTAATCTCGTCTATCTTCGTACCTGCGGTCCGACCCCGAGCTTCTTACTCAGCCCCAACCCGCTCAGTCCTCCAGCCCCACCCCGAGTCTCGCCCCCCCCCCCAATCCGGCTCGGGGTGGGGGTTCCTGGGGCGTCTCTCCGGGGCAAGGAAGCCGGTGGGGGGTCCTGATGAGCTGGTGACGAGTGGGTGATGGAGAATTTAAAAAAAAATAAAAGAGGAGAGGGATGGAGCGGAATGGGGGGGGGGGGGGGGGGGGGGGGGGGGGCGGATTTGCCTCAACCCACTTAATGCACTGCTTATGACAGCTAAGGGGGGAGAGCGCGGCGGAAATTGGTGAGGAGGAATTACCGGCGTTACACCGCTTGCCATCTTACAAATGAACAGCGTTTAAACCCGGCAGATAAAACGAGTGGATTCTGCTCGGAGAGGAAAAAAAAAAAAAGAGAAAGAAAGAAAGCGGCGGACAAGGCAGAGCGGAGCGGTGCGAGCAATCAGCGACCGCCATGTGTTTTATGCGGAGGTGTGTGCGTGCACGCGTGTGTGTGTGCGTGCATTTGCACAGACTGAGGTATATGTGTGTGTGTGTGTGTGTGGCTCAGTGTGAGGCTCTGTGCCTGAGCCAGCCGCCTGAAATTATGCAAGCAAGTAACAATGAGCAAATTGAACCTCCGCATGCTGACACACACACACACACACACACACACACACACACACACACGCCTTGCACAAGGTCAGGCTCAAAGACAAGGGAGTAGGGGCGTTTTAGCAGTGGGTGGGAGCGAAAAACAGATCATGATAAATTGGCTCGCATTTTACAAAACGCTGCCCTTAACGCACCCCGGCTAGCCGTGCCCGCTAGCCCGGCGCCGGGCGTCGCTTTAATGGCGGCGGCGCGGCCATTTGTGATGTATAAAAACCAGGCTGTGGCACTAATTGCGCAATTACGGAGCGGAAGCGGCGCAGCGGCGCGGGGAGGCGAGAGAGGAGGAAGAGAGACAGCAGCGCCGTGACATCCCTCGACTTTATTCCTTTCTGTTATTATCTGCTATACGGCGGTAATCCGCCCTGAACACCCTATAGCTGCCCCCCCCCCCCATCCTGTTTTCGGCCCCTGGCATCCCTGCAGCTTATTGAGAGGTGGACTGAGTGTGCCAGTTTCCCTGAACCGCAGGGAGCTGGGAAACTGGAGAAAGTGAGAAGTCGACTGGAGGGATAGGGAGGGGGGGGACGAGGGGGGAGGAGGAGAGGAGGCAAAATTTGTCTTGCGCGTGGATGAAAGGACAATTTATTAGGAGCTGCTCAGGGAGACAGAATATTTTGCCCCGTTGCTTTACGGACTGTCTGAATGAGGAATGGGAGCGTATTAACGCTGGTGCCGGGACGAGGGGGGGGCAGGGGGGGGGCCTGGCACGGTCCCATCACGGCCCGCCGCGAGCACCCCCCTGGGGGGTCGTGGATCAGGGGCAGGAGGGAATGCCAGGAATGAATCTATATATCCACAGAACCGCGATCAGACGTCTGTGGACGGACCCGAGCTCGTTTTAATCCTGAGGTTCTGCTCATCAGGACAAATGTCAGAGTTTTACTGTTCTAAGTATTTTTAATAATATATTCATCATTCTGAGTTACTTATAATATTTGCAGATTCCAGCTTCACTAATGTGATTATTTTTAATATATTTGGTTTGTTGATTCGGACAAAACAAACAATTTGAAGACATTCGCCTCAGGCTCTGACAACAGCTGTTTTTTCTTTTTTCATCATGATCTGACATTTATTGACTCATCATAATAATAATAATAATAATAATAATAATAATAACGCAGTCTCTGTTCACTTTAACATGCTCTTATTTTGTTAACTAAACCTAATCCACAAACTGTTCTCTAATTAGACCAAAAATTCTTCGACCTTCTCACTAATATTTAACCTCATGTTGCTGTCGGTGTAGTAAATTAACAAACAAAAATCCAAACTCCCAGAATAAACCAGACTTAGAACAACAGGCAAACAGAACGGGAACTTTTCTGGATCTGCAGCACGTCCACAACGCCGTACAGTATGTTTGCCCGCTCCCCCCGCGGCGGCGGCGAGATTAAGGAATAATCCGGCGCTGGCCCGGTCCGACAGGCAGCACCTGTGCGCGCTCTCACACACACAGACACACACACTCACTCCGGGGCAGAGCTAACATTAGCATGCTGCTGCAAACGCCGGCCGAGCAGGTGCACGTTTGATGCTGCAGAACACTTCCACTCCGCGGGATTTCAGCTTCAAACGCTCTGATGCTGATACGCAGAGACGCAGATTTAACACGGTAGATAAGAAGAACAAGCAGATCTCCATCGCTAAGAAACTCTGATCCAAATGTGGTGGATTCAGGCCTGTTGCAGAAACCACGAGGTTTTAAAGTGCGAGGCAGCTTTTCTTGCACATACGATTAGCAGGTAGGAGGCGTGCGGCGTGATAGAGGGGAAAACACCGAGTTTAAGCACTGAAGCAGCAAGGTTAAATCTATAATTGTTTTTCCGTTCATAATTAGTTTCCTGCAAGGTAAAGAACAAGAAGTAATAAATAAATAAATAAAAACAGATGGCGTTGCTGCAGAGGAGCCGAGCGGCGGCGTTCCCCCGCCGTCCCCCCGCCGCCGCCTCGCCGCATCTCCGGTGTAACGGGCCGAGCTCGCTTCCTATTTATCTCCCGTCTCAGCGAGCCGCGGCCGGCGTGACCTCGGCCGGGCGCGCATTAATTTCACCTCGCCGTTTTCCGCGGCGTCGATTAATAAAAAGTGACGAGGTTTTCAGCGGGCGAACGCCGCGCTGATAAATGAGGGCCCGCGCCTAATTGCTTGGTAAATTAAGAGCTCACAATAGTGACGACGATGTGCGCCGCTTTTAATATTTAAAAACTCATTAAGTGTGGGAACGCCGCGCTTAGTTGAGCAGGCGGCCTTGTATGATCACCTTCCTGTGGCAGCAACGACCACGTGGAACGTCAGCGAGAGCTGCAGGTCGACCTGATCACAACTTAAGGTGACTCCAACCTTCACACACACACATGCATGCACGCCTCAATGTTTTGCATCACAAACACACACCGCAGATGTTCGTGTGCGTGTGTGTGTGTGTGTGTGTGTGTGTGTGTGTACGGTGCACATAGAGGCCTTGAGATGCAAATCACAACATTAATTCACAAAACATGACAAAATGTTGTTGTCTCTCCTGCAATGTTGCGTTTTGAATCTCGGGGCCGCCATATGCATGATAACCAAACACAAAATGCATGCACACACACATATATAAACACACACACACACACACACACACACACTTGCAAACAACAGCAACAAAAAACTCTGCTTACAATCACACAAGCAACAGTTTTGTGTCTACATGTATAATACAAAATCTTCATGCTGAATTACACACACAAATTCTGTATCTGCAAACACGCACACACGCACACACACACACACACACACACACACACACACACACACACACACACACACACACACACACACACACCGCAGACCCAAATGTCATGCACCATTTGGAATCTGGAGAGCAAAGACGAGCGAGCACTGGCAAATATTGAAAGTTTTTATTTCCCTTCCACAGATGAACGGGACATAATCCTCCAAATATATTTAGTCGTGTTACGGATTTGTTGTCGCTTAATTTGCATGACAACACGCTACCTTTTTTCGCCCGGCTGTGCGCGCCGCAGCAATTGCTGGGCGCCGATATCATCTTTATTATTATTATTGAGCCATAACGCGGAGGGGGAAATTGAGCAAGTTAAGCCGCAGTAGAAGCAGACACTCTGCGCGCTGACGGATCGCTTTCAGTAATTTCTCTTTATTATGATTGGCCAAGATCAATATTTTAACAGTTCGGTTACGGCCTTCAGCGCAGTGCTTAATATGTATTATTCACAACCTTTATCAGCACGTGGGGGGGGGCTGGGACAGACTGCACCCAGAGCAGGGATGACATTCCTCACAGCGAGGAGGCTGGATGTGGGACATGGACACAGCAGACGACAGGAGAGCTGCAGGAGAGCTGCAGAGCCAACACACACGTTAAAGGGTCAGTCCGCTAAAAATACAAAACAGCTTCAGCCTCCGTAGCCACGCAGCAGCTCTGGTTTACTTTCAGCAGATTCGCAGCATCGGCCGCTGAGATTTTCCTGGTGCAGCACAATTAAAATGGAATAAAAACATTGGTCTTAGATGCATGTGCAGTGACACCCCCCCCCCCACTTTTGCATAAAGGATTAAAACAAACGGTTCTGAATCTTGATTGCAATTGCTGGAATTCCTGCCACTTCCTGCTCTTGAAGAAGTTTACTAAAGCTAATTTCAACATTTGGCGCTGGAAATTGGAAAAACTGCATTGTTGGTTGAGTTTGCATTGATTATTTGTAAAAACTGTGACTTCCAGTAGAGTAATTGATCATGCATGAGATCAACTTATCTGTGGTGCCTTACGTGCATGCAGGGGTGGCAACAATTAATGTTCTATAACATCAGTCTTCTCCAACCATTTTGGCTCATGGGCTCTTAAAATAAAGCACGTTGCATCGTCAAAACGGAGAACAAACGACGACTTATTTTGTTATTTGAATAACTTTTAGCGGCTTGAAAGGATCAGATACACAAAAAAAAAAATCATGTGTCACAAATATGTTTTTGTTGTCCTATCCCGTGCAATCATCTGGCAGCGCCTCCGATTAATCCAGCAACCCGCGAGCTATAAAGGGAAGAAAGTCGCTTATATCAGATATATATTTGTTCTGAAATCGCCGTACATTGTGGAGCCGCATCAGATAAAAAAAAAAAAAAAAAACACCAAGCCATATTCGGCGCCGTTTGTGAAGCCGGCGTCTGGGATTAAGAGCTGTGACATATTCATATCTCCAGACTTAAAAAAGCGCCGCCACACGGGAGGGTCTGTCGCTATCAAAGCTGCAGGAAACCAGCCGGAGACGGGGGGGGGGGGCGCGGGGGGGGATGAAGAGATACGGAGGTACAGTGAGACGGAGTCGCTACGGCAGAGAGGATTTCTTTCAAAGCTCCCTAACCATCTCCCTCTCTCCAAAAAAAAAAAGAGAAATCCTTTGTACCCCTCTTCCAAACCCGGTGCCCTCCCTTCACCTAACCCCCCCCCCCCCAGCCCGGCGTTATATTTAAGTCCCCGCCTGGAACGAGCAGGGGAGCGAGCCCCTGGAAAAGTTTGTCTGGGGGAAGGCCGGGGTCGCCGCTGCAGCTGATTATATCGGTTTCGGCGGCGGCGGCGGTAATAGGCTCCTCTCTCCGAGCAGCCGCTAACCCCGGCCCCCCCCCCCCCCCCCCCCCCCGCCCCCCGCCACCCCCCCCCCCCCTCCCCGGCAGCCGCCGAGAGTGGAATTAATCAGGCCTACTGGGAGCCGGCTCCATCCCCGCTCGGCGGGCGAGCCACTCCGCAGTCATTTACCAGCCAATCCCACTGTCAACCCACTGTCATTTAGGCCCTTTTCATTACGCCTCGCCCCCCCCCTCAAACCCCCCCTCCTCCTCCCCTGCACACACACACACACACACACTTTCCCTCACGCTGGATCTGGATAAAAAAATGGAAATGGGTGACAGATTAGCCTAATGCTGGGTACTTTTTATAGACGGCCTATTATGATCCCCCCCCCCTCTTAGTATCAAACATGCAGTGTGCTGCTGCGAATCCCCCCCCCTATAAAAAAAAAGGATGAAATGAGAACTTCCACACACTCGCTCTGTAATTAGGAGCTTGTTAATGAGTCGAACCCGAAAACTAAAACGTGACAACTATGCGAGAGGTCGTGACCCCCCCCCCAAATTACTGCCTAAGTGACCTATTTTGGGCTGGGGGGGGGGCACCTGTAAAACACCTCTAAGGTTAGATGATCCCCTGATGAAACACAACCCCCCCCCATCCACCACAAATTACCCAGGATGCAGTTCACCTGGATGATTCTCTCTCTCCCTCTGCAAAATATTCATGAGTAAACAAAAGAGTGATTTGAAAAATGGCTGCGGGAAAAAAGAGATTAATAAAAAGCATGAATAGTGCATTATGGGAGAAGTGAGGAGAGCCCTACGCCGTCTCGTTGGGGCGGTTTCGGGAGGGAAGGAGATTGCATTCTGGGCTTTTATTAAGCGCGCGGCTCTCAGCCGTGGTTAAGAGGCCGGGGAGGCGTCGCCACCTCGGAACAAACCTGCACCGTCTTTAATGAGCGATTGTTGAAGCGTTTGCGTCCATATTTATGTAAAATGCTTCTCCAGCGGGTTAGAATACAAAAATTAAAGCCGCGGGCCGCCTGGGTGAGGCGTCATGCGTTTAGCCACGCCCCTCAACGAGAGCTCGCCACCCTTGACCTGCGTATTAATATTCATGATGATATGAGGTAGCAGTAGTTGTCATGGCGATTGATTGATCGTGTTCTGCAACCAGGTGTGTTGGGACGAGTTTGGGAAATGACCAGAATCGCCATGGTTACAGGTATGTGAAGTCATGGCAACCAACCATATATCGTATTTTGCGATGTCGCCTTTTTTCATATTGAGCGTGCACGTTTGGTCCTGGCCCCTCCCCCCTGAGACGCGGCCAATTAAGATAAGAGCTCGTTAACAGGAAGTGGCTGTTTGACGTCCTGTCGCGTTAACGGGCACAAACCCTAATTGGACTTGTTGTGTTTTAGCGGTTGGGGAGGGAGGGGTTCCTTTCATTTTTTTCCGTAAATAGAAGATCCTGATGTTTATTTTTTAAAAAGGGGGGGGCGCTCAACACTAGAAAAAAACAAATCTCCGCATCGACAGTGGACAAATCGTCTCGGTGGCTGGCAGCTTGACCTGGAACACTACGCAGGTGCAGGGCTCTGGGTGGGGGGGTGGGGGGGTGGGAGGCTGTTTGTTTGGGCTCGGCCCCCGCTCCGCAGCGCCAGGAGGAGAAGGGGGTTCTGCTCGGGATCAAACCCGAGGCCCTGGAGGTTGCAGGAGGTGTTTATTGTAGCAGCGGCTGCCTGGAAGTGACTGGCAGCAGAGAAGCGAACAGAGGCCAGAGGCATGGAACAGACACGCTCTTCATGCAGGGGGTGTGTGTGTGTGTGTGTGTGTGTGTGTGGGGGGGGGGGGGACCACACTCAGACCTGCACAAACAACACGGATTTCCATGCACGCGTCCGGCGATTCTACTAAAAAGGAGATAATGACACTCGTCCTTACGTAAACACAGATGCTTAAAATGAAAAATGCAAGTCACTCGTCTGCAGGAATTATTGTTGTTTCTCTGGCGGCTCCGCGATAACTGGGACGTTCTTTAACCTGAGCACCTCCAATTAGAGGATGGGAGGAAAAGAAGAAGGGGGGGTTGGGATGCTTTGACCCGCCCGCTTTTACTCGGAGGCGCACTCAGAGAGAGAGGGAGGGAGATGTGGCGGCAGGATATGGCAGAGGAAAAGCAGGCTGAGCCGCGCATGGCCGCAGGCCGCCTGCTCTTCTATCAACGCGAAACAGACCTTCCCTGGCAGAGAGGACGTTTCACTCTTATTTATAAGCCTCCTTCTTTCTACATTATTTTAAAAGAGGAGGAGGGGGGGGTAAAGAAGATACAGACAGAACAAAACAGATGAAAAGCATCTTCGGGACGGAAACATCTGGTTTCGGATCCAGAGACCCCCGAAAGGAAATTGCAAATAGACAAAACTCTTATGTTTTGATTTAGGTTATTATTGGATGCAGCAGGAGCCACCGGTTGTTGTTCGCACAGGAGCCAGGACGCCACGCTCAGACGTGAGGGACGAGGACGCCTCGTCACCGCCGCGCTGGGGGGGGGGCACAGACATGACGGAACAGCGAGGACGTTCTCCGTGCTTTTGTGTTTGAGAAATTCCAGCTTAATTAAGCGATTTGTAAGTTCAAGGGGTTAAATTTGGGAAGAGGAAGAACCCAGCGGTTCATCTGGTTCACAAATGTGTCTTAAATGGCTTCATCTCTATAAAATAAGAGTGGGCAGCAATGGAGAGAATAAAAAAACAAAAAAACGCAGCCCCGACAGGCATGGCTGGAACATGTGGTTGCGTTCCTGACCCCTCCAAACCATCCGCTGTGGAGGAGGAACACGACGCTCGCTGCCAAAAAAACAACGGCGCTGCTGCAGCAGCAGCGGCTCCTAATGCGGCGCTGAGGCGTGGGGACGACCTCTGACCTGGCCTCCAACCAACAGCACACTGGTAGGTGGAGCAACGCTCGGGTCAGGACTCAATAACGTCCACGCGATACATGAGATGCAGCTTTTTCTTTATATACTGTTAACTTTACTTATTTTGGCACAAAAATTGCAAAAAAACACATCAAGTAGCAGATTTGAGAGAAAAATCTGTAAAGGTGATTCTGTTGAAATCACATTAATTTACATTTATGATGCTGTAGAAAATATTAACTATACCTGCATCACTGCATACACCACAACTATGACAGATTATACACATACGAATAAGGTATATTAAAGAAAACATATAATAGCTGTTATAAGAATGGTCTTAATAATACAACTTAATATGTATTAATCATATTGATCCAAAACAGATCAACTTTATGTGACTTTAAACCTGGATTAAACTTTTCTTTACTTTTCCTTACACTAAACTATAAACCTACATTAACTCAAGTTGATTTAAACTAACGTCAGTCAAACTCTTAATGTTGAGTCATGACACGTTTTCATGGACTGGACTTCTTTATATTTGACATATTTATGGATTTACTGATGTGCACAGCACTTTATATTACAAGAGCATCGTGCAATTCAGATGCAGAATACATGCACCAACACTTCACAGCTAGCGCTTCTTCTTGATGCAGCCGCCGTCATTAAAGCGACGTTAAAGCACGTTGACTCAAGCAAACAATAAAATAACCCAAGTTTAATAACAAATAAATGACTAAATTGGTCACTAATTGGATTAAGGATTAGAACGAGGGTTTTATGCATGAACTTTCTAGTCGACTTTCTTATTTCTAAGACATGAGACACCACTAGTTAGAAACTATCCGACTACATGATGATGATTATCAGTGTCAGTGTCAATTACTGCTGCAGATTGGCTTAAATGAAATACAGACGTGCAGGAAAATCACTGGTATGGCTAAAGACGGTGCACAGGTGTGTGTATCTGCAACAGCAGCCGCGTTGAGCATATGGTGAAATAAACCATGACAATTAGCATGAAACAAAGTAAGAAAGTGGCGTTAGAGTCAAGGTAAGGCGCGGCGAGCCGTGGTCGTCCTCCAGGACATCCTGGCCTCGCCTTTACCTCTTCTGGGCAAAGATTTACAGCGGGAAAGAAAAAAATCCGCCCGCAACATCTGGAGACGCGTGACACCGAGGCACGGCTGGCGGTGACAGCGGCTAATTTACAGGTAGTAAAAGTGTTAGCGGGGACGCGGGGAGGAGTGATGGACAGCTGGAGTCCCCACTGACCAGCCTGGAAATAAAACAAGAAGAAGAAGAAGAAGAAGGGTTCCACCAGGCAGGACGGTTCCCCCACAGAGAATGGGGCTGGAGGGGAAGGAGGGAGACAAAGGAAGAGACGGAAGAAGAAGAAGAAGAAGAAAATCTCACAATGAAAACGAGTGTTTTCCTGCAGAATTCCTGCAGAATTCATCTCTACAGTGACCCCCTTTAAACAGCTAGTGTTCTCCATGAAAAAACGTGAATCTAGGATAACAAAAAAAAAAGAAAAAGGAAAAAAAAAATCTCCCATTTTTGGCGTACCTGTCCAGAGAGTTCATGCATATGCATGAGCACATACGGGTGGTGGGTGGAGAGGTAGGCGACACGATCCCTGCAGCCCAAAAAAACGAAAAAGTGAGCTTGACCCATTTTATCGCAGAAATATAAACCTCGAGACTGGTTGTTTTTTTAGCCACAAGTGTGTGTGTGTGTGTGTGTGTGTGTGTGTGTGTGTGTTTGCACAACTCCCCAATAAACACACACACTCGTTTGTTTCAGCCAAGAAGGGTAATGAGACAGCCTGCCTCGGCAATAAGTTTAATGTCACAAAGGAAGATCTTTTTTTTTTGTGGTGGGTGTTTTTCGCCCATTGAGGGAGTTAATTGCTGAAGAGAATTAATTAGAAAATGTTGACTTGAGAATCGTACATTGATTACTGTAAATATTCTCCAGAGTTTTTTCCCCCTTCCTCTAATTGAGAAGCGTTGTGCGTGGTGCATCTTATTACGTGGGCTCCTCCATTAGCTGCAGCACAGCCGTGCCAGTATTGATTTTTTTTTTTTTTTATTTCGCTTTGATGAAGTTTAATACAGTCAGACGCCCGACATATCTGCAAATATTCAACGTGCAATTAGCCATGCTCCATACGGGGGAAGAGTACGGCCAACATGCTTGGTTCTGTGGATGTTTTTTTGGCCGATTTAAGCGTCTGGAGGAAGTCGTGCACGAAGCTTCAGCGGTTTAACCCTTTAACCGCGTCGCCCCCGTCCGTGTTTAACCACGGAGCACACCAGCACACACAGGGAGACGGACAAGCAGACAGGTGGAGGGCTGAGCCCCCGTAATGAAACATGACTGGTGAAGGGTGAACACACACACACACACACACACACACACACACCTCGGGAGAGACAGCTTAACGGGGGGGAAGAGAGGGGATAGGCTGACAGACAGGCCCAAATCAGACCCAGGGAGGGGGATACACACACACACAAACACACCTATCTACTCGCTGGAAGAGAAAACGACAGTGGGACGGAGGGACAGATCGATGATAAAAGTTCACATGCTTTTTGTTAATATATAAATGTGCATTTTTTAACCGCTGCAGACGTTCTGCTGCGCGCTCCGTCATATCTGACATGAAGTGAATGAACCCAGGACCCGATCCGAGATGCGTCTGACCTGCACAGACCCCGACACATTTTTCTCTCCCGCAGTCATTAAGACATAAACTGACACGGCCAGATGGTTTGTTACACACGACCATCTGGGGAGCCGTCCTCAGGAAGTGCATTCTGGGAAAAAAGGGGCGATGGAAAAGACGGATTCTCTGTGTAATCAAAGCTCGGATCCACTTTAGATCGAGAACCACATCCATGAACTACTGTTACACTAATTCTTTAACGCCACCATTTAAACCCATTCACACACACACACATGGAGGCCGATCAGGGGTCACCAACCCGGGTCCTGGAGGTCACTCTGGGTCCAGGTTTTAGTTCCAACCAGTAACACCTGATTCCACCAATCAGCCACTAGCGTCCTCGTTACGGAGCTTCGTTATAGAATCAGGTGATGCTGCTGGTTGGAACAGAAACCTGGACCCACATGGTCCTGTTGGTGACCCTGATCTAGACCAGTTTGACCTTTGACCCCATAAAACACTCATTGCTCTACGCCCCCAGATCTTTTACGTCTTGCTATGGTTTTTGTTTTTTACAAAAGTTTGGGCGTTATCTGAATTTCCTCATCTCCATCTCACCCTTCCTTTCTGATTCCTCCCCCCCTCCCCTCCGGCTGGAGGTGTGTGTGCACCTACAGGCGGCGGTGCTGGGGGGGTCCCCCAGGGCTCCAGTCCTGTGCTCCGGGCTGTTTGATGTGGAGAGAACCTCAGCCCCCCCCCTGCTCAGGGTTTCACTCCCATCATCAAACATCCCTGCTGGGGGGGGGGCCGGGCCAAGGCTGTGGCCCTAATCAAACACGGCGCCCCCCCACCCCCCCAACGGACTCCTCATACAGGAAGAAAAAAAAAAGACTAATTATGGAGGCAACCTTCAGAATCACAAACTCTGTGGTGTGTGTTTGGTTCTGTAGCGAGGTTAGCAGAGTAGACACACACACACACACACACACACACACACACACACACCCCCAGCGGAGGAGGAGATACAAGCCAAAGACGCGTCTGAGCAAGCGACGCATGTCGGTTTCAACACGTCACTGTCATGTTGTGGGAAGTTGGATGCTGTTGGGAGGAGTGCTCCGAGTTTAAAAAAAAAGAAAAGAAGAAGAAGAAGAGAAAAGCGGAGAGAGGGATGGAGGGATGGAGGGATGGAGGGAGGGATGGAGGGATGGAGGGAGGGAGGGAGGGAGCGAGCTCGTCCTTGGAGACGAGGCGAACGCTCGATTTTCTGTTTGCTGCCATTTGTCTTGTGCTGCTAAGAGAGATCAACAGTCCTCAGCACACAGATCAATATTCTCTTAACCCACACCTAATCTGGCCAGAGTTTCCTCCAATTTCACCTTCCCCGCCTCAGCCCCCCCTACCCTACCCCCCCTACACTTTTTATTTTCCCCTCTCCTCTCGTTTTCAGCAATCATTTCTTTTGGGGGGGGAACGGCTGTGACGGCCATTTGTCACGGCGCCGGTAACGCAGAAGGGAGCCATGTTTCCTGTGTGTGTGTGTGTGTGTGTGTGTGTGTGTGTGTGGGATGGGGGTGATGGATATGATGCACCAGCCCCCCCCCAGTCGCCAGTGAGATAGACTAGCTGCCTAATCGGCCGCATGACATCGCCGTCGAACTAAACGGAGTGACGTCAACACCACGGAAAAACGGAGAAAAGCTATGTGTGTGTGTGTGTGTGTGTGCGTGTGTGTGTGTGTGTGTGTGTGTGTGTGTGTGTGTGCGTGCGTGCAGCCGTTTAATTGCAGGATGTTTTACGGGCCCCTCCAGGCCGCTTACACGGCGATTTCATCGATTGGTGTTTTTTGGGAAACATCGAGAGGTAAATTAATTTCCCTTCAGAGATTATTCTTACTTCACCAGACACGAGTTTTATTTACTTTTCTAGTCGTTTCTACTTTAAATCAGAGACCTGTGTGGGGTCTGCAGGTTTTTTTGGTCCATTCTCTACTTTCTTTATGATCCATCTTTTATTTTAGCCATAGAAGAGAAACCATAAGCCCCCTATGTCGGTTCATTGACTGTTTCAGCCTTTGCCACCTTAAAATAAAGCAAAGATATTTGCAACCAGCTCACTCACATAAACGCGATCTAACCCCCCCATGATCTGTCAGTTTATCAGCATGTTCCACAAACAAAGAAATCATCATATCCAAGAACCAGAAACCTGATCTTAAACAGTTTAGGAGCAGAACAGAAACATATTCCAGCGTTTCACACAACGAGAAAAGTTTTCTGCTTCTCTTTCTGGCTCGTAATTATCTCATGACCCTCAGTCTCCACTCGTAATCCCTCCAGGGTTCCCAATCTGGGCGAGATCAGAACAGTCCAGAGAAATCACAGAGTTTCAGGTCGGCTGGTGGTCGTCGGTGAAAAGCTTCGGGGCTCAGGCCGAGTTCAGCTGGGGTCGTCTTAGCATAAAAGTTTGGTTAAATCCGGACAGACGGGGCTTAGAAGAGCAAAGACGAGACGTGTACGTTTGGTGTCGGAGCCTTTCACTTTACACACAAAGATAGATGAACAGAACTGAACTTTTGTCTGGACTATCACTATTGTTTGTGCTTAATCAATAGTTTTTCCTCTGTACTTATACTGTAGTCAAGCAGGGATGTTCTATCATTATCATATATATATATATATATATATATATATATATAAATAAAACTTCGGCTTTTGTATGTAGGTGTCTATCATTATTATTATTTCTTCCTGCACCCTCATGCAGCAAACATTCAAACAAAACATCTCTCGACACACTTTATCACACTAACACTGGTCTTACTCCATGATGCATTCACAGACCCTCAGGAAATCCCAGCACCATCATCTAGCAGAACCTACACTTATTTATAAACTCATATACCAGTAACATGTCCAGGTTGCATCAACATTTCAAAACTAATATGTAGATTGAGAGCATCATTTTTTTACACACACTTCCTACAGACACTGCACTAGTTCATATAAATCACAAATATTGTTTTTTGTTCTTTTTGTTGAATATAGCTAATATAAGAGAATCTACACAAACATAACTAATACAAATGCACGCACGCACGCATGCATGCATGCAAGTATTTTGATATTTTGCAATTTCTGTGATCTTTGACCGAAGTATAGAACAAAAAAATGGGTCAATTCGTGGATATATAGACGCTGGCTTCCTATGATCCGTCCCATCCTTCCTAAACCTGCCCCCCCCCCCCTCGTCTACAGGATTCTGCGTTCATGCTCTTCCTGTCGCCACAGAAGGACGCGTATCTGCGTTCGCTCCATCACACCTGAAGAAGAAGTTTTTAAGAAGCCCTGGACGTCCTCTCCTCCCCTTCGACAGGCCGCGGTGGGGGATGGGGGGGGGCAGGGGGGGTGATTGGCAGCCTGAGAGAACAGAGCCCCTCATTCATGGCCAGCGACCCCGATGTACGTCAGCCCCCCTGCGCAGACAAAGCGGGCTAGTGTACGCCGCCTGTACACGGGGGCGAGCGCCACACACAGACACAGTAACAGGAAGACGCCGGCTTGGGTTACCGTGCTGCTGCTGCTAACACTGCTGCTGCTAACACTGCTGCTGCAGAAAATGTCCCAGCACGCACAAAACAAAGATGCTCACGTATGCATGCGTGCATGAGGAAAAAAATAAAATAAAAAGCTCACCCACGTACAGAAAACAGACGCGTACTGTACGGCTGCAGGCGAGCAGCCCGGCTACAAACACACAATAGATGCTTTATTTGACTGAGTGGCACAGCAACACATGCCAGGCCTCATCCTGGGAAGTTCGCACCACATGCTCCAGACACACTCTGTTTACAGGATTATGTCACAAATGAGATGTTTATAGTCCTGTGTGTGTGTGTGTGTGTGTGTGTGTGAGGGAGACAGCGTAATGGGTGGTTAGTGAATGTCAACCCTCCTCACCCCAAAAACTCATGAAGAAGTGCAGTGGTTGAAGCTGTGCAGGAAGTTTAGTTTGTGCTATTGTTCCTATCGGATATGACGACGTTATTCAGCAGACGCTGACATTTAGGCCGTTTGACTTCAGCCGCGACATCGGAACAACTTTATGTGCAGGTTAGAATCTGAACATGCATGTTGGGAATAATCCAATTTGCTGCACAGGAACAACTGTGTGTGCAGGATTCTGTCATGTGATGCTGTGGAACAGCGTCAATCACCTTCAGGAAGAAGGAAGCTACATTTTTGATGAAAACCTTCAAACCTCTGAAGGTCCCGTGTTGTAGAAAGTGAGATTTTTAAGTACAAAAAAAAAAATCCACAGAGTTCCTTTTAAAATGAGCCATCAGCGCTGCTGTGAAATTGTGATGTCACTACTAAACAGGCCCTTTTCAAATCAGGCTCATTAATATTAATGAGACGCGCACAAAGTGACCTGTTCTTTCTGGAGCTACAGAGGTAGGACTACACCGAGGTGATTGTTGGTACTTAAACCGTAAATAAATCACGTTAGGGTGTCAAAACCTCTAATAAATCCCAGGGAAATTAAATATCGGACCTTTAAGAGGCCTGACTGATGAAGACTTTCACCTTCCACGACAGAGAAGATGTTCTGAGATTACTCATCAATACGAAACGAAACCAGAGCTTATCGCCGCCGCTGCTCCACTCAAAGACGCCATTCAGCTCCCCGGACAAAACAACGCAGGTGTGTGTCCGCCTGAGCGACCACAGATGGCGGCGTCCTGGCACGGAAGCCGCAACAGGTTTTATAAACCTGATGCAGGCCGTCCTGACAACGTCCATTCAACATTTGAAAGAAAGAAAAACAAAAAAAAAAGCGTTTTGCTGAATGGATGCTACTGTAAGTGTCTGGGAGTGGGCCGGCGTCCCAGTTGGCAAAACGAGTCTTCCAGACTGGGCTCGACCGTAAGAAGCATGTGAAAACAGGAAAAAAAGAAAAACCGCCCTCCCTCCTCCTTCCTCGCTTCCCTCTCTCAAGCCAAGCATCTGCTAAGCATTTTAATGGGGATCAATGGAAGGGCAGGGACAGGAGATCCAGGGGTTGATTGGCTGGCCGGCCCCGCCGCCGCCGCTCTCCCCGCGCTGCCCCGCCGCCGCCGCTGTTTACAGCCAACACAAGCTGCCGCTGCGCCCTGCACCAGCTGATGTGTGTGTGTGTGTGTGTGTGTGTGGGGGGAGACGCCATGCATCCACACGCCGCGTTCCAGCATCGGGATGCACAGGCATTACCAAACGTGAGGCGATTCCACTGGTGTGCAATGCATATGTGTGTATGCATGCATCAAACACATGCCTGTGCGTGTGTGTGTGTGTGTGTGTGTGTAAGCGTGTAATTACACACATCACACATCACGGTGAAAGGGCTATTTTGTGTGTATCCTAAATGTGCAACAAATTGCTCTGTAAGTGCATCTCCTCTGTTGGTCTACAGCTGCTTTCTATTTCAGTGTCTATTGTTTAATTGCATGTTGCACATGTGCCCTCTCTTTTCCTGACACACACACACATGCGAACACACACGTGCGCGGTCATCAGTGCACGCAGCAAAGAAACAGTTAAAGTGATGCTTCCTGGTGTGCCAAATGAATCAGATTAATATTAGCCAAAGCGAATGTCATCATTGGCACTTCTCTCCTCCACGTCTCTATATCACCCCCCACCACACACACACACACACACACCTAACCGCCCCCCCCTTCCCCTCTCCGTGCTGCGTTTGGGTTCCTGAGTCCTGTGCGGTAATGAGGGAACGTTATGCAGTGCCATAAACGGAGGGGCTCGCTGTCAGTATGCATAAAGGATGAGACAGAGAAGATGGCGCCGGGGTCAAGGGGGAGAGGGAGAGAGAAGAGGAGGAGGACGGAGGATGGAGACACACACACACACACACACTCCACGGCGAGGCAGAGACACAGGCTGGTGACAAAAAGGCTCCCCGCTTCCGTGTGTGTGTGTGCGTGTGTGTGTGTGTGTGCGCAGGTGCAGCGCAGCGCGTGCAGCGCCCCCTACGCTCGGCCTGCAGGAAGTGGACCCTAAGAAAACCCTGAAGTGGGCCCACTTCAACAATCACCTGTGATGAGATTAACATCATTCAACCTTCAGACACCTATAAAACATCTGATACATCAGCAAACGTCGTGTGAATCTTCGTTTGTTGAATTTTGCATGAAACGTACAATAGTGTATAGATTAAAAAGGGCGTGGAATTCAATTAATGTGATATAGGAAAGCGTAGCTCTCCCACTGAGCCAATGCTCTTTCAGCGCTAATCGATGTCTGTCTGCAAGAAATCACACACACACACACACACACACACACACACACACACACACACACACACACACACACACACACACACACCTTTAAAAAGCCTTGTCGATATCATTAGCTGTCATGTACACGGTAAGCAACACAACGGTGCACGGGGATACACAGCTCCAGTCTAGAGGGTATATGTGTGTGTGTGTGTGTGTGTGTGTCAGAACGCATGGCGAGTGTGTGAGTGGATTACACCGGGTTCACAGTGTGTATGGGTGGGTGGTGGGAGGGGAGCATGGCAGCAACTTGGCTCCATAATGGGATTTCTCAGTACTCCTACTTTAACACACACACACACACACACACACACACACACACACACACACACACACACACACACACTGCCCCACCCCCCCGCCTTAATAAAAAAACAGGCAGGTTAGCAGCAACAACGCGGCGGCGTGCAGCATCCTATCTGAGCAGCTCACTTTAAGACACACATCTCCTCACCTCTCCTCAGAAAAGCCGTGTGTGTGTGTGTGTGTGTGTGTGTGTGGGGATCAGCCACGTTACACAGGGATAAGGCACGCCGCCTTAAAGCCGGATGAGGAGTGGCCGTAAAGGAGAAGCAGCTCCACGGCGCCGTAAAAAAAAAAAAAAAAAAAAAAAACACAGAAACGTATGAAAATGATGTGAATGGAGGGGGTCAGCTGTCAATCAAACGCACGTCGTACTGACGTCTCATTTTGGGGATTTTTTTGTGAAGAGAGGAATCTTATCGATGCATGATGCACATGTGCAGAACACGATCGGATTCTCTTCCCTCCACAGTCAAACCGCTTAAACATGTGTAATTGCTTCTATTTTATTCAGTTTTATTGTCTGGTTTCTTCTTAATTGTTTTTCTCGCACTTTGAGATTCCTTAAAAATACAAATTATTATTATTGGTAGCTCATTCCATCATGGAGGATTCGTCTTAATGATGGGATTGTTGAAAAATGTGATTGAATTCTGATATAAAATAACAGTAAAATCAGTAAACAATATGACAAGATGTGATGTTATCTGAAGGGATTAAAACCACATTTTTCATGCTAATTAAATTAGGATTAAATAAAGAGCTGGAGTGAAACTGAAGCTTTAATATCAGGAGGTTTTATTAATTACCAATAAATGACATTTATTTGTTCGTTGTACGATTTGCTGCAGGATGTTAAGTTACACGATGCACCTGCTGCAAGGTCAAACCTCCTGACAGCAAAAGTCCAGATTCAGAGGTGTGTGTGTGGGGGGGGTCAGCGGTCCCCATGTGACCCGGCTCCGTACGTTTGACCTCTAACCGCGGCCCCCCGGGGGGGGGGGGTCTGGAGCTGGGTGGTGAGCTCATGCTTTTTGTTTCCTGGAGGTTTCATCACAACCTCAAACAGCTGCGTCCATGACACACGGGCCGAACAACGCGGCGCGGCGACTTTTAATCTAGAAAACACTCGACCTCGGAGGCTGAAACGTGAAAAACTACATCTGATTACTGAGGAAACAACGGGAGCAGATGGAGACTAATCGGAAAGCAAAGATTAAAGGGATTGTTTCACGCGAGGGGATTTAATAATAAAATATTTGGATTTAAACCCGATTGTCGGTTCTTCTGAAACTCAACGTAAATGCAGGAATGTGCACGAGGGGGGGGGGTTCTGTGGTGACCATCCGGGGCTGGCTCGCCGCGTCAAAGCGAGCTTTAAAAACCACACGGTGAGCCCACGCCGCCACAGCTCGCCCCCCCAGGTGCAGCACGAGCCAGGTGCGGCTTTTCTTTTTTTTTATTTTGCCTTTTTCCTTCCCTCTTTCTGTTCGTCCCTCATAACATAACAAACGCACCTGGAGGGAATTCAGCCAAACTATCACTGTGAATGCCCCCCCCCCTCCTCCTCCTCCTCCTCCTTTTTCACATTGGAATATGAAATAAAAATGCACATTTCACTGTTCGACGTGGGGCCGAAAGCAAATAAACACCTGAGCATAATGTGAAAAAGCCTTGTAATTCAGCGTGGCCCCCCAAGATAGTTTTGTCCTTCACCCCCTGCAATTTTCCTCCGGCGTGACTTCCCATCAAAACGCAGCTCCATAGAAAAACGCTGCATATTGTGCATAGGAATCTGTTTGAATCGATCAATGGGCGCCGCTCTCTCTCTCTTTTTGGTGTTTTGAAGAGCTGGTGTCAGCCGAATGCAGCCGAGGAGCATTGAGAGGTGAGAAAACGTGGAAAAAGACGGAAAGAACAAACACAGAAGCTGGCAGTTTCCCGTTCTTTCTTTATCTGTTTCTAGCTGCTCATCTCCTTCCATCCGTGCCTCCCTCTCAGCTAATAACTCAAAAAGAAAAAAAACAGGGCGGCCCAGTTTTCTTCTCCTCCTCCTGCGGAGCGAGAGGAAAAGTAAGCAAGGAAATTCTCCGTTTGGGGGGGGGGTAGGACAACTGTCCCCCTATCCTTCAGGGCTGAGGCGGGTCCAAGTCAAACAGCCAGCGCTGCAACCAGGAAACTGTTGGCCAAACACGCGGGGGCCATGAATCCGTCCCGCGCGGTTACAGAGGCCTTTTTGTAAAAATCAGGAAAAGGACGTCTCCCAAATGGGGGTTTAAGCAGCAATCAGCATCACAGATCATCACTTTCTGAGTTTTACGCCATCGGTCAACCCGTGCTCGCAGCCACGGCTAATATTTACCCTGAGGCGGGGGCACGGGACGCGGCTGAACCTGAAAATATGTCGAAATGGGTAACGAGGGTCGAGCCATTTTGAGTAATCACTGAAATAAAAAAAAACGGATTTGCAGATTTTTGCTGCTTCACTGAGTATTGTGTGTTAATAACGAAACAGGAAAAACACATTTCTGAGACTCGCCTCCATCCGTCCCGTCGCTCTCACCTCCCGTCACCTCGGCCGGTTGCAGAGAGGACGCCTCTGTCCGGGAACGGCCATGTTTGCTCAGCCGACCGCAGGCGAGGGGGAAGCCAGAGATTACTGCAGCCACCGTGGAAATGCTACAAGTGGGTGGTAGAAGGAGGTGGAGGACTGCGCCGGGTTTGGTGTATTCCTGATCCTGACAGTTCTGCTTTGTAAAATGTTTAGGGTAGATAGTCAAATTACCTTTATGATCATTAAAAGATAAAACCCCTGTAGGGGTGTCTGGCTGCTGTAGAAAAGCATCTAAGCCACAAAAAATAAATTAATTAAACCCGTAGTGTAAAGCTCCATATCACAGCTCCTCCTAATGTTGCTTCCCAGCGCTTTACTTACAATTCAAAGCCCCATTTTCCTTATTTCTTCCTGCACCAATCGTGCTATCAACTTATATAAAATATTCATATCTTAAAAAAACACATACATTATGTTACTTCTCACAATAACACAAGGTCCCAGCACTATCATCTACCAGAACAGAATCTGGGCCTAAACGCATTTATTAATAAACACATAAAATTGTATTTGCATGTCCCTCCTTATCTCAGTGTAAGTCCACATCTTGTGCAATGTACAAATGACTATTAAGACTGTGTAAAACACACACCCTCATTTAGCAAAACATAAAAAATTCTGCTTAAGCTTCCACTTTTCTATTCATACTTCCTGCAGGCACGGCACTAGTACATTACAACCTGCAACAAGGGACATTTTTTTCTTGCATAGGAAGACGTCTAGACTATTCTTTTCAAAAAAGGTTCCACATCATGCTAATAAGGTCTGCAGGTTATATACAAACTGTCCCATGCACTTAACGCTCAAAAAAACCTGGATTCAGAAACTTTGCAGGTTTGCGGCTCATTCCCAGTGAAAATCAGCCAATCAGAAGAAGAGTTATGAGACACCAGTGTAAATCTGCCTGAAGTTGAGTTTCTGTACTTTAAATCACAGATATATCATGTTAGGGGGTGACAAAATTTCAAATAAAAAAAAATGAAACGTGCACGACAGGAGACATTTACGAGGTTTGTGTTCTGCTCTGTCGTTTTCTTCACATCTCCCTGCAAAATAAACTCAGCGAGCGCCCCGTCGCCACCCCATGAACCAGCCTGGATATCGATCCCGGTGCTCGGGGAGGCTCCGGGTCACGGAAGGTGCTCATCTGTGCAACGTGAGCAGTTGGGAAGTGTGCGCGGGGAGCGGCTGGCGCATTAGTTAGTGGAATTATGTGGATCACGGCTGCAACAGCTAGAGGTGCAAATGCACACCGGCGGGATTAGGTAATGCTATTATCAGTATGATAGCAGCATTAGAAAGGAGCTTTAGCATGGATAATTCCACGGATTCAGCGGCGGAGAATCGGCCATAAAATCATTGCATTATACCCGGAGAGATGAGATCCAGATATAGAAAAAAAAAAAAAAAGGCACTCGGGGCTGCCAAAGAATCAAACTTGACGCTAAATCTTCAAATTACAAGTCATCACGTTTCCGTGTCTTGTCGGGTAAACAGGTATTTAACAAAAGGATGATCAAACATGCCTTTTTTATTCCCAGCGCCCCCCCCCCCCCCCACGTCTCGTTTCTCTCCTCCAGGAAACAGTTGGAATACAAAACACACCCTGAGCTGGTGTTTGGTTTGATAGGTGTTATTTGATATATTGGTCACACATGAGCTGAGCTGGTGTGGACTCACCCCGCTGCCATCACAGATGCTGATGAATGGGGAGAAACGGAGGAATCTGACTTTGCTGTCCCCGTTTCATCTGCTAAAAAACTATTGTTAGCTACTTTCTTGGAGACTTGGGCGCACAGGAAGTTGTGTTAACTACGTGTACCTTCCATTGCCAGATAATCGTTAAAAACACTGGAATGGAACTGGAGAAAATCCAGTTTTCAGGTTTGTTTCACTCCAGCTTACAGTAACAATCCTTCCACAATGAAACAACAATTCATTTTTTTTTTACAACGTGGCATTGTTGATTCAGACATAACTCACGCTTCTTTTTTTTTTTTTTACATTTGCAGCAACACCTGGTGTCTTGTCTCCCAGGACAAATCATTTGGTACGCGAGGAGGTGATGGATTTTATGTTTACGGCAGCTGCAGCGGCAGTTTCGTTTTAGAATAAACTCGGGAAGAACTCGAAGGTTCTGAACATCAGACAAAGGGAATATGAGCAGAAACACTGCGGCACAAAGTCTTCAGTCCGATAGTCATTTAAAAGCGTCCGGTTTATCAGATTTCATGCAGGGAACAGGTGGTTAAATATCCTGCACGCTCACTCCTGCAAACTTGTGCAAAAAGGTGGAACAGTAACATGTTGGTGTGGGAGGTCTGTGCAGCACACACACACACACACACACACACACACAGCTGCAGCCACATGGCAGGAGATGTGCCCGGGTATAAATAGAATGGCACTATTTTGTCTTTACATATTTAGCTGCTGGATATTTTAATGCAAATTAATGTGGTGGGATCGGCGAGGGGTGTTTTTGTTGACTGGAATTAGTGTTGTGAGCAAGCTTTCTTCTCCATTCTTCCCCGTCCTTTTCTCCCCTCTCCAAATTACAGCTATTAAGACAAGACTGGTGCGAGCCAAACACGGCGCTCCACTTAATGTGATTTCCCCGGCACGGAGAAAGGAATAAGAGGCGATGATTCATAGGGAGCCCCACAAAAAAAAAAAAGCTGAGAGACGGGAAGATGTCCACCTCCGACACAAACACTGGGCTTGTTTAAGTGTGTGTGATTATTGGGATGCTTATTTATGTGCGGATGAGCTTAAAAAGTGAACATCATGATGTATGACGTCCCCTGTTTAAGTCAGGCTAGTCCTCACGTTAGCACGGCGCTAATCTAATGAATAGATTAGAAAGACGCATGCAAATGCCCGACGCCTCTTTCCAGATTCAGGGCTCATCTTGATGTGGCTTTACAGCGTTTCTGCAAAAAAGGAGAAGAAAAAATCTGCCTTGCAACTTCCCCCCCGCCCCCCCCCATGACAGCGGTGTCCGCCGTGCCAAGCTTTCAACACCCCGCCATTGGCAGAATTGGGTTTGACAGCTCTGGCGACGGGCCGGGCTCCAGGGACGTCGTACGGGAAGAGACGGCCCACACCGCCATGGAGAGGGGTCCGGTGCAGAATGGGGGGGGGGGGGGGGCAAAAAAAAAAAAGAAAAAGCAAGAAACTCGAGCAGAGGTGCGGTCGAACCCGGGGCTCCGGATCCGGTTTCGTTTGCTCGACAGAAAAAAAAGCAGAGATAAGGCTGAGGAGTGAAGTGTGAGCGCTGACAGCAACACAAACCCCCCCAGAATAAAAAAAAAAGGCTTTCACACAATGATTCCAGGAGACACCGTTGGGGGGTGTTTTTATAAAAAATGACTGAGAACACGGGAAGACCGAAGCTCAGCCTGAATCCCGGGGCCAAGCACGCTGGCCCGGCCTATAGATCACGGCTTAACGTAGCCCGCGGAGGGGGGGGGCGGGACGGTGGAGACAAATGACAGTTCACCAAGGTGGGGTCCCTGGGCGGGGCGAGGCCCGGCCTCTGGCGCCGGAGCTGCAGCCTGCAGGACACCATGGGGGGGCGGAGGGGGGGTCGCCCGCCTCGCTAATGGGTCCCCAGACAAGCGGGCTTGACCTGGCGGGCCCATCGCATTCATTACCAGCTGGTTAGCAGCTAGCGGCTAGCCCCTAGCTAGCTTAACCACAGTCAGAGTTTAAGAGGCTGTGGTTTTTGCAGCTTTTGGAATTCCGGCGCTCCGTCCCGGCGCTATCGCTATGGAAGGAAATACGCCCGGCTTAATTTCACTTCACGTGCGAACATCATATCGGCTCAGATGAGGCGCTGGATCAGGAGGATGTGACGTCGTCAGATGGTACGAGATAAGATGATTCGTTAGCAGATTAGAGCTACGCGCGCTAGTCAGATTAGACTCATTGTTGACCTTTGGATCCATTAATACTAAAATCTGTAATCAAAGAGGAACAAAAAGCTGTTTAGTTTAGAGTAATAGTCTAGTTTAATAGTCTTAAATGCATCATTGCAAATTTGAGGTGTTATATAAGTCACATTCAGGCCACAGTGTAGTAGCATTTAGCTTCTGTATGTGGCTTCAGTTTGATATATATATGTATGTGTGTGTATATATATAAATAAAACGGATAATATTCCGGACCACTCTCGTCTCGTTACGCCTCCTCTCATCCGGGTGCAGCGCGTGGCGCCGCAGATCACAGGAGTCCATTTCCAGCGAGCTGAAATAACCTCCTGGAAGTCTCCTCATCTCTATGCAGCGAGCAGGTTTTTTTTTTTTTGTCCTGCAGCAGCGACCCACGGCGCCTGTGAACTCTGCATACATTATCCCTCTTCCCCTCCGTAGGGCGCTGCGCTTTATGCCGGGGAAACTGGCCCCATTTATCAGCCCCCCCCCCCCCACACACACACACACACCCAGCCCCCCCTACCTGCTGCTACTCTAACTACAGCCCGGCCGCGGCCTTTTATCGTTTCTGCAGATCACTGGGATGTGGATTGTTTTTAGCTGCGGATTTCACCAAACACGTCGGACTGTAGGTGAATTAGTTACGTAAAAAACTGGGGCGCCCCCCCCCCCCCCCCCCCTCACTAATGATGTCTAAGCAGCCCCGCAAATCTCCCATCGCATGTTTCCCTTTTGTTGATTTTTGCGAGACAACAAGGCGGCGGACGCTTATCTCCGTTACAGACCGCGCTCCACGGGGGAGCTTTCCCAGAAGCCTTTTCACCCGACGCCTTATTAGCAGCTATTCCCTCATCCCCAGATAGAGAAAGAGAGAGGGAGGGGGAGTATTATCCCTGCGCCCCCCCCCTCATTCACACACCACTGGGCCTGGACGGCCCCACTTCTCCATCCAACTCCGTCTTAGCTCGGAATCACAGCGCGACAAAAAAAGAGGAAAGAGAAAAGAAGGAAGCAGCGATTCCAGTTATTTATAATCCCGGACAAAAGGTTGGATGTTAATTTCAGAGGCTGTGAGGATGAGCTTCTTTTGTGCTAGTTTGCTATAAAAAAGGGATAATCAGCCCTGATTGCTTCATGTCGAGGACTCGCCGTGTTGTGGATGTGATGTGAGGTCACCGAGATAAACAGCAGCTTTATTATTGTAAAACAGCAGAGTTCCAGTTCTCCTGCATCGCGTTTCCCTGCTTCTGACTCTGATTTGCAGCAGCAGATAAAGATCTCTCATTTTTTTCCGTTTCCTTTTTGGGTTCCTCCCCAGAAGTGGCCGTGCCTGCAGCCCTCAGCTGGTCCCCCCCCCCCCCCCCCTCCCCTGTTTGTTTTAGCGTGTGTTTATTTGTTTCTCTGCAGTCCTGGGATTAATTAACCATATGCCGGGCTAATACATCTCTCTGCGAGCCAATGGCGTGGCAGCGATGCCTCACCATTACGGCTACGGCGTCGTTAGCCCGATTTAGTTTTGCACTTTCCCCACTTATTTTGTGAATTCATAATTCATAAATGCAATAATTAACTTGTGCATTATTACAGGCGACGTTTGACTGAGAATTCCTTACTTAATGCATGTCGTGGAGGCAGAGTCAGACGGGTTTGTCGTCTGGGTGTGGCGAGGGAGGCAAACGAGTGCTGAGTCAATCAGCAGCAGGCGAGACGGCGTGAGGTCAAAGTCACGGCGTGGGAGGATGTGGGGGGTGGGGGGGGGCTGTCAGGCGTTCACACACACCAACGCTGAGGGAGGTGTTGCGTTGCCTGTGATGACGCCCCCGCGCTAACAAACAGCCTCGCGGTGAATTTTTTTTTTTTTGCATCTGGACCCGGTTCTGCAGGAGTAAAACGTTCCCCGTTTCCCAGGTGATGACACGTTTTTATTTCAATAAGAAATCATCCATTATTTAGCTCCCAACCTCCCTGCCCTGCCCCCCCCCCCTCCCCTCGGATGGGGGCACCCCGCTGATTCCGACTTCAAGGACAAACTCGGAGGAGACGAGAGGAGTCGACCCAGTCACCAGACGAGAGAAAAGGGAGGGAGACACACACACACACACACACACACACACACACACACACACACACACACGGGAAGCTCTCAGAAGAAATGCAGGAAAAAAAAGAAGTGTGTGTGTGTGTGTGTGTGTGTGTGTGTGTGTGTGTGTGTGTGACCCAAATATACATTCTTTGTACTCCGGTTCAAAGTTTCCTGTCCTCTCCACCAAACATTCAAGGAGAAGTAAGGAAAAAAAAAACAAGAATGAATAAATCATGCAGCTACTGTATTCCTGAAGTGAGAGAGAGACAAAAAGACTTGAAAGTGAAACAGGAAGGAAGGAGCAAACACCACTCCCCCTTTTTTTTTTGGTCTTCTGATGGCGCTCTTCTTACGGAACATTACGGACGTTTCTTCATTCGCCCTTAAACTGATAAGTCGATGGTTACATCACATTACGAGACTCAAAGCCACGTTTCTATTGCTGGAACGTCTCAAATTAGCAGATTTACTTTTGATGCCAGAGACTCAGATTTGGCTGAAACGTAAAAAATAAGACTGGATTCATTTTTCTGTTCCTCAGTAGAAATGACTGAGCCTTTTAGTTGTGCAACAGCGTGGGGATAATCACTAGAAAATTACAACAATTATGGACTTCTATAGATATATTTTATCATTTTATGTCTTGAGCAACCAGGAATAAAAGTACAAGAATCCTTTTATCCCTGTTTTGGTCTCCACCATCTCCTGCTTTCTTTGCACAGAACTCTTGTCATAGCAGAAATGCTTTTCTATTCACTACTGTTAACAAGACCTGCAGAGAAACACCATTTAATCACATTTTTAAGGCGTCCTCCAAGGAAACAAGCAGCAAATCCTGCAAGGCTCAGATGCAGAGATGCAGCAACGTGCAACCTGGAAACTCTATATTATAAAGTCTATGCAATGCTAGGCTAAAGGCTCACTGGGACTGTGTGGAGTCACTAAAGAACACCTTTAACCCTTAAGAACCTATTTATCCTTAAAGGATTGCGGTGTTACACCGGTGTCACTGTGGCTTTAATGGGTTAAACAGGAACATGCATCATAACATGCACATGCAGTCACAGACAGTTTATTAGTCAACACACCTTCACATCCATGCATTTGCCTTGTTGATTCTATGACCAGGGCATGAGAGATATGTGCAAAAAGACCATTAAATGCTTCTGTGTATTTATCAGATAATCATTGAGTCAGTCATGAGTTGAATAAACAGATTCTGATTCCTCCCTAAATTCCCATAAAGGAAACTAAAGCAACTAAAGCATACGTCTTATTTTCACCTGTCAGGTGTGTTAACGTCAGAGGAGCTGTCAGGAGGCCCCATGTCTTAAAAAAACAAAAAAACACTGAGAACTCCTGAACGGAGGCGGCCATCAGAGCCCACGGCGGGCCGCGACACAAGAAGCCGTCGATCACACGAGGAACGCCGCTAATGATGCTGTTTTTCCTTCAAGTGCACAAACATCGGGTCCGGTGAGATTCCAGAGCCGCGCTGTGACAGGAAAACGTCTTCCCGCGTCACGGCGGCAGAGACGCGATCGTTTCCCTTGAAAACTGGGGCTGAGACGCGCGCTTTCCTAATGATGGGAGCGTTTGATGTTTAAATTAGGATATCACACGCGCGAGGAGCTACCCTCGCAGGGCCGCACCTTCCCGCGACGAGATTAGCGGCAACGCGCAGCCATTACTGTGGTTTATTTCTGCCCCAGCCAACTCCCAGATAAGGCAGCCATCCAGAGAAATAGCACGGAAACGAAGAAAAACTAATGGGGTGCACACTTCTTTACAGAGCCCATCCCAAGCATGTATTTATAGAGGGGTTGTGAGGTTCTGTCACCACGTCAGCACGTCACCCCTCACACATCCTGCTGTCAGACACCGAACAAACCACCTGATTTAATACCAAATGCAGAGACGGACTGGATGCACGGCCGTCCCACAGGAACCACGTATCCAGATGTGTGTGTGTGTTTATCGAACAAGAGAGACGCTTGAAGCCGACTGACAACAGTCAGAATAAATATATGAATGATTTTAATCCAGCTGTTGTGGTGTTTGCACTGATCTACAGAGCAAGGTGACACTGATCCACATTCCTGCTCCTCCTGAACACGCGTCACCTTTTCTAAAAGTGACGCGCCTTTAAGTCAGTCACACACACACACACACACACACACACACACACACACACACACACACACACACACACACACACACACACACTGAAGCATCAGATTTAATGATCGTTCCACTTTGCCTTCAACATATTCCACTTGATTGATTCAGTTTTATTTCCTTTTTGTACATTAAGAAGAAAAGTAACCTGAGGAATAAAGGCATAATATGATAATAAAGTCTAATATAACGAGAATAAAGTCAAAATAGTATAGATTTAATTGAATGTGTTTTTTTATTAGTGTTATAAAGTTCTAGTGGATTAAGTCATTTGTAGTTTGTGAAAACTACAGAAAAGTACAGCATCCTTAAATTAAAGGCAAGATGATGCAGCAAATAAGAGGTTATTCCCATAAAATCATCACTTTATTCTCATATAATGACTGTAATATTACAACTATATCACCAGAAGACCAATTACAACATTACGTTTGTAGTATGTATTCCAAAAAATAGATTCTGGTTAATATGGGATCATTCTACCCATTTACCTTAAAATCTACACCTGCCCTAATATTATTATACTAATATATATATTATATATTATACTATACTATATTATTTTTGCTATTTCATAAGAGCTGATATTTGTCCATTGAGTTTATTTAGGTGTATATATTAAACGTGTTGCTGGAAATTGCCCTTTAATTGTTTGGTCCTCAGCTTTCACCTGATGAGGCGTTTAAGGAACCAAAGGTCGTGTCACTAATAAAGTTTATTGTGGAGGAGTTCTCTCTTCTTGCCTATAGACATTTCCTCCTACGCACCTTTAGATACATTTCAATATTTTTTATGCAGATACACTAATAAAAAAGAGGAGAAACTGATGATAATGAATATGAAGCCAGTTTAAACCCCAATGACGCGTAGAGTGGACAGCTCCTGGTGCTGAAACCACACTCCGTACGTTAAAACTAACATCGCTCCAAACACTCATTTATTTCTTTGTATTATCCATCCAAGAAAAAGAAGAAATTTCTAGCTCATAAACACAGATGCATGTTTATAATAATTCATAATACAATGACAGCAAACAATGGCTGCTACCGTTTTAGCAAAAAAAATGCAATAATACTCTGGATTTTATTTCCCCCAATGCAAAAAGTTGATGAATCTTAAAGAAAATTAAAATCTTTACATTAGAGATTAAGATGTCTTAAATGTATAGTTCAGAACTGCTGGATCCTACACTTCCCAGCATGCACCTGTCAATCAACCAATTAAATTGACTAAACTTTTAGCTTGAGGATTTTTAAAGGCTGAGAGGAGGCGAAATTACTGTTAATTTTCTCTGGATTAAAAAAAAAAAAATGTGTTCGGAAAAGTGAATCAAATGACTCGAAGTTGAGGTTAATTTTTTCATGATTTGCATGTTATCAGCCCAGGTCATGGTAGGAAACCCCAGGTAGTAAACCTGGGGGTCAGGAACTCGCGACTCCATTTTCCCTGTTGCTGTTTCCTGTCCTACATCCGCGTGTTCTCCGGCTGCTGAGGTTTTTTCATCTGAACACGAGCAGAGGACATTAGAGCTCTCAGAGGCGGCGGAACAGAGAGCCCTCCAGCACCGGCCCGTCTCTCAGGCGGAGCCACAAGGGCCCACTTCATCAGCGCGATCCGGGGACGGGAAAGCGCTCGGTTTTCTCTTTTTAAAAACCCTGACCCGGCCTTTTAGTCCGGTGCACCGGGGCCCGATTATCCCCACTCACCCTGTTGAAAAGAAAAAGTCACACGGAACGGGAACCGCTCGCGCTCCCGTAGAAGGGTGTAAGCACATTAGAGAACGAGACACACACACACACACACACACACACAGGCAGAGGCTCCACATTTAAGAGGAACAGGGCCGTGTGTAACCTTGCAGCGGAGGTGACTTTGAGCGAGTCAGGCGGGTGCGTGCGAGTCGCTGGCGGGTTTTACGAGACCAGAACCGAACGGGTCGGGGTCAGAACTGACCCTGTGTGACACGTGAAATGGGATTTTTTTTTTTAAATCTAAAATTCCAGCAAAGACAAACAACTCAAAGTAAAAAAAAAATCTCTGAATTTTACATTCATGCCATTAAAAAGTCCATTTGTACGATTTATTTCCATAACTAGGTGATTGCATGTGTATTTTTTTTGTTTTTTTTTCTGAGTCACATTGACAGACATTTCACAATGATAATTAAAAAAAAAAAAAAACAGCGAAGTAGCTTGAGCCAGAAATATTTAGTGAGAGAAAATCACTATTATGGGAATTTGCACCAGAAGCTGTTATTTTCTTGCAGGTGATTTCACCCCCCCCCCAACCTTTTTCTGTTTTACCCGGCTGTTATTAGGGAGACGTGTGTGTTATGTGTTAGAATATGCACGGGGCAGACGTCATGTTCTGACATTAGATCTTAGATCCACAGCTTCCCTCTGTATAGGTTTAGTTAACGTTAGCATCGCGCTAGCAGCAGCAGAGCTGAGGATGAAGCGCGTGTGTGTGTGTGTGTGTGTGTGTGTGTGTGTGTGTGTGTGTTTGGAGTGGAGGAATGCCAGTCTGCCAGAATC
This sequence comes from Eupleurogrammus muticus, assembly GCA_036785175.1. Taxonomy (NCBI): domain Eukaryota; kingdom Metazoa; phylum Chordata; class Actinopteri; order Scombriformes; family Trichiuridae; genus Eupleurogrammus; species Eupleurogrammus muticus. The sequence goes on along the minus strand of JAYKQN010000024.1, from coordinate 28,762 downwards.
CCTCTTTTCCCCCGCAGCATCTCTGGCATCTAATCCATGACCACAGACATCCCCCTCATTACCGCTAAATTACATGCAAATTTCCCCCCAAATAAATGAGTTTTAAGTACTTGACAACCTGTCAGCCTCGGAATATTGAAACGTCCTGACGGCTAGATAAACAATCAACAATAATCACTCTATGCAAATTTGATATTTCCTGCACAATTACGAGAGGAAAAAACATCCACTATAAATAACTGGACACACAAAGGCATCTGGCATTTGTTCAGGTTTTGAACAGATAGGGATGCAAATGAAAGATTCTTTAGGATGTAATTGATTCAAACGTCGCTGCGCCTCCTCTGCTTCCTTTTATTGTTCTTTTTTTTTCTCTTCTCCCTGGCACTTGTTTTCTTCTCCCTCGCTCTTTATCTCCCCGCTTTCAATATACACAGATAATGGCCGATGTAAATGAGCGAGCGGGAGGGAGAGAAAGGGAGAAGGACGCGTGAATCACCCCTTTCCTCTACCTCTCGTTTTGTCTTTTCCTGCCTGTGTAGGTGTGTGTGTGCTGCAGCTTCTGAAGGGGGAGGAAGCGTGTGCAAAATAACATGCATCTCATGAAGTGGAGGCGGCTGTGGGATTGAAAATGAGAAAAAAGCACCTGAACAACACACAAACAAACACACACACACACACACACACACACACACACACACACACACACACACACACACACACACACACACACACACACAGCAGAGATTAAGACTGACAGGAACATATCAAGTCATTTCAGGACAAGACATCTCACTCACTGCCTCGTTGAGCTCAGTCTTCTTCCTCTCATCGTGCTGCCCCCCCCCCCCCCCCCCCCCCCACACACACACACACACACACACACACCCCATCCTGTCTTCCATCCACACCGAGGGGCCTCGGATGGTTACACTTCTGGAGGTGTAATGTGTGCCGAGCGTGACCCCGGAGGTGGCCGCCGACCTCCAGGATCAGGACATCCATTAGCGGAGGCTAACAGGCCTCCCACCGCCCCACACACACACACACACACACACACACACACACAGGGCTGCAGACAGCTGACATCGGGGCTGGGCTCTAGTTACAGACTGGAGTGATTCCTGTCGTGTCACATTCGTCCTCCATCACACCTGAGTGTGATTTCACAGCCTAAACTCTCGTTCTTTTATCAGAACCACGAAGCAAAATCAACAAATCTGTGAGCAAATTAATTTGATATGTGTGTCGCAAATTATATGGAAATTAGACGACTTCTTGTAGGATGCTTTTTCCTGTTTCCCGTGTAAAGTTAGCTAATCTCAATCAGAGAGAAAATCTGAATTACACGATAATCCATCCATAGAACCACAAGTCTGAGGCCATGTGTGTGTGTGTGTGATAAACACGTGCAATGCATTAAATATTGTTGACATGAATTTTACCACAGAAGTCAAATATGTTTTTGTCTCCTATATCTTTTCAAATGAATCATAGAAATCTTATAAAGACTCATCCATACCTGTAATTCTTTTTATTAAAGATTTTGTCTTTAGGGGAAACCTGAGCTTTAGACTGTGAAACTCTAAATCATCCGTTTTATTTCATGTTAATTAGGTAAAAACTGAGGTAGGACGAGGCTTCACATCAGTGAATTCCAGGCGTTCACGTGGCTTCTACAGAATGGGAGTTTGATGTTAATGAATCCAGTTCATTTCCAGTGATTCATTTCAATAACAATGGCCTGACAGGACGTCAGATAAACTCATCAGCAGCGTTAACATTCAGCGGGTGGCAACATGTGGTTTGCATAACACACACACACACACACACACACACACACACACTCTGCACGGATCTGCAGACACATACAGTATCTTTGCTAAAGTAGATGTAATATGTGGTAAAGTCACATAATCATCAGAACTTGGCGATGACTCAACACAGGAATTAAATAGCTTCTAAAATGTAGAAAAGTGAGATATGAGTAGTGTTTTAAGTGTAAGGAAGTTTTATTTCTATAAATACTAAAAATACTGCCTCATGTTTCAAAATACTCAATAGACAGAAATACACACAAACTGTACCTTAAAACCAGCTGAGACATTTAAACACAGCGTATCAAAATCAGCCAATCAGAGGAGAGATTATCCATCTATAAAAGAAAGTCCTTTGCTGGACTTTTACAAAAAAAAAAAAATTAAAAAGAGAGTTGCATTTCACAGCCCTATCATGCAGTAGTGTTTTTATTACAGTGTAAAGCTCCATATCACGGATCCTCCTCAGGTTGCTTTTTAACACTTTTATTAGTTCGTTGTCCAGTCTCAATTAAGACATTCCCTCATTTTGGCCGAACTTAAGCTTAAACACACACCTCCTACAGCCACTGCACTAGTTAATAATAAACTGTTTTCTAGAGGGGATCACACACACACACACACACACACACACAAATCTGTATCTTGTTAGAGACATCAACATCCCAAATAAAACTCAGGAAGAGTGTGAAATATTTTCCAGTAACATCTTAAAAAAAAAAAAACGTCCAGAAACGGCACGTCTCCGGGGGGGTCTGGGCCGGATGCAAATCCAAATAAAACATCTCTCATGGCCGTAACTGTCTGTGTGTGTGTGGGGGGGGGGCAGCGAAAATAAAAGTGTAAAGAACAACACTTCCAAACAGGCCGCTATCCGGCCGCTTGTCTCCGCGCGCTGAGACTTTCCTCATTTATCTGCAGCAGCTCGCGGCTCCTTGATCATCCGGCGCCCGGAGGCGCCTGAGCTTCATCTGCAGTGGCTAATCCAGCCATGACAGCGGCTCAGGTTACCGTGGTTACCTCAAAGCGCCGCGGCCGCCGCTCAGATCATTATTTATTTATTTATTTATTTAAACACCGGCCCGTCTGCGAATGGGAGGAGATGATCTCCACGGCTGCGACTGATGGGATCTGTGGAAAAGTGCTGGGGTGGACACCTGGGTGAGGAGGGGGTGGGGGGGGGGATGACGGGCGGCGCCGTTATCAATCACCGGCCGCTCTATTAATTTCATCAAGGCCCCGGCGCCCGCTGACATTAAATGACACGGCGGGGCCGGAGCGACGGCGTCCCCGAGGTGGCGCCGCGGCCCGCCGCCGCTTTTGAAATGCAAATCAGGCTTTAACCTTAAACAGAGACGGGCCCCGGCCGAAATTATCTCTGCGCCTTCAAGTCAGGTGGTGCCCCCCCCTCCTCTTCTCCCTCCCTGTTCTTCCAGCAGCTTGACCCCCGGGGTAGCGGAGATGGAGAGAGCATCTTTAGAAGAAGCGACAGATAAAGGCAAAAGGTGGAGGAGGGAGGGAGGGGAGGAAAGGAGGAAGGGGTGGGGGGTGTAAGGGTGGGGGGGGGCAGTGCTGACACCAGCATTCTGTCCTGATGAAGGGGCAAAGCGGAGCGCCACCTCCAGAGCGCCGGGATGAAGACGTCTCAAGGACGGAGGAAGCAGCAGCAAGGTGTGTGTGTGTGTGTGTGTGTGTGTGTGTGTGTGTGTCTGTGTGGGAGGCAGGAAAGGTCAGAGGTCGTCCACTCCCCACGATGACCACACACACCCCCCCACCCTTGCTTTGATTAACTATAACACTTCTGCAGAAGTGGAGGAAAACTTCAGGTGAACCCTTTCAAAATAAAAGCCACCTGGAACCTGGATGGAATCCAATATACGAGAAAAAAAAAAAAAAAGCCCTTCAGAGGAGCCGTGCCATTAGCGCTGTCAATATTGTGAAGGACGAGCGTGGGCCCAGACAGGGAAGGATTGGTTACCAATATGCAAGAAGCTGCCATTGTTCCTGGTTTTTTTCTTCTTCCACTTTCTTCTTTATCTGAGCAGACTGAACACATTAATTTTAATTGAGACATCAGACGAGAGTGAAACAGAGAGAGAGCGCTGCCTGGACAGGCGGCAGATACATGACAGAACGAGAGAGGAGGAAAAAATATATTCAGACGATGACTTAAAAAAAAAAAAGGGAGAGGAAATGGGGGGTGAAGGAAAGGAGGTCCCCGCGGCAACACAAACAAACATATCATAAACACATGAGAGCTATCTCTCTCTTTATCTCTCTGCCTCTCCTTGCCTCCTCTGTTCCCGTCTCCTTCCTCCTCTCCCTCGTCTCTTAGAGAACAAAGCGGCTCTAAAGCAGACTCTTTCTCCGCCGAAAAAACCCCGACGAACGCGACGATACTCGCGGCTGTAAACAACATTTTGTACAATCGCAGCTAATCAAGATCCATATGAGTCAGCGAGGGATTTGATTTATCCCTTTCAATGCAGCACAGGTACAATACGACGCCGTGCAGGAAAGCCTTTGGAGAGAAAGCTTTCACACTGGAAATACCTCAGTCTTTTCTTTGTTTTTTACATCTGCATTTGAGTCTGTAAAGTCACAAACGTGATTAAAATGATTTACACTTATTTCTAGGGATGCATCCAACAACTGTTCCTATAGAATCAGTGAATCCAGGTGTTTAACATGGTGCAAAATGTCAATCACCCAAAAGTTGTAGATTCAACCTAAAATGTCTTTTTTCTCTACCCATTTCTATTTTAATTAAATAAATACATCTTTGACTTGAATATCTAGAAATGTGACTTAATAAGAGTTTTGCACAGATGCAGTAAAATCTCTATCTATACATCTATAGCCAGTTTTGAAAGCATGGACGTCTGTAACATGCAGCTGGTGTGTGTGCATCATGTGTCTGTGTAGGCAGCGTGTGTGTGTGTGTGTGTGTGTGTGTGGGAGCCAGGGGATGTTAAGCACAGGGAGACACCTGGCACAGAAACCTAAGTGCTTCCACCAAGTATCATCAACCCAAGATTAAAAGCGTGGAGGGGGAGCGGTGGGAGGGGGAGGGGGGAGTAGGAGGAGGGGGAGGAGGGGGGGGGGGTGATCACGCATATGACAAGATGGAGGGGGGGGCAGAGGAGGAGACAAGAAGCATATCTGAAGGCAACAGGACACACACACACACACACACATTTCTGAACATGCATGATGAGACATAGTGGACAAACATGCTGTAATACACAGAATACGCGTGCACACACAAAAAAAAAAATCATAAACCAACACGTTTAGCTGCTTGACAGATAATAACAGGATGTTATTTCCCCTCACTAGACAGCATGATTGGTGACATATGGAGGGGGGGGGGCAGGGTATCAAACAACTTTACCTGCGTATCCCGCTGTCACGTAGAAAACGCAGCACTTTCAATATTTAATACGCTTTTTTTCCCCCTATAGGTTTCCCCACAACGCGGCTTCACCTCAAAACATTATCCACAACAATCGGCGTAATTGGAGTTACAAGGTTTCGCTCCCCGACTCCCCCCCCCCTTAAAAACCGCATAGCCTGATTACCAGACAATCTCTCCTCAGATGTCTCAGTCTCGAGACTCGTCCGTCAAGGGCCTACTGATTAGTGTACACAAATACCAGGCTAATATCCTCTGTCGATGGCAAACAACAGGATGTGTGCGCCGCCTGCAATCTATGGCCCTGTTCTCTCCTCTCGCATGTGTGTGTGTGTTTTAGCGCGTGTGTGTGTGCTTGCATTCGGTTCCCGACTCGTCTTCAGAAATCGCTGTTTTGATTGCAGAAAGTAACTGCGCGCACGCCTCTTTAAAAAGATGTCTGCGCTCTCTCTCCTCCCCATTTGCCGCCACTCCTGCGAATGGTTATTATTATCGTCATCAGCGGAGAACGGTTGAAATCAGGGCCCTGACAAGCAATCTCTCTGCTCGGGCTGCGTCTCTGCCTCCACTGCAAGAAATGTCACACACACGAGTGTGTGTGTGTGTGTGTGTGTGTGTGTGTTGGATTTCAGCTTCTGTCTATACTGGAGATAAAGTGAAAAATGTCACTTCCTTCCATTAATTTACATTCACGTGTTTAAAATCGTGTGCAAATGTCTTTAATTTTTCCCGATAACCAATCAGAATCAATGGAACTCTCCGTGCAGACAAGTGGAATTATTGCCCTAATTTGTCACTCGATTAAAAAGGAAAAAAAAAAATTCAGGTTCCGGGACCGAACGTGTGACTAAACGGCTTGTTAGGGCATTTTTTGCAGAGTGCCCCCCCCTCCCCCTCGCTGCGCACTTGTGTGCATCCTACAGTCGTATTGACAAGAGGAGGCTTACGACCGGCACACACAAGCCCCACTACAGGCTTAATAGCGTTTCAAGTGTTTTCTCCTGGACTCGTGGCGAATCTCCCGACTGAATAACAGGCTGACGTCAACGCCGTGGGGGGGCGGGCGGCGGCGGGGGGGCTCGATCTGCACGGAAACGATCACCGACAAACACACGATTTAACTAATGCATGTTCCTTTTCAGATTATCAGATTATTAAGTTAAGTTGTAGATGTCTATATCCGATATGTGATCATTAAATTCAGTTTAACATTATTTCGTAATATATAAAATGCTTGTTTGGCTGAATGTGTTGCAGGTATCTGCATATGCATAGAGATATTTACAACTATATTCCTCCTTGGGCTTTTTGCCATTCACATTTGCCATAGTGTAAATGACTGATATCTGTAGCTGAATTAGAACAGCACTAATTCCAGTTCAGGATATCGTCATAATTCATCATAATAAAAGATCACGTTGGAGATGAAGTTACAGATATCTATCATCGAGTTGTAGATATCTTGAAATTCTTATTTAAGACGTGTGAGGATCTGAATATCAAATATCACTAGCATTAGTCAGCTACAGTTCCAGATAGACCTCACAGGTTATTAATCTATCTAAGGAGGAACTTCGCTGATCTGCAGGTCCACCTTAAGTGGATCCCGAGGCCCAGGTCCTGGTTGGAGGGTTTCTGTCTGTCTGTTTCCAGGACGCGGCAGCGCAGCTACAGTCGAGCTCTTTTTCTGCGGCTTAGCGCCGATAATCCAACCCACGATTCTCCTTTCATTCCCCAACCCGGAGAGGGGGGATGAAAGATTTAGACGTTCACCCTTTGCTCCGCAAAGCCCCGCTCCTTCCCCCCCCCCCTCGCGCCCCCCGCCCTCGCCGTCTCTATTTGTCTCTCGTTATCCTTCACCCCGTGACTCAGAACAGTAGAAGATCTTGTGATGATTATTTCACAGGCGCCGTCGTGGGTCGTCTCGCCTCCCCTCTCGTGGAGGAAGAGGTTTTACAAAGCGCTGAACATACAGACGCCTCGTCTCTCTGCAGCATCTCCACTTTGAAGGACTATTAGCAGCCTTCAGAACGAATCAGCAGCAAACGGCTGCTCGCAGCGTGAGTTGGTTATGAGCTGATACTGGAGAAACAGCTAGATTATATTTAAAAACAATTACCAATCGATACGATTGAAGAATAATTGAGGCACAGTGTTTAACATTATAATCTGTAGCTTCCTCAAATTCTTAGTGGAGCACATGACCTCGGTTTAAGCTCAGGATTGGCTGTTTTTCTAACCATGTGTTCATCTCATGCAAGTCTGATTTAACATGCAAGAGTTTCAGGATTAGTTCATATTAACAAGTCGATGCAGCTTTTATTCAAGTTATCTGTGACATAAATAGTTGATCATGGACATTGGATGTTTGGAATGACGAACTCCATACACATGAATGGAAAAACGGGATTTGAACTTATTGAATATAGGACTACAGTATTGCTATAATTCACCAAATGAAGCAGACAGACCTAAAAACACAGTGATGCATTATGGGAGGGGATGATAATTATGTCATTTCCTGTTTGTGTGAGGCTATGTGCTACAGACCAAATAATCAAACCACCTGTGTGTGTGTGTGTGTGTGTGTGTGTGTGTGTGTGTCCATTTCTCCAGGTGATCCGTCGGTGTCCGCGCCGCGGCGGATCCGACCAATCAGCATCATGCATGATCGCACCGTGACATTTCCCTCCGCCCGTGGTCGGCTGGTGATAGACGTACAGTTCATAAACACCTGCCAAGTTTTTTTCTTTTAAGTACCTGCCCTTTTCCAAACTGTTTCTACGGACGACTTCCCAGATGGTTTATGTGTAACGAGCCATCTGGCCGCATGGCGTTAATATTAGCCATCGTGACCAGTGATATTTTGTGCAAATCACTGGAAAACAAGTCGAGTCCCTCTGTTCCCTGCACTGCCGTCATCCTAGACCTGCTCTGCACAACCCTGGAGGTTTCTCGAGTTTGAGTCAAGTCAATTTTGTTTGTTCGGTGCAAAAATCGCTTCACAGAATGCACGGAAGCAACGCGACATCCCCTGAAACTAGATCCTCGCGTCGTACTTCAGTCTGTAAGTGAGCACAGCTGCAAAAATCGTGACGCCTCTACTTCAGGTGATTTTAGTAACATGCATGCTGCATTTCTGATGCTACAATAAATGCATGATCTCCTTCTTGTTTAAAGATCCGTGCAATAAAACAACGCTTTTGGATTTTATTCCTTACATTCGCCTACGAACGCGGCCTACGGACTAATCACTGCACGGAGGCTGGTGAAAGTTCCAGAGCGAACCTGAGATATATAAAAACACGTGAGAGCCACGAGAGATCCTCCTGTACGTTCCCGCCTCATTTGGCGGGCGGCGTTGCCCCTCCGCCGGCACGCGGCGGCTTTGATGCGGCTGACGGACGCCGCGGCCGAGCTCCGTGGTAACCCGTGTCTGAGGAGGCTGCTCGCCGTCTTCGCTCGTCCCTTTTGTGCGTCGCCGGCTAATGAGCCGCGCTGGAACGCCGCCGCTCCTTGGAGAGGCGGTAAAAAAAAAAAAAAAAAAACCTCCCTTACCCGACGCCACGCGGCAATTAGACCTGACAGCGCTCCGGCTCCCAGAATCCCGCCAGGACGACATAGTCAGACGCGAGGAGTAAAAGTCTGAATATAAAAGACGGAGCGGATAAAGAAATAAATAAAGGAGACGTTGACGTCCCGTCGTGCGTGGCCAGATGTGTTACGGCAAAGTGGTCACGACTGCACGCCAGCAGACTCCCAGGAGGACGTGGGGGGCGGGGTGTGTGTGTGTGTGTGGGGGGGGCCCTCCCTCGCATGAACAGTGAGCTAATTGGGATAATTAGTTTGTTACCTCGCTCGTTATTGCATTTTAATGTGGATTCCAAACGATCAGGAGCGGGCGGACGCATGTGTTTTTATGCTTTATGTGTGTGTGTGTGCTTGTATTGAGCAGGTAAAGCTCACGGCGACTTATCCAGGACACAGGCTAAAACATTTAAAACATAAAAGCGTATTCCCGTCATTAGTCTGTGGGTGTGCAGAGCGCGTTCCTGCAGATTTTCTGTGCAGCAATTTGCATTTTTCATGCAGAACTTCTCCCTCATCCCGGTTCTGTATCTGCGTCTGTGTCGGTTAATGATTTTTTTTTTTAGCCTTTAACAACTTCCAGAGAAAGGGACATAAACTTGTTGCGTTCGGCTGCGGGTTAAATGTGTAGGAGGAGAGAGCGATAGCGATGGTTAAATAAAAAAAGGCGAGGGAGAACGTTTTTTTTCCTGGTCTGACTCTCCATCAAACCGCATGTGTCGTGTGTGAATTGAATCACGGGGAGACTCATCTATGACGGATTAACGCCTTTCAGATCGGTAAATATCAGCAGCCCTTGTTCTATATTTCTGAGAGATTTTATTATCGGTGCTTTTGGTAGCTAAATAAATGAAATAGCACCTTGAAGTGGTCCAGAATGGATGGAATGTGCAGGAAATGCCACAGCTTGTGAATTCTCCTCTTAAAAAAAAAAAAAAAGGCACATTTCCAAGTTTGCATTTACATTATTGATCTGAACTGGAATTTCTGGATGATTCACAGTTAAAAAAAACAACTTCTGATGAGTAAAAGGTCAAGTTTGACTTTAAAGACAGTTGAGACATGAGAAAACATATTTGCTTCAACTCTTTTGCAGCGAACTAAACTCAGTCTCTTCATATTCAAGCCTTGAAACACCAACCTGTTGCACAACAGAATTCCTGCTTGTGGCCATGTGCAAACACTCGTATTCATCACAAAGAGGAAATACGAACAACAGCGGTGTGTGTGAAATTGTCACAAAGCCCCAAAAAAACAAATGCATGAAGCCCAGCTACTTATCATGACATCTGTAAACATATTTGACTGGTTAAAAGTGAAAGTGAACATGCACGACGTTACTGTGGCTGCAGGTTTTATATTAAGACATTTAAATGAGGCTGCAACATAAGAAGCTGCATCGTCAGTCAAAGTTCACATTTTCAGCAGCAAATCAGCAGGAAAAGGTGGAAATTGTGAGAAAATCAGGGATAACCAACAGATGCTGACCTTTGACCTGCAAGGACATGCAATGGATCTGAATATTTAATGGTCATGTTCAGAATTATCCATCAATGATAGGCTGTGATTCAGACGTTTGGATGGATATTAGTGGTAAAAGTGGCCTCATCATGACTCAGGATTCATTTTTATATCCTTTCACCTCTGATGATGTTTAACAGACGTCCAACATCAAAAAAAGAGCCTGATAAGTGAGAGTAAAAGTACGTTTGGCCTCAAACCGCCGACTTTGGGCCACGTGACGGAGCGCAGGCCCGTGTCCGGTTGATGATAGCGGCGCGGCGTCGTGTCGCCACTGAACCACCCGCCGCTATCTCCCCCCTCTTCAAGAAGAAGAAGCAGAAGAAGAAGAAGAGGCTGTTTCAAGCGCGCCACATCAATGGCCCGGACGCCGGCGAGCGGAGCGCCGCAGTAATTCCAGATAAATCACTCCCCGCGCCCGAGCCACTCGCCGCGTTCAAACGCACCCGTGACCTTCAGCGCTGCCTCTTTCTACATCATATAGCCCGGGAATATAAAAGCTTATTAGCTCAGAACATTGTTGGTACGTTTGTTGGAAGGCAGCGCACTAATGAGGCGTTGCAGGATGCAGGCGGCTGCAAACACGCTGCTTTTGGAGATATTTCCTTTTTTTTTTTTTTTTTCCCCTTCCCCTCGCCAGAGGAGCATAATACACCGCTAATGGCATCTCCTTCACAAACGGGCAAATAAAAAAAAATAAAAAAGAAAGGAGAGATGAAGTAAAATATTGCTTTACCATATCAAAGGAAGTGGCGTCCGCTGTCTGTCGGCACGTTGACGGGCGGCGAGGAGGCTGCAGGCTGACGGACGGAAAAACGAATAAATAAAAAAGGACAAATCCCCCAAATAAAAGGATGCATTTCTACATCACACACGTGGAGCCTCTCTGCTCTGCCTCTGCAGCATCATCCCAGGTTCACCATCAGCGAGACGAGGTTCACCTGCTCACGCTTCCACTTCCTGATTTGCACAGGTGAGGTCACAGGTCAGTACCACTGGAGCAGCATTCATGGGGGGGGCTTGGGCCTTCGTTTAGTGGATTAACATGGATTCTGTGGAGTAAACCAGAGGAAAGAAGATTCTGAGACACTGTTTAAACATCAGGTCGCTTCATCTTTAACTATCAATGTGCTTTTTTTTAGTTTTTTCCCTTGACGTTTAAGTTTAAATAAAATCTTTCAGTTTAGCTCTGAAACCTGCACTTATTTACTGTGTGTTTAAGCATGTTTAAACACCACATTAAACACAGTGATGTTACTGTCAGTAATTATTACAGTAGATTTCTGTATATTTTACATTAAATCAGTGCTCAGTATTGTCACATTTAATCCCTCTGTACTGTTAATACAACTGAAACTGCAGTATTTGATTAATTTGCATTAATAAAATAATTAACTAGTACTGCAGATACAACTGAAATCATATTATCAGTTTATTTAATTGATGTGATTTTACAGTAAACCTGCAGTAGTGCAGTACTTCTACTGCAAAATATATAATTTCAGTCTTTAAACAGGGAAATGTTTTATTCCATGCATCATTTAAAGATAAATATCTCATTGATTTTTCACATTTTGACACAATGTACAAAACTCTTTGTGCCTAAATGTGACTTTTATATTTAGTGTATTTACCCTCGACAGCAGAATATTTTTTTTTCTCTCTAATCAATTTTAAACCTTTTTACTGTACTGTTTCTGTAAATGATATAATATATTATTTACCCCCCAGAGGACGGGTGGTTCGCCCCCCATTGGGAGACTCACGCGGAGGCCGCCTCTGATGGGGAAATAAGAAACTCCACTTTATTCTAAAGGGAAATAAAACATATATAAAAATGTCTGGAAGGCTGATATAATTAGAGGAGGAGAGAGGTAAAGACAAACACTGGAATCAGGTAAAAAAGTGTCTGAAAACTCCTTTTAAAGGATTATTATTATTATTATCATTATTATTTTTATTAGGTGTCTCAGGGCTGTCTATGATAATAATTTATATATAAAGGATGAAAAAGTGCCAATCGTGATCCAGTGCACAATTGAAACAGCTCCATTACATGATTTATTTTTTAAGGGATGTTCTAGAAGCAGCAGGCATCTCTAACCAGCACTCACACTTTAAAAAATTAAACCCATTTGCATATTCATGGCCGCTGGATCCGAATGGAGAAGGTAATTTTTAATTTTAGCAAATCTCCGAGCAGCTATTTAATGCTCTCGTATCATCCCGAGTGAGATTTTAATACGGTTCTGATTATGGGAAGGTCTCCGTGTTGTGTAAACACCGTCCCGTGTTTCTAAACTGTCAAATAAAACCCAGGAAACGTGGAGAACACGGAACCTGGAAGCAGCGATCGCCACTGCTTATAAATAAGAATCAGTCAAATGGGATTTTTCTGTAGTTTGTTTTACAGTGCATTCACTCTCATGTCGGACACGCTGTCAGAGAGAGAAGCTGCAGTTTAGCCCCACACACACACACACACACACGCACACACACACACACACACACACACACCTTGTATTGTCTTCAGCTATGCTCAATTATTAATGGATAAACAAAGCTGCGTGATGTGTGATGGGCTGTTGGCAGATATTTCCCCTTCTCGTATCTTGGAGGCCCAGGAAAAAAAAAAAAAAAAAGTACACAAGAGCTGGCACTGTAAAGAGGGGAGGAGAAGCTTAAGGTCAAACGCACACACACACACACACACACACACACACACACACACACACACACACACACACACAACCAGATGTGCATGCATGTATTCAGGATCAGATACAAACAAACAGAAGATCTGCAAGGAGTAGAGAGTCTAAAAATGTGTGTGTGTGGGGGGGGGTGCACGTGTGTGTGTGTGTGTGTGTGTGTCTCAGAGAGAAGTGGAGCAGATAGCTCATTTCCTCTACTGAGACGGTTAGCTGCCTTCTCTCTCTCTCAGGAGGTTGGCTAGTCATGTGAGGGAGGAGTGTGTGTGTGTGTGTGTGTGTGTGTGTGTTTGTGTGTGTGTGTGTGCATCCAACAGACAACAGACTCTCCTGGGTGGAGGTGAGGATGATGTAAGGCCAGTTCAGTGACTTACTTCACTTCTCTTATTTAAAGGCTTCTTTAAGGTGAATAATAGACGCAAAAAATAAAAAAAAACGTGTGATGATCAGCTTTAACCCGTCATTCACTCCCATCCATGAAGGTCGACTGCTTGGGGTCAGGTGTGTGTGTGTGTGCGTGTGAACAGGAGAGTCATTGGCTGTAATGATGATGATGCTGGTCGTCATAGAGACAGCGAGGGTTCTTCTTCTTCTTCTTCTTCTTCTTCTGCAGCCCATACGTCGACTCTTATCTCACACACAGATTTAAAGCAGTATTTTGGACAGTCATCATTTAGCGTCCAGTTCTGGGTCCCCGGGCCACATGTTTGACAACAGACAGTAAATCTCTAAAGAAGTTCTCACAAACTGTGGTTTCACAACTAAATGTTATAAATATTAGTTTAGTGAAATCCTGAAGGTGTTTCAGTTCATACAGTAAATATTTGAGCCTAATGTTCATTTTTCCTCATTTTCTGTAAAGTTGAGGACATTTTTGTTCACATTTTGGTTACAATGCACCACAATAACTATGAGGATTCCAGCTTTCAATCACTGACACTTTATTCGATTTTTAGAACGTGTCAAAGGTCATTGGAAAATGCAAAATAAAGCACCAAATGATAAAACTGCTGCAAACAAACTAATATTATTAATATAACATGATATTTACTATCCTTTATTAACATTATTATCCATATTTATGCATGCATGGTGATACCCATTGATGAACGCACGTCGAGAATCCAGCATTGAAGCTGCAAACGTGAAGTTCACCAACCAACACGAGTTGGAGCTGATCACACACACACACACACACACACACACACACACACACACGCACCGTGCACGCCTGAAATAAAAACAGCGCGGTGCGTCCCCCCTCAGCCGTACACACAGATCCATCAAACCGCGGCGTACATCTCTGACTTGTTAAGGTTCCGTTTGTCAGCTGCTCCTGGAGTGGCTGTGTGACTCCGCCACTAATTGCCACTGGTGCTAAATTTAGTCGAGGAGATACGAGTCCTTTTGATCAGACACTGAATCTGGGAAAAAAAAAAAAAAAAAAAGAGCCGCGCTCAAGCCTCGCAGGCAAGTTTACCCGCCTCTCCCGGCGCTCCCCCCCATCTTCCCGTCGCTGGGGAATAGGTGAACTATTCCATATGTCAGCCTTGTCAATCAGCAGCAGAAATATGGGAAGGTGCTCCCTCCCCTCGCTCTCTCTCCCCCTCCTTCCCGTCTGCCTCGCTCGCCCACAGAAGGCCCGGGGTGGAAGCCGCGTTCTCCCTCCTCTCTCTCCTCTCTGAGAATTCCGCCGCCGCTCCGGTGCGTGTTTATTTATTTCCATGTCATCATGGGTGGTTTGGAACCTCAAGACAAGCGGGGAATATTAATCAAAACAACCTCGGCTTAGGAATTTTAATTGTAACGTTAATCAATCATTGTAAATGAGACGAGGGCTCGTTTGGCGCTCCGAGTAAACTCGTTGGATTCGGAGACGCTGATCTGCTCGTGCTCCTAAATGCACCGTACACACATTTTCAACATTAACATTAGATTAAAATTAACGTTAGAATCACAAATTTCTCCCAGTTTGAGAATTGTTGCTAATCAAGGAGATTTCATCCTTAAGAATCATTAAAACTGATCTGAGCTGCACCTAATTGGACGTCAAGAGGACGTCATCTCATCCACGACCGGGTTAGAAAAGAAGAAGTGAACCTGTCTATTTGCTGATTGATGGTATGAGTGTGACTGTTTCAGGATTTTGTTTTTTTTTCCAATCAAGGTTATAGTTATCGGTTTTATCTCTGGGCCAGTGTCACCAATAAATAACCTATTTTGATCTCCTCTAGTGACGCGATGCCATCCAGAAGGCTCTTATTGTAATTAATACATTTTTCATAATCCTGGCGAATGGCTAAATAAACGGGCTTTGTGTGTGTGTGTGTGTGTGTGTGTGTGTGTGTGTGTGTGTGTGTGGTGGTTGGGGGGGGGTCGATCTCCTTGAAGAGAACAGATCGGTTAAAAGGCACAAATCATCCTAAACAAGGAGGACGGGAGCCGAGGTTGCAGCGGCCTTAAAAAAATAAAGAAGCCTAACATGTGACAGCACAAAAAAAAGGTGTAGAAAGAGGTGAAAGAATAACAGCAGCAGCGTGGCGTTTAACGAAGCTAACACGGTGTAGGTCTGCTTTGCAGGTGCTGCTGATGTGGTTCCTCGGCGTCGACGTCAGGCGTTCTCGTGATGGCCGCTGCCTGTCAGTCGCCCCCTCGGTGATTCTCGTTAGCGCCGCGTCGTAATTCAGCGTTTTAGCGTTTTAACGAAAGGACGCAGGAAGTGACTGAATGGATGTTTATCCGTTAGCGGCCATCCATCACCTTTTTTTTTTCTTTGCTAGTGAGACGTTTTTAATGAATCCACCGTGTTTTCCAGCAGAAAAGGCGACTTTTCAGTATCACAATCACTGTTTGGCTGCATGTGCATGACATTCTGGCGTGCATCCTTTTTTTGCATGGATATTTAAAAAAAATAATTCACATTAAATCCTGTTACCGATTGTGGTGTGCAGGGGTAGAGCACTTTGCATTGCTTTTCCCAGCACTATCACCTCACAGAACAGAATCTGGGTCCTAACTCATTCAGAAACTCATGCAACAGGGTTTCTTACAATAATAATGGATTTTCCTGTTTCTCCTTATCTCAGTGTACGTTAATGTCTTGTCCAGTCAAACAAAACCTCATTTAAACATAAAAAATCTACTACTAGCAATACACACTATGTGTATAGCACTAGTATCATATAATCAGAGCAGGTTTACTGTGGATAT